>VYZT01005982.1:0-15678 GCA_013400735.1 Pomatostomus ruficeps
AGATATCTGAAGACATGACTAAAGGAGCCATGGTTGGTTGCCCTGAGTATGAGCTGGATTTCTGCCTGGCTCCATATGATCTGATATGGGAAGCATGGTGGAAATTCAGGTGTATGTTGAGATTTTCCTGACTGTTCTGTCTTCAGGGCAAAAAAATCCACAAAATAAAAACAGCACCCAAAGCCAGAAAAACTGAGCAACAAAGGTAAGTTTTAATAGTGTCTGCAAGACAAATAGCCAGAAAACACAGCAGTGAGTATATTTGGAAAGGCTCCTCAAAGCAGGACAGAGTCATTGACTTCTTCTTTTGCCCAAAGGGCAAAATGAGAAAAGTCTCTTGCTTTGCATTCCCAAAGATCCCAAGATAACACTCACAGGGGGAACAACTGTGCGACTTCTAATTGTGAAAGCTTTTGGTGAGACAACAACCTGGGGAGGAATACGGAAAGTGGTTGAGAAAGGAATCAGGAAAGGCACTGGACGTCACAGCCTCAAGTGTGCCGTCTAGAATATATTTACTACAGTGGATTGCCAGCCACGAGCACGAGTATCAAACAAAGCAGCTTTTGCAGGAAATGCTCCTGACTGTGGTCTTGCTCAAACTCCCAGCTGAATTATCAACATGGTCAATGCATTGATGAAGTATCACCAATAGCCAAGATCAGGGAGGTTGTTATCACCTGCTGGTTCACTGAGATTTCTGAAAACAGCAATCTCTACAGCCTGTGATAAAACAGCACACACTACTTTTACTGGAGCATAGTCAATGGCTCTAAACTTTATTGTACACCAGAGCAGTGTATAAATGCCTATGAAAAACAGTAACACCTGGGAGTCTTTCACCAAATCCATGATCTTGTCTAGCATCTCTGCACTCCTGAAGGTGAAACTTTCACGGATTGCCTGTGCCCACAAGGAAGAGCCTGTATGCCCTCAGTGTCCCTTTTAATTCCTCCAGTATGGTCTGCAAGGTTATTGCCACTGTAAAGAGCTCTGGTTTCTGTTACTGATCTTAGTTACTTTCTGTGCTAATATATACTCTAAAAAACACAGGAAAAAAAAAATTGCTATCATGCCATATTGTACATGGTGTATTTAATGAGACCAGTCTGGCAATTAGTTATGTGAAGGCAGAGTGTAGATGAGGGTTATTTTTTTCTCCTGTATCTAAACATTTGGTGTCCTTGTCTTCCACAATGCTCTGTGCTAAAAGCAGCTATTTCTGGACAGCAAAGATGTGTCTCAGTTCAGGGCTGGGATAAAGTAAAAGTGTCCAAATCCCAAAGGAGAGACCATTTACTTTATTCAGCATGTGTTGCTGTTAATGTTATAGTAGCCATCATCTGCTTCAGTATTTTTGCTGTTCCTGACATTTCTTCCTCCACAGGAAAGGAAATCTTATCAAGAGCTGAGAGAGTATCAGATTTAGGCATATTTTTAAGAGCTCACTGAAGTATCTATCTCAACAGATCTTCAACCACATCTAATCTAAACCTACTCTCTCTCTGTTTGAAGCAATTTTTCCTTCTCTGATCACCACATGCATTTTTAAAACGTCTCTTTCCAGCTTTCTTGCTGGCCCCCTTTAAGTACTGAAGGTCATAAGAGGTCCCTGGACCCCTCTCTTCTCCAGGCTGAGCATCCCCAGATCTTCACAACAGAGGTGCTCCAGCCCTCGGAGCATCTTTGTGGCCTCCCCTGGACTCGCTCCAACAGTTCCACGTCCTTCTTATGTTGGGTACCCCAGAGCTGGGTGCAGCACTCTAGATGGGGTCTCATGAGGACAGAACAGAGCAGCAGATTCCCCTCCCTCATTTGCTGCCCATGGGGCTTTGGATGCAGCCCAGGATATGATTGGCTTTTTGGGCTGCAAGTGCACCTGGCCGAGACACCAGCAGCCCCAAGTCCTTCTCCTCAGAGCTGCCATCAATGCATTCTCTGCCTGGATTTGGTCTTGGGATTGCTCTGACTCACATGCAGGACCTCGTACTTGGCCTTGCTGAACTCCATGAGGTTCAGCCCCACCTCTCCAGCCTGTCCAGGTCCCTCTGGATGCCATCCCTTTCTTCCGATGTGTGACTGTACTCACAGCTCAATGTTCTCAGCAAACCTGCTGAGGGTGCCTCAGTCCCACTGTCCATGTCACCAAAAGAATCTCAGTGTCAGCGCCAATACCAGCCCCGAGGGACACCACTCACCACTGTTTGCCACTTAGACATTGAGCCACTGACCTCAACAATGTGAATGCCAACCCATCCAATTCCTTATCCAAGTGGTCCATCTGTCCAATCCATGTCTCTCCCAATTTAGAGACAAGCATTGTCATGCAGCACAGTGTCAAAATGCATTGCACAAGTGCAGGTGCCTGAGTCTTGAAGCTCACAGTGTTTAGACCTGTGCCATTGTAAATATTTGTTAAAAGGGGTTTGAAAGAAAGTAGTTCTCTGGAATAAATTTTTTTTACAATTATCTCTGGCTGTCAGAAGAAATTATTTCCAAAGACTTACGAAGGATAAGAGTTCTGTCTTCTTGCCATGTTTATTTCACTGTTTTCACCTCTCCAGCAAAAATGGCAAAGAGAGCAGCTTATTTTTGCATGGGTAACTCACCCATTCAGCTCTCCCAGCAGTTTGATTCACCATCATCAGTCAGCAGTGGTTCCCTGACTTATGCCCAAAACATTAAGGACTGCACCTCTGGAGGAACAAACCAGAGATTTATTGGCTGCCCACAAGCCCTGCATGAAGCACTGTAGTGATGACTAAATGGGTTGAACAGGTCATTAAAAAAATCAGTTAGCTAAATTTTACAAGAAGCTTGCAAGGGAATTTCAGAACTATAAAACTTTCCAGAGTCTATAGATTAAGGGCCTCAAGGGTGTTTTAAAGAGGTTCTTGCTATTAACCTTTGTTTCCACTGATGTTCCAGCTGGGATTCAAGCAGCACTTCATGCTGACCCAACGTTTTTCTCACCAGATCCCCAGATTCCAGTAGAGAGAGCAGCTGAGAGCTTAAGCTAATGATGAGGTTTTGCTGAAGTAGATAGAACAAGTCTCACACCAGCATGAAGGAGGCGTCTTTCAGCAAGCCTACTGCCTTCTAGGTCATACTCAATAGGTGGCTTAGAGCACATTTTAGGTGGTCTCAATTTTATAAAAATTATATATCAGATTTACCCCTGGTACAGGATGGCACCACTCAGGCTGTTTGTTTACTGATCCTCGTTTGCTTCCTCTGCATCACAGCACTGGAAGAGACAATTTCTGATTTTCCTTGGCCCCAGGAACGGAACAAGCCACAAGAGTCCCATGCAGACCACAGAAAGGGGTTTGATCTCAGCTCAAGCACCAATCCACATTTGGGATTACGAGGAGCAGAAACCTTATTTGAGGTATATAATGGAGTTATACTTCAAAAAGGAGCAATCTTCCAGAGGCAGTGAGGCAGGTGAGCAGGCAGTCACTGGACTGAAATATGGGGCCACTGTTTCAGAAACATCAGTCTAAAGTTTCAGCCAAAACAGGGGACAAATATAGCACTTGGTACCCTTACACAGGAAAGAAAAGATAACACTTCAGGAAAGATAAAACGAATATAAACCAGCAGGAAAATGAGGCCAAAGATACAGTATGAGAGAGGAATAAAAAACAAAAGTAAGTGAATACACAATTCTAGCCACCCCATCTTGTGTAAGGGCTGTTGTAATCTAACCCCCAGCCTGCTGTAAAAACAGGAAATAAATTCATGTACACAGCAGCTGCCTCTGAGGCAGCACCTTTCAGCACCTGATCCCATGTTAATAACACACCACTTTATGTGATGCATTGTTCTGTTTATCTACATCAGTCCCCTGGTTCTTTCTTACCCTTTCGCCTCTCAGTTTTCAAACAGTTGCAAGTGGCATATTGAACACCACTGAAAGCTGGTTTTGACACTGAACTCTTTGCCTCCTTACTGAAGGCTTTTCTTGTGTTGAAGTCATCTCCATTTTCTCAGTGATAGACACTCGGCTTAGTGCCATAGGCCCTCTTTCAGCTCCTTTCCTGCTCCAGTGATTTACAAGATTAAACAAGAGTTCATTACTCCTTTGATGTCCTTGTGTGCCAGATAGGCTTGAAGCAACTGAATTTACCTGGAACTATTTGTACTAGGTTCTGGTTTTAATTAGTTCCTCTATTTTGAAGGCCTCTTTTGAGTCCCTTGGGTGTCAAGGTGCTCTGTGTTCCTCCAGAAAGCCATAAAATGGCACATCTGGAAAGTCATCACTTGGGAGAGCAGAGAGGAGGGGAGGGCCTCTGTACAAGCAGGTAGTATTATTCTTAAAGTACAAAAATATATTTAAGGGAAAACATCTTACTGAGACCTGCTAGATTCTCCTTGTAATGCTGTCTGGCTTATAGGAAAACTCAACCAATAAGCTATTAATGAAAGTAAAAATATTCCAAAAATAAATTTTAGGTGTGATGAACAAGGCCTAATATGAAAGCAGCTAGGAACTAATCTTTAAGAGACTGTCATGGTTGGTTATTCCAGGTGATCAGTACAAAACAGATCAGACCTACCAGTACCCCAAAGCCTGGCCACAGCTTCATCAGAGAGAATTCTCATCAGACAAATTTAACTCCAAGAATTAGGAGTAGTTTATTAACATTCTATATCAGCCTTCTTCCCCTCATGTGTCCACAATACCCAGAAAGCTTGCACTGATGAAAAATCCATGGAATGGTTTCTGAAAGAGAATTAATCTAAAATATTTGGACTGAGAAATATCTGAAAGTATCTCACAGTTAGATAACCTATTAGTCTTTTTATAGCCAAAGGATTGGTTGCTTTGTGGGCTATGAACAGTCAAAATGTAATTTATTTTCTTTTCATCAATCTCAAATGTACTGGAATAAGAAAAAGACCTGGGAGAAAGCAAATACTACTGGTCAAATAATAAAAAAAAAAGCTTTAGGGACAGATTTATTTTTATTTTGTTTAATATGTGGGTAGATCTGAATAATTCACATGCACTTCCATGGCATGATTAACCCTTGTTAAACCTTCTAGGTGAATGCAGATGTCAGAATTTGTCACTGCTGAGATTCAGGCCAGGGAAAGTCTTGCACAGGGGCTGCTCAGCTGTTACCAGTTTACTTCCTGCAGCAGCACATTTTAAAGTAAATTCAGTGTTCATTCTCCGTATTTCCTGATGTCTTTGGGCAGCTCAGCCAGGCTACCACTCCAACACAGACCTGATGTTGTCAGGTCACTCACTGCACCAGGAGTCCACTGGGGTCCTTGTGTAACAGCTGCAGCTCTGATCATATCAAGAAAAAAGATTCATTTAAAACATGTTTTTTTCTAATTCAAAGAACTCACCCCAGCTCTGTTGGTGTGAGCCTGGTTGTGCACACTTTGCAGGATGTTCCAGATTTTCCAGCCTCCTAATCCCAAAGCACAATTTAGCAACTCCCTATTCCCTGTTGGGGTGACTCTACACTTTCACTCAGCAATTCTTTCATTTCTGTAGAAGGGAAATTCCTTGGCACACAAGCCCTAAAGAAACCAAGGTCCCCATGGTGGATCTGGACACCAGGCACAGGTTAGAGCCAGCCCACAGGACCGCAGTGGCTGTGCTTAGAAGTCACAGATGATTTATTGGTAATTATTTGCCTGCTTGACCTGTTTTGGGGTTTTTTCAGAGTTACTGGATATTAAAATGCCTTTGAACACAAGTGAACCATTTGTCAACCTCTGAAAAACTTCAAAGACCTTTTAAGTGCAGTGATCTAGGTTACAGTGTTGAGATTAAGTGTTGCACAGTACAATGGTAGAATCACAGAATTATTAAGGTTGGAAAAGGTCTCTTAAGATCATTGAGTCCAACCATTAACCTAACACTGCCAAGTTCATTACCATGTCCCCAAGTGCCACATCTGCATGTCTTTAGAATCCTTCCAGAGATGGTGATTCCACCAGGTCCCTGGGCAGCCTGTTCCAATGCTTGACCATCCCGTCAGTGAATATATTTTCCCTAATATCCAAACAAAACTTCCCCTGGCACAACTTGAGGCCATTTCCTCTGGTCCTGTCACTTGTTACCTGGCATAAGAGACTGACCCCCACCTCACTACACCCTCCTCCCTGGGAGCTGTAGAGAGCAATAAGGTCCCTCCTGAGCCTCCTTTTCTCCAGGTGAAACATCCCCAGTTTCCTCAGCTGCTCTTCATAAGACCTGTGCATAGACTCCTAAAAAACGAGCCAACAGGAATTCGATAGGTTCACCTGTGCTGCAGGTATCCCATCCACCAACCCAGAGGACAAAACCGCCTCACAGCACAAGTCCAGCCGTTTTCTCCAGCCCACAGGAGACTCACATAACTCCTGTGACCACAGGTACAGGTCAGCTGTTCCTTTCCCTATTTGCTTCTCAGGCGTTACAGCAGCTATCACCAGATGTCTGTATCTCAGGAACTCAGTTTCAAATTCAGTTCAGACCAGTTTCACATTGTCTGGGGGGCTTCCTAGAGAAAACGTGGGGGGAGAAGGAAATAAGCCTGAGCTCTATCCCATTAGCACTGCCTAGTGATAGGTCACTGAAAAACATGAGAGCAAAGTGACTGTGCCATGGCACAGCAAGGCTTTGTCCTTCTGCCCCATCCCTCACAAATGTCACAGCTGCTTTCAATCCTGCTTGTGTGTGCACACCCTGAGAGAGGAGAGGGAGAGGGAGAGGGAGAGGAAAGTGGTGGTGTCTGCACGACCAGCCAGCTCCACCAACACTGCACACATGCAGTCCTTGCTGGTGACCACTGTGTCTGTGCATCTACTGTCCTCAAGCAGTGATCCCTCACAAATCTCTGCAGCTGTTCATGGACTATTCAGTGGCCTCTCAGGGGCTTCCCAAGGAGACTGCCAAGAGCAAAGGGAGGGCACAATGCCCATCACACAGGCACTGCAAATACACTTCATTCCCCAGGAGGACATTGGTTGAATGCGCTCGCTCTGCGCGTTCAGCAGCCTGGACACTCCAATTTTCTCATACTACCACGTGTTTTAGGGGGCAGATATAAATAGTCCCAGGGATACTGTAATTAGCTAGTGTGTCACTGGCATCTCTGGAATGTGAACCCTGTGCTGCTAACCACAGGGCCCTGGAGACACACTAACAGTTAAACACAGCCACTGCAGTCTCTAATTGTAGGGGACTGGTTTTACAACCAGGGCCTTCATCGTAAAATGCCCAAACACCATTTACAAAGTCACAGAAAAACACACAGGTCATAAATGTGTTGGAATTTTGGTCATTTGCACATGGAGGTTTCAGAGACAGGAAAGAGAGCTGGAGGCTGAGGTCAGTCTGTGGTACAACCCATAATGCAGTTTCTGCTGTTGGTCACACACACAAACTGTGATATTACTTGGGGGTTAAAGTCAGGGCTTTCAAGTTCCTCCCTTGCCCCATTAACACCATCCAGCGTGGGATGTTTAATGCCGTGTAGTGGTTGGAATTATCCCTCCCCAAGGTTTATTTTTCTTAGCACTCTGTGGAAATCACTTCAGGCCTTTCTTTACTTCTGTGACAGAGTCCCCTGAAAGCAGCAGCCAGTATCTGTTGAGGAGTATTATCCCCTCTGGTAATGTTCAGGACTAGAGCTCAGCTCCTTCTTAATTCTAGGGATCATCCAGATTTCTGCAACCAAATCCCATGTCCAGCAGGTCTAGTTTAAAATACAAGTAATTCAAATGTGAAGTCTTAAAACCTCAAAATTCATTTTAAATAATGTTCATGTGCAGCTTTGATGCAATATTATGGCTCCTAAAAAAACACAGAGGGCACATCTTCAGGATGCAAAATATTATCATTATGTTCCCCTGCCTGGTCATGATCCTTTGTTAAATGGGGTCAGAATGAAAATGACAATTCAGTATAATAAGAGGTATTAAGTACAATAAGTGGGTTTTTTTATTGAATATTTTAGGGCAGATGAATTAAACCCTCTTTTGTCTTCATTTCTCTTTAAAAAAAAAACCACAACCAAAACATAGAACCAACAAGATTGTTCTAAGAACTATTTTTAAACCATCATTAAGCATTGCTTTAAAATATCAGACCTTCTGGAAGGGAAATTGGTATTCTAAGTAGATTTCTTGCTTTCTTTCAAAATTCCCTGTTGATTTCTAATACATTCAGCAACATATTCAGCTTTATATTCTGAATTCACGTTATGTACTGTTAAACAGATGCTGCTTCACTTCACTGACAAAATTTGTATCTGTAGTAAAGTTGCCTATATGTTCTATCTCATACAGCCCTATTTCACTGTAGCAGCCCTTCCTGAATGCTACAGCTGGAGATTTTTTATTTAAGTGCTTTGAGACCAGAGGGTCACAGAGTACAAACCTCTGCTATGAGAGGACTCATAACTATCCATCACTGTTTATTTGTCTCCATTAGTGCTACTTCACCTCTTGTCCCAGCACTTCATATCTCTGACAGCTTCAAGTCTTATTCTGATGTCTTGAATGTATCTCTTGAACAGCTGATAGCCATTTCTTATTGCTGCCTTTGTCCTTCAGTTTGAGTGGTTCCCCTGCCTCCCTCCTGCTGTTCTTCTGATCGATTAACAGAGAGCAACATTATCTCCCCCTGCCACCTGCACACTGCCAGATTAACCAAACCCAGATTTTTAATTGCCTGTCCCTGGCTCCCAAACACAGTAATAGCTCCTCAGGGCTGAATCCATCTTTCCTGAGCTAAGGAGGTCTGAGTACACTTTTCTAGATGAGCAGTAACCAAAAGTCCTGTCCAGTCTTGGGAACTCTTCCCTTCTCTACCTTGTCCAGTAATGACCTTTGCATTTTCCCCAGCTCTACAGGAACTGTGACGTACAAACATCTGCTGACTAAGACTCCATCAGTTCCCACAGGAGGAGTTTATAATCCTTATATTGATCCACACCTACCAAAACAGCCCTTTTAAATAGTCCTAAGTTAGTTGGGAAAAAAACCCTGGGTTTTGGAGCCAGTGATCCCAATCTATAAAGTGGAAAATCACAGGGGAGATTAAATTTAAAACTAGACCCTGAGGAACTTCATCACTGCCTACACTCTGACTTGTTACTCCCTTTCCTAGAAACTTCATCATTGTCTCCCTGCCAGGCACTTTCTGGCTCACTTTACATTTATTAATCTCTACCCTGTTTCACTTTAGCAGTGACTTCCAGTGCAGTACTCAACAAATGCTTGCTGAAGTCCAGATAGATGAGATTTACTTAGTCCTGTTTATCTAAAGAAAAAAAAATCATCTGTCTTTTTAAAGGAAAATACCAGTTTAGAGCATTGGCTCTCATCCAGATCACAATGTGGTTTTTTGATGCAGTTATTTGATTCTGCATGAACCCACCCTCACTACCCTCACCCCTACTCTCAGCGTCTGACTTAAAAAAATCCTATTAATCTTCCACCTCAGCCACACCACTATTTCTCTTTCTCTCACAGAGTTCCTCCTTTTATAGCTCATTTTATGGTTTAGCTTCTATTTTTACTTCTGCTGATAGAGAGTGACTCAATTCACATCCACTTTAATGCAGGCACTGAACTAAAAGTAGCAGGTTGTGCTTTAACTTGTATGCAGGTAGGGTAGACAAGAAAGGGCTGGAATTGGTGATGCCTTGTGTGAAACAATTGTCCGTGCCTTCTGCTGCTGCATTTCACCCAATACAAATATAAGACCAAAAAAAGAAAAAAAAAAATCCACAGAAAGATTTTTATCCCTCTGATCCTCAGTTCTGATGCTTTGTCGCTCTCTGAGAGAGGAAAAGGCATTAAATCTAAGAAGCTTTTAAATACAGTTTTCCCTGTCCCCAAAATTATATTTACTGCTACTTCTACCCCATGAGACTGCACTTTGCATCCCTCTAAAAGCAAGTTTATGCAAGATACAGCTCTGAAGTTCGGTGTTAGCAGTCTGTTGGACAAGGAACAATTCTGGTTCCTATTGGAGCACAGGGCACAAGTGTTAACTGAAAATCCCTGGACCTGTGAGGACCTGGTGGCCGAGGAGCAGCCTCCCCCGAGTGCTGTCACCCACAGACAGCCCAGAGCTGAACATCCCTCACAAGTGTGAGGGAGCAGGACACAGGCTGTGCCTCAAGGCTGAAGTGCAGTCCCCTTTGGGGTAGAACACAAAAGCCTTTCAGCTCAACACATCCTTTTGGAATAGGAAGCACAGCACAGGGGGCCAACTGAAATTTTCCAGTTTAGCTGGAAGAAGGCAATGATTTTCTGTTGGAGTCAGACCCAGGAGCCCAGAGACTTCAGAAAATGCTATGGAATAAGGGCACATAAGGAGTGGAACAGCAGTTTGATCTCACATGATCCATCTCCAGCAGCACAACAATCCTCAGCAGGCCCAGAATGCCTGTTCCATTTTCTCCAGGGAAGAGGCACGCATGTTCCTCATCACCAGGAACAAGACGAGAAATAAACAATTTTCCCACTGTATTGGAGCAATCAGGAGCCTTCTACAAATCCTCTGTATTGTTGGTGAGGGACTGGAGTTGTCACTTTTAATTAAATACTGTAACTAATCTGTTGTTAAGACACCAAATGCTATGGTGAACATTTACAGTGAACAGAGATCCCTTAGGTCAAATAAATGACAGCCCTGAATGATCAGCCTGACCAGACATGTTGCAAATAATTAATTTCTGCATAGGGAATTCCCTAACGCAGTTAAAAAAAAACAACCTGTGATACTGACCAAGCTGGAAGAGCTGCCCAGAGGATCTGTGAAGTATCCATCTTTGGAGATACTGAAAACTCAATTATACAAGTTCTGAGCCATTTGATGTAACTTTAAAATGGGCCCAGTTTCAAAGGAGACCCTATTTTGAGTGGGAAGCTGGTCTAGGTGATTTCCGTAGGACCCTTCCAACCTGAACTAACAAACATGCAGATCTAATACAGCAAAGTCATCTTTTATGTTAACATGATGAATTTTGGCTTCTTTCCTAGGAAGGAAGTAGGATTTGAAGTTCAAAGGAAAAAAACCTCAAAAATATTACAGAAGAGTCTAAGTGTGTATATACATTTGTGTGTATATATATGTGTGTGTGTGTATATATATATACACACATATATAAATATTACTGCATATAGGCATCTGCACCTCACCCTACTCAAAACTTTTGTGCCAGATCTCAATTGTGATTCCTGTTCTTTGCATTGCTCAACAAAAGATATATTTTAGCAATCAAATGAAAAATAGAGTCTACTAATTAGCACTTGAATCAAAATTCAGATAAACATGAACTGGATATAGGAATCCATTTGCAACTCCATTTTTCTGGAAAGAGTCCCAAAGATCATCTAAGAAGGGACACAATCCTCCTACTCGTCTTGAGCAGCAGTTTTCACTGCAGACAGGTTCATCCAGAATCAGCAGGAATTTATTGCTCTAAAGTTTGCCCAGCCCAGTGACAGGAGGACTTTCAGGACAGGTTAATGCAAGACCCAGCAATGTTCAAAATAGGTGTTTGGGGTTAATCAGCTTGGGTCTAATGATCAGAAAAGGTGTTACCACCCAACATTATCACAGGCTTAGATGTAATCAGACTGCAGCCAAAATAAGCTGCCCACAGACAGCACAGTTGGAGCTGTTATTTTGTGCAGGCAGTGAAAATCCTCCAATGAAAAAATTCCAAGTGAGGAGCAAAGCTGTCAAACATTGACCACTTCTACTCATAATCAAGCTGCAGAAAAGCCTTCAGCCTCCCACTGCAGTGACTTATGTTCTTGGGTCCGTCACAATTATTCCCAATGTAACCTTGATGGGCATCTTTTCTCTGTCAACAGCTCAAACAGTCTTGGGAGGCTGGAAAAGAGGCACAGTCCACGCATATATCTGACAGATTAGGTCCTTCAGCTGGCTGAAAAGATATATCAGAGCTCACAGAAAAGCAGAGATATCACTAGACTCTATTTCCCCTCGATCTCTCACTAGCGCTTCAGAAAATCTTTTATTTATATAAATACACACATAACCCTTTCTTCAATGGTAATTACCATTGTGTCTGGATTTCCACAACAATCACAGATCAAATAAATGGACATTAAACTCACTAAATGTGCAGTGGTAAGAAAAAAGTGATCTCCAAGATTTATTGCAGTCCTCTAGCTACTGCACTGAGCTCCACTGGCTTTTTAATTTGATGCCATATCAAAAAAAAGTTTGTGATTAATTTAGTGTTGGCTGTCAACAGATAACTCATTTGGAACCTCACAGTTTCTAATACACTTCACCACTGAACATGTATTGGAATAAGAAAACTCCAGCTAGGAAAAGTGTAATGCATCAGAGCATCACACTAGGAATGCACAGTTACACTATTTCAGTTCCCAGAGGCAGAGCAGAAAAGTGTGTTTGTTTACCTGGAATCTCATCAGTCCCCCCTTTGGTGTGTTTGAACCGATCTCCTTCCACGTGGACGTTTGGGCATAGGACATCTGAAAAGCAAAAGAACCAGTACAGAATTATCCCAAGGAAACACATCATTTTGGAAGCTACAGAGCTAACAAAGGCTGATCTTCTGGGTTTTGTTCAGAACTTGCACATGGTGCCTCAGCAATAATTCCAGCCCAGGCTCTGCACATCCTAAAAACCCTTCTTCTCTCCTACTCACTAACTGCATGATGGACAAGAGACCCAATATAGTCTGTCTGGTGTTGAGACACTTTTTTCTGACTGACCAGACAGGAAGACAGTCAGGATAGATGAACCAAGCCTTTCCATCAGCTGGGACGACACTCTGGGTTTGTGTCTTTCTCCTGTCTGTAAATCTGCATGAAAGTCACAAAAAACTCAAGAAAATACAGAATGTGCTTCCACTCTCAGCTTGGCTAGAAGGGAAGTTCTGAAGGGCCAGCCAGCTGACATTGGGGTGCTGCCCAATCTTTTCAGAAAGGACAGCTCCTACTCTGGAAAACCTCCGTGAGTTTGTTCAAGCAGAAATCAGAGTTAAATATGACTAAAACTTTGAAGAATATTCACCCTTAAAGACAGGTAAAAAAGTTGTGAAAAGTCATGAAAATACCCAGCCTTTGTCAGCCATTTCTCATGCTCCCAATTAGTGTCAACACAATTGCAGATAAATGCTTTTCCACAGAGAACTGTCTACGTATCCACCTCTTTCCTGCCAAACCGTTGAAATAACTTTTATTTATGCTTTCTTTTCCCAAATCAATAGGTTATTGCAAACTTGTAAACAATGGGGACAGGTAGCTCAAGGAATCAGTTTAATGAGAACTGTTAGAGATATCACGTCTGTATAGGTCCAATATTAAAACAATAACAATAGTAACAACAACAACAACAACAAATATATATCATTATAATATTGGACTTGTTAGAGCAGGTCCAGAGGAAGTCCACAAAGGTGATCTGAGGCCTGGAGCACCTCTCCTGTGAAGACAGGCTGAGAGAGATGGGGTTGTTCAGCCTGGTGAAGGGAAAGCTCCAGGGAGACCTTATAGAACCTTCCACTAATTAAAAGGGGCTTACAAAAACTGTGGAAGGGACCTTTCACATGGGCAGATCGTGATAGGGACAATCTCTTAGTGCCTCTTAAAAAACTTCAGCCTCACTTTTGCCTTTGTTTTACAAACGTCCTGTGCTCCTTTTGGCTCCTCCCTGCCTGCCTGCATCAAAGGCATAAACAGTTGCCAAGGGAAAGAAGATTATTGCAATGCTCACTTTCCAACTACAAAATAATTCAGAGAGGCTCAAACGAGATTGGTACCTTACCATTCCCGTTATTAGCATGGCTCTGTGTGTCCAAAGGAGCAGAGTGCTGGACTGACAGCACATCCATAGGTCCCAAGGAGCCACCAGGTCCCATTGCTACACCCAGGGCTGCATTGCTGGGAAGGCAAGACAAAAGCTGTCCTTCTGCTGTGGAGCCTTTCTGTGAAACCCCTGATACAGGTGGACATTTTAGCATCAAAGACCATTTATGCCCATTTTTTCTGCTACTGCCAGGCCAAATTCTGAGCAAACACTTGTGATGCTCAGAGGATTTGCAGCAATGAGCATCCACTGCAAATGGCAGAGAGAGTAACAAAATCTGCACTGCAGCTAAAGCTCTGCTAATCTGAAATGTTTACAGATTTGCAGAAGATACAACTGACTGACCTGAGCTTTCAGCCTCTGCTCCTTGTTACATCCTCTGCTTGCAGTTGCTTTTAAATACGTATTGTTTAAAACTTCTGTCTTGTCTGCAACCTTATGTAATATTCTGTCAATCATTTGCTTTATCCAAAATTTTTATCAGCACAGATTTTGCATTTATATCCATGGGGTTCGTGGAAATTTTTAATAGCACCAGAAGTTCTATATATCCCTTTCCAGTTGCACTAAGAATGATGACTTTCCACTGACACCTGCTACATGAGATCAGTCAGCTCTCAATCCATTGTAGAGTGCTACTTTTTAATGGAAATGCAATTCAATACATAGTAACAATGCCTAAGAAAAAATGTACTTTATTAAAGAACAAATGTACTTTATCAAGGTAGTTACCATATCAACCAAACTGTAACTCCACAGAAGAAAATTAGTTTTGTTAGAGATGACCTCTTTCTCATAAAATTATAATTCTTGAATAGGGATACATAATAATTCCCACTCTGTAATACTTTATTCTCTGGCTTCAACATCAAATATTACTTTTTTTGTGAGTGAGATCAGGAAAATTGCGCTACAGTTATACATATGGATCATTTTTCAATTTTAATAGCCTTACATTATCATCATTTCAAAGGCCTGTAATTAGAGGGACTAGGAAGATATATGTATGTAAATTTGCAGATGACACCAAGCTGAGTGATGCTGTTGACATCCCTGAAGGATGGGGCCATCCAGAGGGACCTGGACAAGGTCGAGAAGTGGCTCATGGGAATCTCATCAGGTTTAACAAGACCAAGTGCTGGTGCTGCACCTGGGGTGGGGCAATCCCCAGTATCCATCCAGGCTGGGGAACAAAGGGACTGAGAGCAGCCCTGCCCAGAAGGACCTGGGGGTGCAGGTGGATGAGAGGCTGGACAGGAGCCAGCACTGGCAGCCCAGAAACCAACCATGTCCTTGGTTTGTATGAACTTCTTGTGAAGGAAGCATTCCTGAAAGTTATTTAACTGCAGATAACACCCTTTTCTGCAACCAAATCTCACTGAGAGCTATTTGATGAGAAGGGACTTAAATCTCACTTTTAAATATAATTTTTTAGAACCTTCCCTATGAAAAAAAAATCCCAAAGCTGTCAAACATTTTAAAAGCAAGAGACAATATGTCCTACAGAATACATGTTCTGTAAAGAGACATGTCAGAACGTGTTGGCTCAGGAACATTCACTAGAACTAAAATAACATTAATAATGTAGTGTCATTAAAATGTAATAATAGGGCTGCAAGTTTGGAAAAGAGTGATCTGGTCCTTTGAGTCTCCTTGCCTCCAAGCCATTTCAAAAGAAATTTACAGGAATGGGGTAGAAAACAAAGGGAAAAAACAGAAGAGAATGAGAAAGGAGTGGAGAAAAAGCAGGTGGGAAGGAAAGGGAAGGTGCAGGAAGGGAAGGTGCGGGAACGTGGGGAAAGGGAAAGGGAAAGGGAAAGGGAAAGGGAAAGGGAAAGGGAAAG
>VYZT01005982.1:15766-94255 GCA_013400735.1 Pomatostomus ruficeps
GAGGGAAGGAAAGGAGGGGGGGGGAGAGGAAAGGGGAAGGGGAAGGGAAGAAGGAAAGGAAGTGTTGTGTCTGTTATAGCAATTCCTGGCAAGGAATGGTGTGATTCGGCTTTCTACAGAGAAACCTTCCCTGTAAAGTGACAAATGCAAATCCCCGTTGCCAGCACTCCATCCTTGTGTCCGTAGGACTCTGCTCAAACAGTTTCTTAATTTTCATTTTAATTCTTTCAAGAATAAGCAAGCCCTCAGCTGCCAAGGGCTCCTCTGGGGACTTGTGTATAATGAATGCTGAACATGTGTAGCTGTCAAGTTCCACAAGAATAAAGTAGAGAGGTGAGAATAGAAACACAAGAAGGTTAAAGCAAACATTATTTATTACCATATTTCTTTTTTTTTTTTTTTTTTTGCTTTCCAGACTGAGAATTTCAGGATTCCGGAATCTCAGCAGCACCCAGTGTATTGTCAGAGATTCAGACACACTCTATTCTCCATCACTATTCCATTCCCACAAGATAAATTCTCTAGTTTCCCTCAAAAGGTGTGGTACTCCCAACCTAAACATTTGAATTGTCTCATCCCCTGACAATGAAGTTTAGCCCCTCATAATTCTATTCATGGATAAAGCAATGCAGGGGAAATGCAAGCTTCCGTAAAGTTGTCTCTCAAAACTTTAGACCAGACAGCCTGGTAAGAAAGAGAGATTTGGGGTAAGGGGTGGGTCGGCTTCATTTTTTATGTAGATAGTATTGCAAATTTTTTCTACATTGAAATATTTTTTCCCATTGAAGCTTGCACTTAAAGGGGAAGTGGCCTGGTGAGAAAATTTTTCTTAAAGTCAAGAATATTTCATGAAAGTAGTTTCTCAGAGGAGCTTTCCCAGAGCCCATTAGTTCTGTTCTTTAATTACGCAGGCGGTTCTCTGTGCAGCAGTTCCTCCAGCATTTTTAATTGCCTGCAGTCAGTTGATGACTTCTATATATAGTACTAACTTTATTTGTTCTTTTCTTTTATAAAACATTGCACATAGACCATTTTATACCCTCAACATTTAAGGGTTTTTTCCCCCTACTCTTTTAAAAATGCTTCCTTTAAAAGAATACTTCCACTCTCTTCCCATATTCACTGAACATTTTTTGGCAAATGTTTGTTGTCAGATATTCTTTCCCTGGGAGTGAACCAATCCATAAAGTGCCACCCACCATGGAAGCAAATTTATAAGGAAAAATGTGGCATTTTTTTCAGCTACAGTGGGGGGCAGCCCTGACAGTGTAATGATACTGCAGTAGTGTCTGTACTAACATTATAATTTGTAGCAAGGTGTAGGCACAACAGAGCATCACAGCAATTATATGATTACATCTTGCAGTTTAATGCCTTGTGCAACTCTCCCTTCCTTTCTGAAATCACACTGAATCTTCACACTGTGCAGTTTGAAGTCCATCAGTGCCAGGAAAATCACCTGTTTGTGGCTGCTGAAGCCATGGTCGATTCTGCCTTTTTTCCTTCAAATAATGCTCACATTGATCCTGGATGAGATTTCCATATTTGCTCTCACACAAAGGCTCTCTGTCACTACAGAGATAGAATCAGAGCATCCTGGAATGCTTTGGGCTGGAAAGGACCTTAAAGATCCTCATTTTCCAATCCCTCTGCCATGGGCAAGGACACCTTTCACTAGACCAAGTTTCTCAGGGCCCCATCCAACTTGGAACACTTTCAGGGATCCAGTATCCACAGCTTCTCTGGCCAACGTGTTCCAGTGCCTCACCACCCTCACAGTGAAGAATTTCTTAATTATATCTAATCTAAACCTGCCCTCTTCCAATTTAAACCCATTACCCTTTTCCCATCACTACCTTCTTTGGCCAAAAGTACCTGTCCAGCTCTCTTGTAGAGCTCATAAATGCTCATGATGAAATGAAAAGGGAATAGCAAACCCTTCCCACAACACAGCTCATAGGCTGAGCAAACACAGCCACAGCCCACCCTATTCCTCATAACATCCTAAGGCTGTCACATCTTTCCAGTAAAACATTATTCTGAAAATGCACCAGCACTCAGCTGAACTGCTCCCCAGGCTCCCCTGTCTGCTGAGAAAGTCCCAAGTGGGACTGTGGGTGTCTGTGTCTGCAGGGCTCCCTCCCCTTTTCCAGCAGAGTAGCCAGAAAAAGTGACTCTCTGTGTGACCACACATTCAGTGCTGGCACTGCTCAGCAGATGGTGTGTTCCACACAGAGAGTCAGCACAACTACTACAGGGTATTATACCCCAGAGGGCTCTCATGCAACACACATTTAAGGTCCCAAGCAAGAGAACACTCTTCTTTGAAAGGCTCTTTCTATAGAATGGAGAAACAGGGCTCTTCCACAGAGCAATTCAGAGCAGAAACCCAATTTAAGTGCCCTGATGTAGCCCTGAAAAAGCTACGCTCTTCCCATTGTTTCTAGGGGAAACCTAGGAACACGCAGTTCCCAAATTAGACATCTGTCAAAGGCACCAGAGTTACATCCATCCAATTAAAACAAGCATGGTTGGGTGCATTCCTGGGCACCGAGGCCAAGGCGTGTTCAAGCCCATATCTGTGCTAGCAAACGGTCTTAGCCTCCAAACCGAGGGGCCTGTGGACCATGAACACTCCCTGGCACCTTGGAAGTGCCCATCTGGGCCCTAGAAATGTTCCAGTGGAGTGTCAGCTTGCCTGGGGAGAAACGTGCCAGGCCCCAGGGCAGATGAGTACATTCCACTGCCTGGGAATGCTGCTGGCCACATTTACAGTTACTAGTGGTTACTAGTTTAGATACAGCCCATAAATATCATCCTTTGCTAAGAGTTCTCTAATACGGATCAAATAAACCCTCTTGAGCAAAAATGCTAATTGATTTTATGGTCACAGACCACCAATCCTTAAATGCATTCAGTGCGTATGGGACAGTGGGAAGAGGTCTGAGTGCACAGCCAAGAAATACTGTATCCTATTTAAACAGGGATGCTAGGAATGCAGGGAGTTCTGGTCTTTGCAAAACCTGAAGTTTTTTTGAAGGAGAAAAAGTAAAACTAAAAAAAGTTTTAATTATTCTCATACAGTTTTCTTCCTGTCCTGCTTCATTTACACTGGAGCTGATCAGAGATGTGAAAAATACTGTTTTCCCCACAATGTGGCAGGCTGTGCTGTACATTTATACCATCTTCTCACCCAGGATCTCTCTCTTCTCCTTTTGTCACCATCAATTGCCTTTTTTATTTCTCATTTCTCTGTCCCATGCTCTGGATCTTGATTTCAGGATGCACAATGCTACTACAGGTGCTCCCACACCAACAGCACACAAGAAGTGACAACCACACACCCTCACCAGCACAGGGAACCCTGTGCAGCCCATCAGCCCCATGTCTAGGCTGACCCCGTACTCTAAGCTGTAGCTCAGCTTCAGATGCCCTCTAAAATTTCCTAGAGAAGTTCCTGAATCTTGGTAAGGACCCATCTTTCCAAAGGACACCTGCACTGCAGGATGCTCAGAGAACCTCTCCCTCTCTAGTGCACCCACACAAACGCAAGAAACTCCTTGTTTGACTGGCAGCAGAAGTATATTGTCAGGAGGACTGATGCAATTAGCACCGTTTAAGTGAGCAGCATACAGAATTAATTTGCACATGCTCCCACAGGGAATAAGTGGCACTCTGGGAACTATGAAAATAGCATCAGGCCTTGGCACTTCCAAGCTAATTTGCTTGTGTCTGCCCCTAAACAAACACAGAGACTGTGTGCCAAGGAGCTTGTCGGCAAACAGCACAAGGTTTTGAGGAAAGCAATTAGCAGCTGATCTCCATCCAGGCCAGGAGCTGATTGCTGCTCTGGGGCATGAGTCCACCTCGTTCCCTCATTTTGGGAAAGAGGTGAAGCTTCACCATGTAAAGAGCCCTTGATCCTAGTGAGCTACAGGGTTTCTCCTGAGTGGCCAATCGTTGTCTTAGCAGATAAATTGCCATGAGCATGGCTTCACACTGATCACCTACGAAATATTTAACAGGATGAGAATACGGAGCTGAGCTGGAGCACATCCTCCAGGAGCCAGCAGCCACAGCAATGCACCCTTCTCTGGTGGCTGCTCTGTTGGCACAGATGGAACATGTCACTCCTGTCCCAGCTGCTGGGCTCTTTGGCACAATTTTAGATGTGTTTGCTGCCTGTACCCCAGAGGCTGCAGAGAACAGGGTGCTGCAAGTCTAAAAATGTTTCCTGCTTGGCCTTGTGTCCCAGATGAGGAGCAAAGATCAAAGGTACCACTCACCCGGCTGTGGGGAGAAAAAGCCACCCCACCTACCAAAGTGAGGATCCAAGAGTGCAGGCAGAAGAGATCAGCACACAGGGCCTATCTAGAGGTGCAGATGGGAATGAGTAGTCTGTAGATGGGACAGAAAGCTCTCCAGGTCATTTGGTTTTCCTGACTCTGATCTCACAGCCACAGAACTGCCAAGCATCAAAAATTTCCATCATTCTCTCTCCCCTTCTCACAAGTTAAATTTTAGAAAATAAAGTTTTTATCTTCTGGAATTTTGCATCATTGGATATGGATTAGTTCCAATATCCACGAGGGTGATCAACAATGAGATTTCTGTGGCATGTAAGAAGAGCTGAGCTAAAGTACCTGTGCTTTATCCTCCTTAAAATACTTATAAAGATCAATGCCACGCATGCAAATGTTGGTTGCAGAAACAGGAGAAGCGTTTCACTAACAGAAGCAGATCTCTCTTAAATTTTTTTCCTGTGCTATTAAACAACTAATATGGAAGCAAAATTCTGCCAGCAGCAAATTTCACAACAGGGAGCTGGTAGCAACAGTAGCAAAATTGCTAAATGTCTTACAGCAATGGCTGGTTTTAGGATGGACTCAAATGTTGTAAAATGCTATCAAGAGAAGAGAGATTTTTTTTTTTTCATTTGGTTTTCAAAGTAGCAATTCTGTGTTAGTCCTGTAATTGAAACGACTGGGATGATTAAAAATGAACTTGGTGTGAAGCTCCGGTAGGTTGGTTCTCACTGAATAGGAACATTACAGTACTTCTGCTATAAAACCCCATCAATCTCACTTGCACTCGGCATTCATGAAAGGCACATTCCCCAAATGAGCCCAATGGAGCGGGGCAGCTACAGATCTGCTGAAGCCATCAGTTCCCAGTGCTGGCTGGAGGGACAAGACAGTCTGTCCATTATCCTCCCATGTGCCACAACACGGAGACAAGAACGAAGCGTCTCCTCATCGAAGCATTGCCAGAAAGCTGAGATGCCAAGGCACAGTTTATAATTGATTTTTTAAAAAAGCAAATCCTGGGCAGACTGCAAATGTTATTTTATTTGTTAAATTTCTGTAAAAGCAATTACTTGTCCAGAATAATAACGAGAAATCCAGGTACGGCATTCTGTTCCCTCACAGTAGTTCCAAAAGTGAATTAATTAGAAGCAACTTGTTTCAAAGCTCATGGCTTTTCAGTTGATCAATAAATATACACTAGCTGTTCTTAAATAGCTTCCAAGAGAGAAATATAGCTCAAGGATGAGTTTAAGAGGGACTCTGACTGCTATTACTCTTCTGGTGTAATTATACAACTGCAAATTGAACAGTATCTTCTTCCATGTGGGTATTTTTGGGGGCTACTGTAACTGTGGCTTTGGGACTCTGACCAGCAGCAGTATAAATATATCATAAGAGCAAAACAAAACTCTGTATAAATACAAGACTTGACTTGGCTAAGAGTTTGGTTTTGTTTTGTAAAGAATTGTAACATTACCTTTGCAAAATGGAGAGGGTTAAAAAAAAAAGTGACTTTAGTTTCCCCTTAGAAGAAACCAGGTTAAAATAACATCCTGGCAGAAGGATGCTGTTTTATGGATGCACTTCAGCAAACTCAAAAGTTTGCCTGGTTGCTGTCCACATCCTGCCACTACCTGAATTTGGCCTTTCCTGGCCACACAGAGGCAGAAGGTAAGGGAGGGCATGTGCTAGACCCATCACCAACCAGAGAAAGGAATGGGACACTCCTGTGGTGGCACAGCTCATCAAAAGAAATCCTTCTGATAATCTGCAAGCCATCTATCTGATAATCTTCTTGGGGATAAACCTTGGGGACACCAATGGAAACAGCATAAGGATGAAGTGATTGATCATGTGGGAAAAGGGCTTGTCCCAGATCTGGTGCCACCACAAACTGCTGGCCCTCGGAGCTCTGTCTCTGCCTTCCAGGGTGCTAGAGAGTCCAGTAGGAAAGATACATTACTCAAAATGAGTGAAAGATGGCAGAAGGAAGACCAGTGCCTGCTTCTTTACCTGCAAAGGGTTTAAACAGACCATTGATATCTGTAAAGTTCTTTACAAATTTAAAGACCTTTTGGAGACTCTCTGGGGTTTGTAGCATTTAAACACACCTGAAACTAGCCATGTTAAAAGCATTAGGTTCACTTCTGACTTAAATTTTGAAAGATAAATTCAGTCCAATGCTAATTTTCTCCAAACAGCTTCTTCCACTTGTCAGTTCCAAACATGCCACCAGGCCCAAGCCTTCTAAGGAGGTTTGCATAAGATCTGGGTGCTTCCTTCCCATGGGGACTTCAGTGATCTCTCTTCAGAGGCCTAAAAGCAGCTGAAAGAAAAGCAACTAAGCAGGGAGTGGTTTTGAGGGCCTCTGCCCCCTCCACACTCTGCTAAGCAAAGGATGTGACAAGTGGAGCCTGGAAAACAAGGGTTTGTGAGCAATAAATTAAAACAGGCACAACCTGGGCTTTGTTACTTAAGACAGGTGCACATAGTTCAAAGGCCAATTTCCCCTTTCTTTCCTCCTAAAGAGTTTTCCCTGCTCAAAAATGTCAAACTCTCATTTTTAAGGAGGTCTAAGAAGATATTTCAGACAAGACAACACTGCAAGAAGGGGAAAGGGCGAGAATCAAACCAGAGCACAAAAAAGAAATGAGTCAAGAGGCAGAAAGCATATGCATATCAATCAGCAGCTACAGCCCTGCCACCTCTGGGTACTGAGGTCTTCATTCTCCACTGGAAGCTTATCTGTGCCAGAAAAGCCCCCATTTATCAAGGCCTCTGCATTAATGCAGGGCTGCCACACTGTGCAATACACCTGTGCTGTCTTACTCATGTACCTGGAATCAAATTGTACTATTGTTGTGCCACTCTGCCAGCAGCACAAGCCAAGCCTCCCCACGGACATGCCAGGATGAGCTAATGCTGTAAAACTTTCAGCTATGCAGCCACGAAAGGTACATCCCAGCATGAGAGAATCTGTGTTTCCAGAGGACCTGCAAAGTCAGCCTAGTGGCACCTGTCCCCATTGTCCCTCTCCAGGGAGCTGAGCATGCTGACTCTCTGAAGGGGAACGTGGTTTGCATTGATTTTTTAAAACATATTAAGTAATTGATGTTTTGAACCAAAACCAGAACTTCTCCACTTCGCAAAAAACCCAAGGTAAAAATAAAGCATTTTAATGGCTTCAAATATTTTTTACCCAATCCTTCTCCATGATCAAAAACTCATTTAAATTGGTTTTGCCCAGAAGTTTTGATCTTGATGAATTAACGTTTTCCCTATGACAGGCATTTAATCGAGAGGTCCCAAATCAATTCTGAGAAGTTTCTGTTCCTACAAAATGTAATGCCTGCTAGCCCATGCACCTAGGGGCATAAAGTGTGGGTGGTGGGTAATTTTACCTGCTGTCAGTTAGGAATGAGACATTTGGAATTGACGTTTAAATCTGAAATAAAATATTGCAGACAGAAGTACAGTCTGTCAGTTTGAGAGCTTCTGATGAGTCCTGAAGGACAACATTCAGCATTGCACTCATCAGGCATGCTCCTCTCCAGCCTGAGAAGGAAAGGGGTTTCAGAAAACCTCTTGTGGCCTCAGGAAAGGAGATTTGCTGTATTGTATCAGATGCCTCAGCAGCAGTTCAGCAAGTGGTTTGTAGTAAAATTTATCCCCACAAGGCATCTTTACAGGGTCACTTCACATTTTAAAGTACATCCAACAGGTTTGGGGTTTTTAAATTTTTTTACTTACACATCCCTAAATTTTCCCAAGGAACTCTGAAACTTGCCTTTCAAATTTAGACCAAATACCAATTAATTTCTTTCCTCTTGGACTTTTTCCCCCCTCCCTAAGTGATGCTTCTGTAGAGGATATACAGGGAAATGCTGCATCAGGTGGGGCTGCATAGCTGAGGTGAAATTTCAGAGTCAGTTCTGCATCCTCAGTCTGCATCACCTGGCATGGGAATCCACTGGGATCCTCTTCAGCATAGCCACCTTGGGGGTTTGCATCTCTGTGCAGTGCTAAAGTGAGGGTGCTCTCATTGCACCAAAGAGCCACACAGGCACTAAGAACCAGAAAGACTTAATGTTTTTTTAACTCTGTCCTATAGAAACACTGAATCACAGAATCATTAAGGTTGGAAAAGACCTCCAAGGTTATTGAGTCCAACATTTTAACCACCATTCTCACTAAACCATATCACAAAGTACTATGTCCACTCATTTTTTAATATTTCCAGGGATGGTGACTCCACTACTTCCCTGAGAAGCCTGTTCCAATGTTGAAACATTCTTTCAGTGAAGAAATTTTACCTAAAACCCAACCTATTATCTTAGGTAATGTTCCCCCTTTGTGCAGTGACATCGAGGCAGATTATAACCTGTATAGCTGATACCTCGAAAAGCAGTTCTTGGAGCTTTTTAGCAGTTATTTCGCAGAATTTATAGAGAATGTGTTGGGCACAAAGCAAAACAAAAGCAGGGAAGAGCAGGGACAGAGTTTGACTGAGATGTCCATGCATGCAAAGACTGCACAGTCAGGAGGGCTCACAAACACCCAGTAAAGGGCAGGGCACCCAGCTTTGGTTTTATTAGGGAGGACTAGAGAAAATCACCCCTTCAGGGTTGCTTTCAGTTGCCCATAAGATCCAGAAGTTAGACATTTGTTCAACTACTGAGCAATAAGAGCTGTTATTTGGCCTGGAGCATAGGATCTGTCCCTCAAGGAAGATGGAACAATGACATCTCAGCTATACTTCCTAGGCCTATTCAGCAAGGGTTGACTTGCAGTTATCTGTTACCAATGCAGAGGGAGAACTGCAAGAGGAGCCAATTTTATCACAGGAACTGCAGTCCTAAGGAAATTCCCAACTGCCTTTTGCAGGTGGGATTCCTCCCCTCTTAAAGAGAGACTTGAACCTTAAGTGAATGTGGTCAAGGCTTGTGCAAGTTTATCTGACCTGGCTTGCAGAGGTACGGCCTTCAGGAGTGGATATTTCAGGTGCTGACCTGAAGAAGAAATTGTTTCTAGTGAGGATCATGGGAGAATGAGTTTGTGCTTGCACAAGTGCATGAGGGCACATGCTGGGCTGGGACTTTGTGTGTGAAGGAAAGATCAGTGGAGTCTGCTGCAAGAAAATGGCTAGACACAGTAAAGCTTTTCATGAGCACTTTCTGATAAGATTACAAATATTTTGTATAAGTGCCATTAGCTAGAGTGGCCAAAAACCTGAAGGTGCAAAAAAGGGTAAGTTCATGTTGGGGTTTGGGATTCTTCTCCCTTTTGCTTCTTTCTCTTGGGAATTTTTCCCCATTTTTTGTTGCTAAGGAACAATAATGGCTGGGTACTTAAGAAAGACAAAAGAACTGACCCGGAGATAGGCACAGCTAGCTAGTCCCATATCCGAGATTCCCTCTCATAAGGGGGCAGAGATACTACGGGAGTTGGGCTAGGGAAAAAGGGGGCTAAGCGCAGCTCTGGGGCACTTGGCTTCTGGGCATTCAGAGGGGAGAGAGGCTATGGTAGTTCCAGGGAGAATCTCCCATCACTTCAGGCTTCTGTCTCCTGCTGCTTGCTTCTATCTTGAGTAGAGCTCTGCTCGTAAAGAGCGGCCATCGCACTGGAACCTAACACCCTGCTTCACCAAACAAAGGACCCTCCACCATCTGCTTCAGTGCCTTGGGAGAAGAAAACCCGGGATCCTGGAGCCCCCTCCCAGGGAGCCAGCCTCTCCTGGCTGTGGTTTGGGGGCCAGCCCTGCCCAGCCCTGCCGCACCCCTGCTACAGCTTCGAGGTTTTTTGCTGCACTATAGCCCTCTCAACCCCTGCCTGCCGGGACATCCCACAGTTTCCAGCTTCAGCTGCCAAGCTTCTGACACATCTCACCTGCCACTCCGGAACTTTGCTCATCCCTGCCTTCCCACCTTGCTACTCTGAGGTTCCTGCTGCAGCTCCCTTTGCTATCCAAAGAGGGCATCAGGACCGGCTGTCCCCGGGGTCCATAGAGGAACCCCATTCTCCATCCGTTCCTGCTGGCTGTGTCCACCATTGTGCACATGGCCGGCCCTGTGCCACAGAGTCCCCTGCAGCCCAGGGGAGCCATCGCACCCTTCCTGTCCACCAGGAGCCACCAGCGCCCCTGCCAGCTGTGACCGACCGTGTCTGCACCAAAGGCCAACTGCTAAACTGTTCATGGGTTTGTTCTTTTTTTTTGTTCTTGTTTGTTGTGGTTACCATTGTTGTTGTTTGTCTGTCTTTTTATATATATATATATGTATATATATATACATTAGTAAAGAACTGTTATTCCTTTTTCTCATATCATTGCCTGAAAGCCGCTTAATTTCAAAATTATACTAATTTGGAGGGAAGGGGTTTATATTTCCTACTCTGAGGGAGGCTTCTGCCTTCCTTAGCAGATACCTGTTTTTGAAACCAGGACAGTTCATTATAAAAATTATGCAGAACATGCATGAGAAGGGAAAGCAGAAGATGGAAAAATAGAGTTGAGGAAGTTAATCCGTTTTTTAAAGAACCTTTTAATATCTCTAAACTACACCACACAAGTCCCAGCGTGGACCAGTTGGCCCCTTGCCACCTTCTCCTCCAGGGCAATGGAAATGGGATCCATCAGCTCAGCAAAAACTGCCGGCGAACAAAGGCCCCACTGCCAAGGCTTGCTGGCACCGGCACCATTCCCACGCATCGCCCCACATCCCCTCCAGAGAGCAGGTCTGCCTTTGACACGTTTAGCCCTAGTCTCCCTGCTTGGCAGCAGCACCCGAAGCTTTGTCCTTTTCCCCTCCCTGTTTCCCCGTTGGTCTTTGGGAGGCCTGGGCTGTCTGAGCCATCCAGGGGGTTCCCTCGCACACTGGGCCGACTTCATTGTGCTCTGCCCCAGTGACCACAACTAATAACCACCGTTTGCCTCCTTTAATTGAGGCTCTGAATAACTGGGAGCAAGTGCCCACCCCTCCAACAAAGGCAGAGCTCCCCTCGCTGCAGAGCGCAGCTGCCACTCACGCTGGTCTGCACTAGGATGTCACAAAAGCTGAGCTATTTTGCATGGAAAGCAGCTATCACAAAACCCAGCTATGATCAAATGGGGGCCAGCGTGAATTCCAGGAAAGTCCCCATGGCAGAGAGGATGTCCAGCCCTCCGCTCCCCATGCTTGCTGAGCACCAGAAGCTTGGTGAAATTATTTTGCCCTGTAACAGGTTTTTCTAAGAGGCTGCAGAAGCCCAGAGGAATGACATACATGCTGGCAATGAAAACTACCACAGAGGGTGTTTTTCAGCTCAGAATACAAAACAGATTGGCTTTTCTGTAGGCACTGGTAAGAAAAATACTAATTATTACAAAGTATGGTGATAGGCCAACTCCCTTGCTTTGTTACTCATTCATTAAAGTGAAATTAATCTGGATTTAGATCAGTGTAAATGAGTGAGGAATGTAGCTGGGTGTTTTGTTTTGTGTACACCCATTTGCTGTTGTTGCTGATTATGAAGAAACAAAGCTAAAAGCACAGCACAGGACACCTCAAAGTCAGCTCTATCCCTAATGACCAAGGCGTGCTGTCAAACAGATGTGTCCTGTTACAGCTGAAAGCCCCCAAAACTCAGTCTGAGAATATGAAGACACTCAGGTGAACAGAGATTAATCTAAAGCTCACACAGAAGAAAAAGCAGGAAACAGGAAAGGCAGCCTGCCGCAAGTTCCCCATGTGAAGGGGTCAAGGATGGCCTTGGCTTGCCAAACAGTGTGAAACCTTCATATGTAATGCAAGAAATCTAGAGAGGAACTCTTAACTGGAGCAGGTAGTGACAGGTCAAGGGGAAATGGCTTCAAACTGAAAAAGGGCCAATTTAGATTAGATATGAGGATCAGGAAGAAATTCTTTACTATAAAGGTGATGAGGCATTAGTTCAGGTTGCCCAGAAAACCTGTGGATGCCCCATCCCTGGAAGTGTTCAAGGCCGGGTGGGATGGGGCTTTGAGCAACCTGGTCTAGTCAAAGGTGACTCTGGCCATAGCAGGGGGTTAGAACTAGATGATCTTTTAACTCCCCCTCCAACCCAAACTATTCAACGATTCTCTGAATCTGTGATCACATTCTTGGCTTTGGCCATGAGGTCAGACCTTCTTTATTTCACTGAGCTTCTCATCCAGCAACATCTCAGATGAGATATCACAGGTCATGGTACCAAACCCCATATCCACATAGAAAAAAAACACCATGAAGAATATGATTTGCCTGAGAACTACTTGCAAACCTGATAGCTGTGCTACTACACGATAAATGGCAACAGCATTTATGACTAGCTGAGGAAACTCCCACCCACCACAAAGGAGTGTAGTATGGACCAATGCTTCCACATTCAAACATCCTGTCTGCTTTACTATGCTCAGCGCTTCCATATTTCTATACAAACCAAACTCATTCTTTGGTCAGGAGGGCAGGAAGGCAAAGCCAAACTATTCTCCCTACTCCCATCCACCCAAAATTGGGATGTCACATTCTCACTGCCCATTAGGGAAAGACTCCTGGCCTGGGACTCTGCTGTTCCCTGAACCATGTCAGGTCATTGTTTAGAAAAAGCTCATTAGCACAGAGTGAACCCATCCCACCGAGTGTCCTATGGGCTGTGGTGGGACAGTGCCAGGGCCCAGGACTTTTCCTGGCAGTGGTGTGGCTTCCAAGGGCCTGTGCTGACACAGGACATCCCTCTGGGTGGCATTTCTCCTGGCTGCACTGTGCATGCACATGAAGAGTCGGGGCCTCCTTCACTGCTGCTCAGCACAAGCACCCACAGATATAGCTGGGGTATTCCAAGGGGTTGCCTCTGTCCCAGGGCTCACGTGGAGATATCTAGAACCAGCAGAGATTTGACTGAGTTACTCAAGTACAGATTGCAGAGTTGCTGAAGCATGTCCAGAGAAGAGCAATGAAGCTCTGGGGAAGGGTCTGAAGCACAAGTCTGATGAAAAGCACCTTAGAGAGCTGGGGGTGTTCCGTCTGGAGAAAAGGAGACTCAAGGGAGACCTTATCACTCTCTACAACTCCCTGACAGGAGAGTTTAGCCAAGTGGCGGTGGGTCTCTTCTCCCAAGTAACAAGTAAGATGACAAGAGGAAATGGCCTCAAGTTGCAACAGGAATTGGATATCAGGAACAATTTCTTCACTGAAAGGGTGGTCAAGCATTGGAACAGACTGCCCAGGAAAATGGTGGAATCATTGTCCCTGGAAGCACACAAAAAATGTGTAACTGTGGCATTGAGGGACATGGCTTGGTGGTGGCCGTGGCAGTGCTGGGTTAAGAGTTGAACTCGATGACCTTGAAGGTCTTTTCTCACCTTAATGATTCTGTGATTCCATGATAGCAGTGGAGCACAAAGGAGACAAGTATGTGCTGAGTATGTACCAATGGTCACCTCTAACTCTGCTAGTTTCAGCTTCACAGGACGTTGCCTTAGGCTCATTGTGGTGGCTGTCCTGGCCAGAATGCCTTCCAGGTGACAGTGACTCCATCTTAACAAAGGCCCACACAGGTGCATTTCTTTGGGCAGGACATGCTTTTATATGGTGTTACATAAAGAGGGAATTTTCATGAGATAAGTAAGACAAGGAAGGACCGGGTCCTTTCAAACTTAGGTTTGATCCATCTTGGATCTGTTTTTTCCTAGCCATCCACTAGCCATCACATCATTAGCTTCTTAAAGAACTGACTGTCTTTATAATGATCCAAGGCCAGTTTCTCTTGAATTGTTCCCCTGTTGCCTCTCTGGGAAGCAGATGGGTTAGGGAGAGTGACGTGGACCTGGTGCTCCTGCTGGGAAATTGAGAACTTGCTCCCTGCAGTGATCACCACTGTCAATGTCTGACCCCTTTCCCTGGAAAGTGCTGGATGTGTGGTGTTGTTTTCTGTGCCCATAACTGATTCGGGATTAGTTACTGAGAAACATCTTGGCAGCCTTCCAGGCCACCACACAAGAAAGTCACTCTATTGCCTTATGGCCAAACAAAGTCTACACTTTGTCTCTAATCACCTCCATCAGAGCACAGTTTGCCTTCTAATCAAAGGCCATGTTTTCCATTTTATTTTTCTCCCCATCTTCCGCCCATGCCAAGGCCAAGATGCTGCAAATATTGCTATATATGTAGACACATAGAGATTAAAATATCCCTCCTCCAAGGGCTGAAAGCTTAGAGTCTAATAGAGAAGCTCTGGTGGATTTTCTGCTGGAAGAAATCACAAGGAAAATATATTGCTGATCTTTCAACAAAACTTTTTTTCATCTCTCTGTCAAACTCACAAGTTTTACAGCTACAGAAAACTATGACCAGTGTCAAGGCCTCTTGCACATAACATCAGACATCTCATATTCCACAGCAATATCTGCTCATTTGGGAAAGAATCTTTCCTTTCTCAGAAGAAAATGCTGTTAAAGCCAGCAGTTTGAGGCCGAGATGAACAAGACCTCATCTCTTACAAACGAATCAGCCTGCATTTTAAAGAAGCCAGAGCACACACTACCAGCCCCATAGGTGATCTTTTTTCAGGGATTAGCTATGCTCAGTTAGAAAAAAAAATGAATCTTACATGCCTTAAGAAGCAGCCTCTAGTTTCCACTTTTGTCTTGCTGAAGGGATTCAGACAATCAATGCAACAAATTTTAACACTGATGATGAGCCCTCTGTTCCCATGTTTCCATATTTCTCCAAGGCAAGATGGGTACTGATGGTTATATCTCCTTATTTATTGTTCCACAGATGGTTTGGGAGTTTTGATCATTACCAGTGCCAGTGTTTAATATGGCATGAATTTTCTTAGTCAGTTCAAAGTTATGTACAAGTCCAAACAAAAGAGTAATTTAAAGATAAGATTCAGTGTCATGGTTCTCTTGACTTCTTGCACGAATACCGAGCAAGCCCAAATTTCCATCACACAGTATCTGTCCAGGCACACATAAAGCTTCACCTGCAGATCCAAACTATTATTTGAATTAACTTCTTTATACATGTACAGGACATCAACCTGTGGGAGCAAGCCCAGAGGAAGCCACCAAGCTAGTTAGAGGGATAGAACATCTCTCCTGTGAGGAAAGATGGAGAGAATTGGGATTATTCAGGAAGTAAAGAGAAGGCTTTGGGGTGACCTGATTGCAGCCTTTCAATACCTGAGAGATGGAGAGAGACTTTTCACAAGAGCCTGGAGTGACAGGACAAGGGGGAATGGCTTCAAACTGAGATAGTAGGTTGAGATTAGATATTAGGGTTTTTTATTTTTTTCTTTTACTCTAAAGGTGGTAAAGGACTGGGACAGGCTGTCCAGAGAGGTTTTGGATTCCCCATCCCTGTCAGCATTCAAGGCCAGCTTGAATGGAGCCCTGAGCAGCCTGATCCAGTGAAAGGTATCCCTGTGCATGGCAGGAGGTTGGAAATAGATGATCTTTAAAGTCCCATCCAACCCAGTTGTGATTCTATAATAAACTTCTAAATGTAATTGCCTCTGAGTTAATGCGGCCATGGTGTACCTTACTAGAACCACTCCCTGAGCTGGCCCATTTTAACCAAGAGAGGATCCACCTCCCACAGCTGGAATTCATCACTTTATGCTCCACCTTCATTAAAAAGAGCTGCCATAGCAGGATGAGTGAATCCAGCAGGGAAGGTTAAATGCTGCTTGGCAGAATCACAGGGGAGTTAGCACTGTGTTGTTTTCCTTAGTGAAAGGTAACATCAACCATTTCTTCATGCTGTCGCCCTGGCACAGCTCCTCCTCAGCTACTAACCCAGAAGTGTAGGGAGAATCAAACTCTGCATCCAGCCTGGAATTCCAGGCAGAAAGTGAAATGAAAAGCTCAGCCCAAGAGCAGGAAAACACAGAGATATGCTTTTCTCTTTACTGGCTTTAGCTGCTTTTTCGTGGATCCCACCAACCCTAGGAAAATCATCAACGTGTCAAAAAAAACCCAAACCCAAACCACCAAAAATCCAACAAAACTACCAAAATTATAATTATAGATTCATTGCAGATATATGTCTACACTCTCCCATTCAAAATTATATGATTAAACATCTACTGGTTTGATGAAAACTCAGTCTGTACTGTTCTGAAATTAGGACACTCACCTTCCCCCGTGGGAGCACGGATACACCCAGCATGAATAGCATGTTTATCCATCCCTGTGGTTTCCATTTCCTAGATTTTATTTGTATTTTGTGAGAGAAAATCATTCCATTCACTTCCAGTTATATATATATATATATATATACGTATGTGTGTGTGTGTCTGTGTGTGTGTGTGTCTGTGTCTGTGTGGATATACATACATTAAAAAAAAGGATGCTATAAAAAGAACTGAGTCCAGAAGAGAAGAAAATAAAGGATGGCTGTACTCTAAAAGAGGCTTATTTCAAGAATAGATTGTGGGGGATCTTTGAGTCCATGGGAATCGTGGAGTCCTCCATCAGTGACTATTCTTCACCATAAAACCACAATAAGATGAGCAGCCAGCACCTTCCACTTAGTGACTTGATCAGCATTTTATCCCCTGCTCAGTTTGAACCCATTCAATCACAGGAAAAAAGTCACAAGCCCCTGGGACAGAGCAGATGAAGGGGAGAGGGCCCTCAGTGCCTTCAGTCCCACTTCATTCTGGTGATAGCAGGTTACTTGGAAGCTTATGCTATAATGAGGGGTGGTGGGGGAAAACACAGACAAAACAACCTCTGTGACTCTGAACTTATTGACTTCAATTTACTTGCTCTTCTTGGCATTTCTCCCTCTCACTCCACCACAGACTTACGGGTAGAAAACACATTTCCTGAAAAGCTGTTCATCTCCTGTACTTTTTGTGGTGAAGGGGAGACAATTATTGAGAAGAAAAAAGAAAAGAACAGAAGATGAAAGGGTCAGCCTCACACAATTACAGCCTCAAGTGCCCCTGCACCATTCCTGAACTGCACCAACAAAGCCTCAGCCTGGCAACACACTGGAGGTGCCTGTCGGGCAGCAGTGGAAGAGATATGAGGAGAAACATCATCCAGAAACCTCCAGAGCAAGGCCAGGTCCATCTTGAGAGCTGGGCTGTGCCGAGCACACCAAGAAGGTGTAGGGACAGCCCCAACCCCACCCCTGCCCCCCAAGTAAAACCTCCACATACAGCCAGCAGTGAGGAGCCATCTCCTAAGAATTTCTGTGTTTGTTTCACACACCTTCCCTGCTGGTAGGACAGGAGTTCTTTAGGACTAAGAGGTTGGATGTCTGCAATCCAATGTGCATCTTCATCATCCCTGAGTGCATCAAACCTCCCATGGAAAATCATCAGAGCGCCCCACAAGGAAGGGATTTGCACCACAAGTAAATCTGTCCAGTCAAGGTTTATTTCTGAGGTCTTTTACTGCCCTGCTGTGTGAGCTTAAGAAAACCATTGGATTCACCAGAAATAACTCAGAATGTATGCAAATAGCTGTACAAAGTTGTGACAAATCAGTCTAATACTTTCTCAGATGTTTGGTTAATTAAACATTTATTATCTTGCGCACTGGTAGCTCACGGAAAATAATTAGCAGTGAGATATTACTGAGCATAAACAAAGAGGAGGGAAACTACTCTATGTTCCAAAATAGAAATTAATGCAACCTTCTCTAGGATCTGAATGAGGAAGAATTTTCTTGACCCTGTGAGACCAAGACATGTTTTTTAAAATTTCAGTAACACCTAACACTTTATGATCACGGCATGTACCCACAGAAATCAAAGTAAAAGCTGAGAGACTTTTCTTTATTACAGGCCCCCTAGAACAAATAAAAATATCAACTTCCAAAGCCAAATTACTTGTAATCAACTCAAAAATAGTTTGCAGAGATGAATGTGGTGGCAGGGTGTAGCAACCCATCCACTAATTCCATTTATTTAAAGTTCCTATGCTGTTTTCTTGTGCTGTCAGCAAGCACACAGGACAGTATTTTTAACTAAATAATAGTATGTGAAAGGATTTACAATGAAAAAAAAAATCCCACCTACTGGGATAAACTCTTAATTATAGATGATAAAAATCCTTGATTCTGAGCCAGTCATAAATTATAGAGATTCCTGTGTACCATCTTACATTGTGTGAAGCTTCAGTGTCTTACAGCTTGTAAAGCTGCGAGCATGTAAATACTCAGCTGGTGATAAACACATTATAAATATAATATTAGCCCAGGAAATTAATTCTTCAGGATATTATCAAGGTCACTACAAAGAACAGTTTATCAGGCAGGTAAATTAGACAGGCATCTGCTGCCATGCTTGCTAATAGAGAGCAGAACAGCCAGTGTAAATGATGTTGAATTTTTGAAAGATTTGCAGTTCTGCAAATGTTACACTTGTCCTTAAACAACTTTGTTAAAAATCAACATGCATGACTCACTGTTCCAGCACAGAGCTCTGATAGCTTGGAGGAATAGTTAGCAGATACGTCCCTGAATAAACTAACACAGTAAATTTTCCAGTACATTTTGCTTTTTTTCATGAGTATTATACACTCACAATTCAACTAAGACTCATACTCTATTCATTACAAGCAAGGATAATGATGATTTCCTTCTATTTTTATACTCTGATATCCTTTTCATTAAAGCCATGAGCTCCAATAGAGCCGCAGGTGTAGAAGTGGGGTTATTTCTCTGGAATGGGAGTGGTGGCTGCAGGTTGTCAAGAAGCTCGACTAGGGAAGGAACATTATGGCCAGCACCTGCCCTCCAGAAACTCTCTTGGGGCTGGACAAAGCCAAAATATATAGGGAAATATGGTGTCAGGAATTGAAAAACATGGATATCCAGTTTCCTAGTCTAGACACCTAAGTGAACTTTCCAAAGTGCCTGATCTGTGCAGTGTGTTGCATCGGAGAGCATTGAGACTGGGTTTCAGGAATCTGTGACTCAAAGGCTGGTCTGGACCATTTCAGTCCCCCAGGGATCGTTAGTCCTGAGCACATCCCCTCTCTACCATGATCCTCCTTATATGTGTTATGTTTATGTAGGAGTCAAAATATTTGAGACAAGCCATGCTGTATTCCATCAGACAAGCCCTGCTCAACCATAACAAAAACATCTCTACATTGTCAACACTGTCTTCAGCAGAAATCTAAAAGATAGCTCTATACCTGCCACTGTGAAAAAAATTAACTCCATCCCAGCACAAACCAGCATACTATTGCAGAGGTGCCATTCACATGGACACTTATGCAAATGGCATTTGGAGTGAAGTCAAGAAAAACTTGAAGAATTCATAGAATCATAGAATGGTGTGATTTGGAAGGGACCTAAATGATCATTCAGTTCCAAACCTGCCATGGGCAGGAACACCTCCCGCTGCACCAAAGTCCTGTTCCACTGGAACCTGTTGCAGTGCCTCATCACCCTCAAAGAGTTTCTTCCTACTATCTAATCTAAATTTAATCTCTTTCAGTTTAAAGCCATTTCTATTTTTTCCATCAGATAATACTCAGATAAGAAAGATTGTTTAATTACCTGAACCCAAAGTCAGAGCTCCATTGGCTCAAAGTCATTTACCAGCTTTCCAATCCCCTTCATAGCAGGATGAATTTATCACAGCAGTTCTTCCACTGGGTTTGTTCAGCAGGTCCTCCCCTAAAGAATTTTTAGCTTGTCTCTATGTGAAGGCAACCAGGATGCACCAGCAGCATGGGTTTGGTTAACATTTGAGCTGGTCTGAGCTGGCATCCTTCCCTTTTTGGTTCCAGTAAAGAACAGTTTGGTTTGGGGTCTGACTTTGTTACAGTGAGAACTGGAAAGATCATTAAGCACAAGAGGATTCACGCTTCAATTAACAACAACAATGAAAAAGCTATTAGCAGCAAAGGTATCTCTCAATAATAGTAATTAAAAAAGCTGTCTCTGTTACTCTTAATTGTATTGCAGGCATTAGTTGCTTTTTAAAGCATTATCTCCGTGCTACAAATGAGTCAACAGACTGCAGCAGGCAATATCACAACACAATTCACTTCAAGTACCAATTTATCACAAGATTTAGAAAGAAGCCAAAGATAAGGGAGAGGGAACCATTCTTCTCACAGGAATAGTCCCTTAGGGATTAAATAAATGTGGCAATACAATGTTTGACCCTAAGCATGCAGCAATACTTGATAAGAGTTCCCTAAACTGACATTTTCTCCTTCAGCTGCACAAATCCTGCAGCATCAGGGAGCTGGGTGAGAAATGCAGCACGTGCACCTGAGCTTGCAACAACACTGGCCTGGATATCCATCAGTAATATAAATCCCAGCAGACTGATTTACCAGCATAAGGAAGCAAATATTATTGTATTCCCAGAATGTGGCACGGAAAGGTTCAACTCTTTTGCTTTTGGCTGTCAAAGCGAAGAATCCAGTGAAAAAGTTCTATAAGCTCTCTCAAAAGTGAATGAAAAGAGAGAGGCACTCAGAGGTTGAATCACATCACCTGTCTCAAACAGTCACTCTCAAAAAGGATGAAACATTCCCTTGAGATGTCTACTCCTTTCCACTGACTATCAAAAGAGCTCAGACAAATAACTTTCAGGCCACTGCAGTTAGAGGATATGAATCCCCCCACAAATACTTGAATACAAAGATCCAAAATTGTTTAATTCTATTTATGGTTTTCAGTTCTGATCCAACATCCCTCTTGAACTCAGAAACACCCTTTGATCTAAGCTATTAGAGTCATTTACCCCAAAGCTTTAGCACTAGTGACTAAAATTCTGCTGCAGCACCCCACCTGTGTCGTATTAGCATTGCAGCCTCTCACAGAGATGTTGCATCTTCAGTGGAAAAACAGAGGTTTGTATAGTAGATATAGAACTAATATATAGATAGAACCAATATATGCAATCTGTCTTGCTGTAGAACCCTGGAGGAACAACACACAGTGGTTCCTGTGGCAGTGTGGCTAAATGAAGTCTCACCCAGAGGTGGAGGGTTGGGTTGATTGTGTGTAGTTACTTTGCAGTAAAAATGTTCTTTCTTTCATCCCCTCTAGAGTTTTGACATGTTATAGCTTTATCTGCCACACTGTAAAAAAAGACTGATGCCTCAGGCTGAAAGGACAGAGATTTATTTTTCAGAGTTTATATATATATAAATAAATGTCTTATACACCTTCACATATATGCATATGCATTTTATATATAAATTCCTTTGTTTCCTAGAGTACAGATGAAATTATAGCCAAACTGACACTGAATGTTGGCTATTAATCCATAAGGAAATAAATAGAGTTTAGGAACCTGATGTCCCACGAATCTGCTGTTCAATGGACAAGGACAGCAAGGGAAAAAAACACTTTATCCAATCGAGCTACCTGCCTTGAAAGATACCTTCCCCGCTTCTGGCTAGGATTAGCAGTAGTACTCACAGTTCCCAAAATATACAGCTTGCCAAAAAGCATTTTATGCAGAACTTAGAACTATTCTCCACCATTTTTAAGTATGTTAATACAGCAGAACTTGGAACAATTTTTTAATTGCATTTTAAAGAACTTAATTAGTACTTTATCAAAAAGCAGTTCTCCTAGGTGTCAGAGTACTCCCACTGCTTTTGTTTCACATCATAAACAAGCTTACTGATTTGAAAAGGAATTTGGTATTTGGGTGTAACTTGTAGGGAACTTGATGGGATTGAATCACTAACCCTACAATTTCCTAACAAAAATAGCCCACCAGTTAAACCACACTGCAGCTCTACCACTGAGGAAGAAATATTCTTAACAGACTGGTACATTACAATTCATTTTTTTTGTTGGCTTGATTCACTTTAAGAAAGAAAAAAAAAAAAAAGGAGAAGTTGAAATTTAGTGGCATTTACAAACTTTCATAGAAGAAATGATGCACCACCTCTTGTTTCCAAGGGAAAAGAAAGGAAATCATTGTGTCATTGAGTTTGAACTCCAGTAATAACATGAATATCTCTTTTGCAGAGACCATACAAGGTTTACAGGTATCACAGATTTGTTCAACCAGATGCCCCATCCCTGGAAGTGTTCAAGGCCGGGTTGGATGGAGTTCTGAGCAACTTGGTCTGATGGGAGGTATCCCTGACCATGGCAGGGGGGTTGGAACAAGATGATCTTTAAGGTCCCTTCCAACCCAGGCCATTTTATGATTTTATGATCTACATACAGCTGCAAAATAAGCCCTTAAAACTTAAATGCCCAGCTTTGCTTTGGTCCTGAGCACAGAAATGAGTAACACAGGCTCCTAAATACAGCTCTGCTGAACACAGAACTGGAAGCAATGGTTTCATCCCAGATCTTAAAATACTTGGTCCTGCCCATTTTGTTCCAGATATTAATGTGACAATTTATCTAAATCTGAGCACGGTTTTAGTCTTATAGTTCATTTCTGCCTGTGAACTTGTTTCCAAAATCAGTTTAATTATCAGGTGATGCCAAGATCTTGATTCAATACTGCGAAAGGTCACAAATGTTCTGGTTAATCTATTTGATGAGAAAGCTGAGTTTTTGTGCTGAACCTTTTCCCGAGCGTCACAGGCAGCCTATAACCAGCAACCACTGCATCCTTCTATGAAATCCAGGACCTGCCATGGTACCTCCAACCTCCCTCATTAGGCTGTATCATAGGATCTGCAGCTCTCATTGCAGTTACTCCTTACAGGACTTTGAGGCTGGAATTTATGGAGCCAGGAGCAGAAAAACCCACCAGCCCTGACAGACCAAGCTCACCATTGCTACAGGGGGTTTACAGAAACATTAACTTAGTAAGAAGCTGGGGGTTTCAGGAAACCCACTGGGTTTTAGAGGTATAATATGTTGTGGTGGGACCTTTATACATTACATGGGGTTTTGTAACCTCTGATATGGATTCAACCTTTTCTATAATTTTCAGTAAATTCTACCAGCTCCATCAGGACAACTGGGACTAACTCTCTATAGTGCTTCCCCAGACTTTCACTATCCTAAATAGAACTACATCCCCAAATTGAGGGAGAGCAGAGAAAATCTTAAATTTGCAGGTGCACCTAACCACAGCAGGAAATGGTCTATTCCATCTATAGATTGTGCTAAAGTTACCATTCGATTTTGATGTGAATAATCACATAAAACATAAATATTAACCACAATGCAGGTCTAGAACATTAAGACAGAACACTAAGACTTTAACTAAGTGGTGTCCTTTCAGTCTAAGGTCAGTTTAGGGGTTGTTAATGAAGAAGGAAGAAAGGCCTGACTGTACAAATCTGCTAAAATTGAAAGTATTTTAGATTCATGAAGGCCACATGCCAAGGGTTTTCTCCTCATTGCTTTGTTTTTCTTGGACAGAAAAGCCTGTAACTAAATCTAAAGCCTCAGAGGTTTTTAAGTGCCTTGCCCTGGTCTCCTGCTGAGCATCTGGCCATCTTCAGAGGTTATTCTCTCTACTGAGCATTCCTCAGCAGTCCATCAGACAGCAAACACCAAGAGAGACAGTGCTGCCCCAAGGCTGGGTTTTCTCTTTTACCCCATCATTTGGACTGCATTGGAGCAGACAAAGCCTCCCTCTGACTGCAGCTGGGTAAGTGTTGGGCTCCACAGCTGAATTTTGAAAGTGCTGAGCATCCACAGCTCCTGCAAAATCAATGTGGGCTGCAGACAGTGTTGAAAAACAAACCACTTTCTGCACATAAAATATGTCCCAGCTTTTTGTCTGCTCCTATTTCTGTATTTCTCTTTCACTTCTACATTATTTAGAAATAGTCACAATTCCATAGTCACCACATTTCCCCTCCCCGCCCCCTTTTCTTTTTCTCCAAACAACACATTACTTTTTCATAAGATGACATTTCTCCTGGATCTGAGACCCATGCTTTTCCTGATTGTCTCAATATTTCTTTCTAAATCTGGGACTTAACTTTATATGAGTCTTTGCCTTTGCAATTAGTTTTACTGTACATCAGACATTGTTCAGAGAGCTTTCTTGTCTGAAATGCAAAAAGCCTATTACAGTCTAGGGGAGATGTTATCATCCAGTCAGATTTTGTGATTTCAGACAAGATGTTGTTGGCAGTTCAGAGATTCACTGCTTTACATAAAGTGATTGCCTGTGGTTTATGATGCTACTATTTGCCTGTAACTGCTAAAGAAAGAAGCTAGAGACAAGAAAGGCAAGTGCCAAAGGTTTAATTGATCTCATTTTATTATATTCCTATCTTCAGAGTCCCACATTTATATTCCCAGTGGTCTGTAGGAAGTTGCAGGTTTGGAACAGACTCCTTTTCTCACAAACTGCATCAAAGAAAAGAAGTAAAACCATTTTCTGTCACAGACTTATTTGTAAAACTTTGGGTTTTGAATGACTGTTAGATTCATATCTTTTCTCCCTCACCAAAGAAGAAATCAGGCCACAGATGCTGAAATATCCTCATCACCTGAAGGCAGTATCTAAGACATTGCTTTTTCCAATGTACAAGGGAAGGAAAATAAATCAATAAATCACTTTCTGAAACTCTAACAGAGCTAACATCCGTTCTGGGGGAGAGGAGCTGCCCGGGTGCACAGAAATATCAAAGTGCTGCCTGGAGGCACTGACAGACAGTCTGTGTCTGAGTGAAGGTGGTGGCAAGCTTGCTCATCCCTCCTACCAACAACTCCCAGCAAGATGCTCCCAGGCAGACCCAGCGTGTCTGAGGAGGGAGAGCTCTGCCATCCCTCCCTGAACAAACAGGAGCTCAGGCAAGAGTCAAACAGCAACAGTTGTGTGTACTGGGAAGCCTGTTTAAGGAAAATGGGACAGGATCCTGAAGAGTTCCATCTGCAGTGGGATATTTTTGTTAAGCAAGCTGTTTATCCAAAATGAGCAGGTTGTGCTGAAGCCTAGAAGTGGAGTTTCAGTGGGAGAAACCTGCCCAGCAAGCCACTTTATGCACACTTAAACCAGAGAACAGCAGAGCACAGGCTCAGGTTTGCATTGAGAGCACAAAAAGAATTCTCCTCAGTTTTCTGAAGTCCTTAACTAATGTTCATCAAACTGATACGAACTAGCACTGCGCCAAAGGACACAACCCAGGTCTTCTGCTCTTAGCTGTTCTCACCTTGTGCCAGTTCCTCCCCTGGGACAGCATGGTGAACTAAATCTGAGTAAAAACTAATCTGGGAGAGAAAATAAAAATATTCATTGGCTCCCTGCTGTAGTTCATGGTGGGGCCACATAAATGCATGTGTTGGCAGATGAGAGAAGGAAGTTAGGAAGAATAAGATTTTCTTTTTTAAATGTGGGGCTGGTCATAAATCAGCACTGTTACAAATCTCAGAATAAACCTATTCATTTCAGAGTACCAAGCAAAATAGGAATTTATTTAAAATCATAGAATTGTTTAGGTTGGAGAAAACCTGTAAGAACATTGAGTCTGACCATTAACCCAGCACTGCCAGGTCCACCAATAAACCATGTCCCTAAGTGTTACACCTACATGTCTTTTAAATATCTCTGGATGGTGACTCCACCACTTCCCTGGGCAGCCTCTTCCACTGCCTGACAATCCTTTCAGTGAAGAAACTTTTCTTAATATTCAATCTAAACCTCCCCTGATGAAACTTGAGGCCGTTTCCTCTTGTTCTATTGCTTATTACCTGGGAGAAGGGACAAATCCCCACCTGCCTATAACCTTCTTTCAGGCAGTTGTAGAGAGTGATAAGATCCCTCCTCAGTTTGCTTTTCTCCAGGCTGAACACTCCCAGCTCCCTCAGCCGCTACTCAATGAACTCATGCTAAAGACCCTTCACCGGCTTTGATGCCCTTCTTTGGACATGCAACATTTAAAGGATGTAGAGATTGCACAGTGCCAGAACAGAACTGTTGTTATGATCTGGAACACAGTCACTTCTACATGATCTGTGGAGGAACTGAGGGGCAACCAGCAGCCACAGCTCATTCCCAGAGTTCAAAGCTCTCTGCCTGCCAGACACCAACTCTGGACCCATTTTTCTCTAAGCTGGTGATGACTGGCCCAAGTGGAAAATCAGATCTGAGAGTTTCAGGCATTTGATTTAAAAAATAAAAAGTTCTGTAGGAGAAAAAGAATATCTGAATATCTCTGCTGTGCTTCCTGGAGCCAAAAGATACCAGACAGTCCTTTAACTAAATGGCAGAAGGCCACCAGTAAACATATATTTCGTCTCTTCACATCCATGAAAAGTCATTTTTTTTCTTTAGCTTCAAGTAAAGGATAAATCAGTTGGAAATCCTATCACAGATCTTTTATGCCTTCACAGGAAACTGCAATTAGCCAGCAAATGTGGTGATGAAAAGATGAGTGATCCTGTCATCTCTAACATGAGTGATTACTGGAAGTTGGAGATGTTACAGGGTTTGGAAAAGGCACCACTGCAGCTGTGGGAGTAGAGCATCAAGAAGCAGCTGGACGTATCAGAGGTGACATCAGCTGGGTCACTGCCCAGCTGCAGCTTTTTAAAAAGCAACAGTTGTCTGCTGAGCAGCTTTTAACAGATTTCCCAGGCCATCTGAAAGTCACTAGATTTCCAAGTGAGAGTCAGATTCTTAGTAGCTGAACTTAGCCTGGACATCTTAAGCAGCAAAATCTGGAATATTCCACTAGGAATGCTCCTGGTGCAGGTATGATGTAACTTGAGCTGGAAGCACAAGAGTTAGAGCATCTCCATGGAATTTATTGTGCTAATAAGGATTTAGCCAGTCTGTCAGACATCAGTTACTGCAAAACACCTCAAGCTTCCCTGCATTCAATGTGGACGTGAGTGCCACAGATTTTTTCCAAGGAAATGCACAGGAGCCCTTGCACATTCTGCCAGATGAGAAGCAGCTTCAATCACATTTATAAGAGGTCCCTACAAACCATCAGAGGGATAAAAACGGGCTCTTGTGGTAAGACCAAGCAAGGCTTGGAACTACTGCTAAGCTGAATTTTTGAAGAATCCAAACAAAATCATACTCCAATTATGAAAATAAAACCAGTCTACAAATGCCGAAGTCCACAAACTCAAAAAACCAAGAGAATTAAAACTACCACCACACCTGAGTTAATGAAAATACTTCAGGAGTCCCACTCCTGCCAGTTTGTTGAGATTCCCTGATGTCTAATGCAGAGAAATCTATAAATGAATGCTTTCACAGTGACATCTCAGAACTCAACAAAAAGTACAAAATGGAGATCAGTAGTTAGGCAAACACCTTTAGATTTTGATATGTTCCAATATTTCAGCATTTTTGTGAGATTTGACTGTACTGATAAGTCTCTTAGGAGGTGTCAGTCAAGATACGGCAATTCAGATACCTACCCTTTGTCGTGGTCTCTGCATGAGGTATTTTTAACACTGAAGGCCAAGAAGAAACAGTTTACAGTTCTTCTGTGAATATATCATGAACCTGGGCAAAGGCAACCTCCAAAAAAGACATTTCTGAAGCTTTCAGACTATTCTTTTGAAGGGTGTTCAAGGTGTTGGCTTGAAGGCTAGAAGCCCTTCATCATCAGTAGCAGAACAGTGGTAGCATATGTCTGATATTTTATGCACTTCATACACTACCCAAAGTCAACAAAGACATATAAAAATAGAAATATAAATGTTTTGAATCATTTGGATATGTGACTGCTTTTGATATCTTATCACAGGCCTCACTAAGTCAACTGAAATCAATGACAAAGCACCAGTACCAAGCAATTTTTGAAACAACTCAGCCTCATCTCCTTCTGTTTGTAAAGAACTTGAGATTCATGTGATGGCAGTCCTTTGGTCTAGCATATTTTTAAATATTCCATAGATGCTTGTTGTTATTCCTGCAACATATAAACAGGAACTGTATTTAGGAAGCATGGAGCGTCCCTGGAATTTTTAGCAGAATGTATCTCTCCTGCTTTCCTGTGAAACCATCACCCATTTTTGCCTGCCAACTATAGTCCAGAATGTAATGGAGATGTGTGGCAAAAATATCTCCCTCTGCCGTGATGTCCTACTGAGCAGACATGTTATTTTTTGATTATGCTATGCTTACTGCCACAAGATCAAATGAGAATTAAATGCTATTAATGCACTCAATGACATGCTCTTAGCAATAAATTCAGTCAAATATAGCAAGGTGGAATGACAGAGTCTAGGCCAGATGTCCACTGAGACCCGAGACAAGCGATTCTGAGCAGCTGCTGGTGTGAAATCCAGCATTTGTAACACTTCACGACCCTTCACATTTTGGTAGCAGTACCAGGCCTGGAAGACTCAGCAGTAGTCAGCACAAAAAAAACTTCCTCCCATTTCCTCTCTTTGATTGATGTGTCTCCCTGGAGCTCACAAGAGATTATGTCTATTAAAACCCCAGCTTGCCTGTGGCAATATATGCTTTTGTCTCAGAATGTGCACAAAATAAACAGCAGCTTGGCGTGTGCCCTGGTCACATTTTCCACACACCCCATGGTTTGTATGTTCGTGTTTTATGCAGTTCTGTCACTAACACCACTGAACGTTAACTGCAACAGCTATTAAAAGTTTGACCTTCTAAACATGTAGAAGGCCCAGCCATCACAGTGAACTCTTTTCCTGTTCCTACTATATTAACATGGAATTTAAAAGTGATTCGTGCACAAGAAATCACTTGGTCCTGTTCTTCATCTTCATTCTCTCACCCCCCAAAACATTTCTACCTCACACATGCAGGTAACAAAAATTTTAACTGATCTCTACCATAGTATTTCTGCTGGAGGTGCTCTCACTACCTCATCCTCTGTTTCAGCAAAATTTTCATGGTTTTTTAAGAGGCATGATCTAAACATCATGCCTCTTAAAAGATTTCTGCATGCAAAACAGTAAATTAACTAAGTATTCTTGCCAGAGAGCATTTTCCCTGTTTTTAATGTAGGAAGAAAAGATTTAGGGGAGACTCTGGGATAGTATATTTAAAGGGGAAAAGTTATTATGCAGGAGCAATTGCAGTCAGAGGCGAGAAGGGAGAGTATGAGAGAGGAATAGCCCTGTGAACACTGAGGTCAGTGCAGAAGGAGGGGCAGGAGATGCTCCAGGTTTTGGAGCAGAGATTCCCCTGAAGCTCCTGGTGCAGCCCATGGAGAGGCAGCTGTGTCCCTGCAGCCCATGGGGGTCTGTGGGGAAGCAGAAATCCACCTGCAGCCCGGGGAGGAGCCCAGGCCACAGCAGGTGGATGCCTGAAGAAGATTGTGACCCAGCCCATGCTGGAGTAGACTCCTGGCAGGACTTGTGGACACATGGAGGGAGGAGCTCATGCCAGAGCAGGGAGAGTGTGAGGAGTCCTTCCCTTGAGCAGGAAGAAGCAGCAGAGATGTGTGATGAACTGACCACAGCCCCCCTTTCTCACTGAGCTCACTACAGCAGGTAGAAGCAAACACCTTGGAGAGTGACTCTCATCATATTCAGGATGAAGGATGCTCCCAGAGGTCCTTTGTAATCGAATGAGAAGGGTTATGCTGGCACCTGTGAACACAGTGCTCAGAAAGTCACAGACAGATGGTGTGGTACTCTGACAGGCAGGTAAAGGATTTTTTGAGTAGGCAACAAATGATGACCTAGGTACAAAGTACAGAAAACGCTTGCTTTGGAAAATGAAAGCCATAGAATTGCAAAGGAAAATCACATTTTTGGAGTTCAGCAGCTGCAGCAGGAAGTTGTTTGAATTGATCAAATGTGCCAGCCAGAAGGGTTTACCCTTCTCTATTACATCGCAGGAATGTGTATGATTACATAAGATTTTCACAGAAAAAACCCAAGCTCCTTCAGTCTGCATACCTTACGGTCATTATTCCCCATAACTTCCGTTTGTATTGGGATTACATCATCCATTACCCATTTATGTTCAATCTAAAAAAGCAGTCACATCTTGATATTGCTAGGCAATGTCAACCAGACTCTGCCTGCTTGTGCTTGTCACTCTTTAAGGACCCTGCATAAGCCCAGAGCTTTTTTCTCACAAAGGGAGGTCACAGAAAGCAATTAACAGATCTTCAAAACATCAAGTCCTGTTCACAGTAACCACAACACACACCGAAAAAAACAGCCAAAGCAGGCAGCTTTCATGTAGTCAGTAAGAACAAGAGAGTGATTTATCAGTGGTGGAAGGAGAACAGGCTGTGTGATGGCCATTGCTATTGAAGTGCTGGGAGACACCAGCCACAATTTCATTCCCATCCTCTTCACCAAGGAGCAGGAAAATCAGTGTCATTTATTTAGTGCAAATCCTCAGTGATTTTATCTATTAAAAGTCATTCAAAACAACGCCACCAGAGCACTAGAGAACACAAGTTGTCAGTAGAGTTTAGATGCTGAAGGGCAGAAAAGCACAAATATCCCTTTGCTTCTTTAAGGATCATTCCCAGCAGCATCCAGAGCATTCTTTTCACAGTACAATGCCAGAAAACAAGGCGGGAGGAAAAAGGTCCTATATAAACGAAAACAAAATCTGGGTAAAAATGTCACCATTCATATTCTGTAGTCCAAAATGTTATAAAGTAATTGAACTATATCAGAACCAAAAGGGAATCCACGATTTACCCTGGAAGCTAACCTAGAGTTAATACTGACTTGGGCAGAAAAACCCATCACATCTGTAGTAGAATCATAGAATCATAACATCATAGAATATTTTGGGTTGGAAGGGACCTTAAAGATCACCTCATTCCAAATTCCTGCCATGAGCAGGTACAACTTCTACAAGATCAGGTAGCTCAAAGCTTCACCCAGCCTGGCCCTGAACAGTGATTTCTTACTGAGTGGGACTGAGTGGAAGACACCAAAATAAAGAAGTATAAGCATGAAAGAAAACAATCACAGCTTTTCATACCTATGTGCTAACTGAATCTATTCTAATTCTGCAGAATGGGGAGCTCTACTTACTCTCACAGAGACGTCTCCTCAGCTTCCCCCGAATTTTATCGATGGCGTTGTAATCAGAGACATGAAACACGTGAGCAGACTTGGGCTCTGAAGCAATCTCATCCAGTTCCTCTTTTAAGGCTTCTCCAACTCCCACAGCAAAAATCCTAATCCCAGCCTGATGGGCTGCAGTGGCTGGATCCAAGACAAAGTCCTGGCTCCTTCCATCAGTCAAAAGGATGGCCACTTTTTTAACAGTTCGATCACTAAGTCTCCCACCAGCTTCTTTGGAAAAACTGTAGGTGGTGATGTACCTGAGAGCATCTCCAGTGTTTGTGTTACCCCCATAATACTGAATCTTTCGTGCAGCCTCTTTGATTTCCTCGCGGGTTTTGTACTTTCCCAGGTCAAACTCCGTGGTCGGACGATCGCTGTATCGCACCACACCTACACGGGTTTTGTCCGGGCCGATCTCAAAAGTCTCCACCAAATTAGACACCCACTGACGAACTTTCTCAAAATCTTCTTTTCCAACACTGGAGGAGGCATCCAAGAGGAAGACAAGGTCATAGTGAACACTCTTGCAACCTGCAAGAGTGGCAGAACACATTGTTAAGGGAGATGAACACAGGACCAGACATACCAAATATTCCCCAGACACAGCTCCCTAGTGAGCAATTTGGAGGAGGCAGCAAACCCTCTCCCTATCCTGCAGAGAAAGAGCAGATTCTCAGCCTTTCTTCCTTGTGATTCACCTCATCTGTTTCAGGACATCTAGAGACCAGCACACACTTCGCTTTGAAATGCAAACCTTTCTCTCAATCCTTCACCTACACCCCCTGCATGCACATGAAGCTCTTTTTCTCTGACTTCATTGCAGTGCCTTTGCTCAGGCAATGCTCTGAAATGACCTGGGCAGATCAAGAGCCCTGCCCTGACCTTGCCTGGGCCAATCCTGACCCTGAGTAATGAAGCTTTCGTGTTCCCTCTTGCATTAATGTTATGATTCATTTATGCTCAGCTAGAAGCAGTTCTTTTGCTCAGTGTGATATGTTGACGAAGCAAGACTATAACAAGATTTCAATTTTGAGGCTTTCTGCCACTGACTATTGACTAAAAGATGACTCACTGAATTTTGGGATGTGTTCCTCAACAAAAAAGGGCAGCTGCCTTGTCAGGGAAAAGTTCACTTATCCCCACAAACCACCCCTTTGCCTCCAACCGTGATATTTGCAATGTGAGGCCTGTGTAATCCAAAACACAAATGTATTTTAATTGCAACTTGTTTGGTCTGTCAGTCCAGACACTTGCCAAAAACAGTAGATCTCTCAGGAGATGTTTTTTAGCTGTTTCTGAATACATGCGAGTCAGGAGGCAGTAGATCCATAAAGTCCCACAGATGCCCAAGATTTGTCAACATAATGCCCCAGCTGGACAAAATGTGCATATAAATACATTTGTTTCTCTAAATCAGTATTATAGACCATAATCCCTAATAAATTATGAGTTTTAAGACTGAAAGCTGCTCTACAAAGTCAGTTTGGTCACAGCTACCAACCATTACTTCTTCAGCAGTTCTTGTCTCACGTTGTCTCACAAAGTACAACTGCTTGTTTGAACCAGTGGTAAAATGACATAGTTCCTACTGAATTCCAGGATTTGAACCTACAGGAAGGTAAGAAAATCTGCTCCCACACCCAGATTTTGACATAAATTAACTCTGGTTCTTTTATTCATCCTAGAGTTGTGATCCTACCCAGAATGGAAGAAATCCAGAACAGCCCACTGCACTGGACAGGAGGGAGAGGGTAGCTCAGGGAAGAGTAAAAGCATTATGAAAGAGAAGGTCACTGCTCATGCATCATGCGTGATGACCATGAGAGTGATTGAACGTACACCTGGAGTGTGGCAGGTGATGAGAAATGAGCATCACCTGCTGCTGGATTGACTTCTGTAGTAGAACACATTCCAGTAGTGCCAGGTGCCTATGAAACAACCTATGCACATGGGTTCATACTGGGGTCATACTGGGATCTGCCCATCCACATGGGATCTCTTTGGAAACAACAAAGCACCACACAGCCCCTCACTGCCCTCAGCAGGACTGGGGGGAAGAGAATTGGAAAGGTAAAAGTGGGAAAACCCATGGGTTGAGAGAAGAAACTGTAATAATTGAAATAAAATACAAACAAATAAAATAATAAGAAGAAAAAGAAGAAGATGTAATGAGAAGCAAAATAACAAAGAGATATAAATAAAACCCAAGGAAGAGGAGTGATGCAAGTGAAAACAGTTGCTCACCACTGACTGACTCACAGACAGTCCCTGAGCAGGAGTCCCCAGGCAAATGTCCCCCCAGTTTTATTTCTGAGCATGACACCATATGGTTTGGGATATCCCTTTGGTCAGTTGGGGGCAGCTGTCCTGACTTTGTCCCCTCCCAATTTCTTGTGCACCCCCAGCCTCCTGGCTGGTGTTAGGAGGAATAAAAAAGGCCTTGGCTCAGTGTGAGCTCTGCTCAGTAGTAATAAAAACATCCCTGTGTCATCAACACTGTTTCCAGCACAAATTCAAAGCACAGCCCCATAGCAGCTACTGGGAAGAAGATTAACTCAATCCCAGCCAAAACCTTCCTGTGGGACTGTGTTCTGTGATGGCATCTGTGAGTGAGGGAGTGCTTGTCTCTAACCCCAGAGCAAGAAAAGTCTGTCTGGATAAACTCTCTCAAAGGCAATCTAAGAGTGGAGAGGATGGTTTATATAATTTTATTTTATGGCATGTAAATTAAATTACATCTGTGTATGTCAGCTGGACTCTCAAGTGTGATTCTGCTTGATTTTTGGAGAATATAAAGTATTAGCAGTAAAAAGTAAGAAAGAAATGTACACTTCCCCACCTCATCTCCTTCCTAAATTCATTATTATATTAATCTATTCTGGCTGAAAGAATGTTAATTAGGTGAAACTAACTAGAGAGCAAAACCCACAAGGTACAGACCTTCCTGTTACTTATTTTAATGACTCTCAGCAGGTGAGACAACGGCAATTTCAAAACAAACAGAACAGACAGAATGAATCCTGTCTGTGTTCAAGGGCAATGAGCCTTAAAACAAGGGGGAGTTAAGGTTTAAAAAGTGATGCCTATTCAAGGCAGTATTGCAGGGAAGAAAAACATGGTCTTTCAGGATCATTTTTTTTTTTTGAGTTAGTGATTCTTTGCTTACAGACCTGATGGCAGCGAGATGAAATGCTGCAGAAATGCTTTTAGTAAATATTAATCTGCATTTTTAGCACTCTAATGTCCACTGCTGGACAAAATTGATTGTTTTCCAAGAATACCATAACAGTACTTTTTACTGGCAGAAACAGCTCAGTTCATGTTTAGAGAATATGGAAAATAACTCACAGAATGCAAAATTTCAGTTTTGTAATTGCAGAAATGCTCTCTGGGAGCATGATTCAAGGAGTTGTGTTCCTCTACTCAGACACTAAACCAACTGTTTTGCAATATATCCTATAAAAATAGTTCACAAACAAGCCATAAGCCCAAAATTATTTAAAGTAAGCACAGAATGAACATATAAATGGCACCACTATATTCTGCCTGTGACAGGTCCAGAAGCAGAAAAAAAGGTGAGATTTCACTTTGTTTGGTTACTAGGTATTTATTCCTGTTAAACTTCATCCAAAAAACCATATAGAGATCACATGAGAAAGCTGTAAAGCAGCTATTCCTTAAACTGAGAGAAGGTCTAAAAAAGCCTTTTCTTTCTTATAAATTACCCAAGCCTACAGAAGAGCAGCTTTTCTATAAAAAGAGTCAGAAAACCTCCATCTCAAAATGCCTTTGGACCCTTATAAAAAAATGGTGTTGGTCTACAACCATTTTTAATTTGAGGTGTGGCATCACTGATGTCAGTTAACTCAACTCTTCTTGCTAGCACGCAAAAACCAGCGTGTCCTTGTCAAGGATCCCTGTAAGAACAGTCCCTCAGCTACACCATCCTCTAATGCATTCAGTGGCATTTTTGGGAGAGTGTTCATCAGTCCAGGACAAAAGCTGTGCCAGGGACCATGCTAATAACTGGACAGTAGAGAAACACAGAATCCTAGAGTCATTTAGGTTGGAAAAGATCTTTAAGATCATAAAGTTCAACCATTAACCCAAGACTGTTAAGTCCATCACTAAACCATGTCCCTAAGCACCACATCAAGACATCCTTCAAATGTCTTGAATTAAAGGGGGGTATGAACAGTGCCCTGGCCCTGTTTAGCTCACAGGAAAGTCACAGCCAGGCAGAAGATTTACCAGGTCTCATCTGGCACCCACAGGAGGCGATGGAAGAAGTGATCTCCATGCCAGTGCAGGGTAGATGGAGCATATCCAGAGCAAACTGATCTGAGCTGCTCCTCTTGCTGTGGGTAGCTGAGCTAAACTTTCTAAGCCTGCAACAGAACAAAAGACCCCAGGTAAATCACAGCCTTGATCCCTGAGCTTTCTCCATCTCTATGGTCTGCTTTATGTATTTCCAGCAGTAAATGTCTTGAGTTGTTTATAGCTTTCCTCCTGGTACCGATGGCTTCCCAGCCATGGGAGAGCACCGGCAGCTCCAGGGCACGAGGCAGCAAACTGAAGGCATACCTGCTCTTTGTGCCTCGGTTCTCTCCCCGCTGAACACGAATGTGAGAAGAACCAAGAGATGGGGCACACGGCATCTTCCCATCATGGACATATCCATATGTCCCTTCTCACATCAGCTCGTCTTTTCTCCGGGGTGTGAAGCTTGCTGGAAATCCAACCCGCAATCTAAAAAGGGAAATAAAGAGCAAGTGTTATCTCGCAAGCAACACAAACGGCAGTAATGATGCAAGTCATGAGAGCAACGTTTTGGAGAGTGGCCTCTCCTGCCTGTCATTTTACTTGACTAGACATAAACTGCTCAGACAAAGAGGCAGGAGTTCACCTACTTTTCAAAAGCTATACTCGTTCACTGGCTCTATTCACTGTGAAGCAGCTGAATGGAAACAGGAGAGAGATTACCAGATTATTATACTTTAATTGAGCCCACTGCCAACTACACAATCAGCGCACTGGAGTGGAAACCATTCCTGACCTGGCCCTCCCACGCATTCATCATTAGGAGATACACAACGCAGAGCCCAGATACAAACCATACAAATCACACACACAACCCGTTGCCACTTCACCCATTGCTGTTTTCAGTTCTGGAGCTCCAAAAACAACAAATGTTAAGAATGTGATGCTGTTTTCATATATATATTTGTTGCCATCGGTCCTTCTTTGTAGGAGTAAACTCAGCAGTTTCAAAACATCTTTCCACTATTTAGCTTAAAGATGTGCAAAAGCTCGGGGTTCTCTTCAGTATAAGATCTTTGGTTTGAGTTGACTTTGAGTGGGGTCACTGAAGTCAGAAGGTATTGTAAGAAGCCAGGCAAAGTGGCTGGGCTATTAAAAGTTAAACTGTGTTTTCTAACACTAAAGCAACACTTTTTTTAAAAACAAAAATCTCTTCTTGCTCTCATTTTATTAATTTTTATTATACCATAAAGTCATTGCAGTTTGATCTACTGTTTGCAGTTTGATCTACTATTCTCCCTGAGAAGGGAGAAACCAGCTTCTGCTCTGCAACTCTCACTGCCTAAGGCATTATTTTCAAAAACTTTCTCCCAGCTCCTGACTCTGTCTTTTCCTCTTTAATGATTCTAATTATTTCTTTCTCCATTTTTGGGGGGAAGTTCTGCCTTCTCAGTCTTTTAACATGCACGTCTGCTTCTCACTGTTGATAGCTGGGTAGAAGTCATGAAGGGGACACTGTGTGATGTAGTTCATTGCTGCAGGGTCGATTATGCCTTCTAGGATATTTCCTTTCAAAGCAATAAGGTTCTGTGGGAATCACAGACAGAAAGAATGGTGGCATCAGCATTTGTTCAAAACCCGTTTTGATCAGTCAGATGTTGGGCCTATCTCTACCATGTATCTCAGCATGTTGCGCTGGTTTAGGAAATTAAAAAGGGGGAAAATCTTATGAAGTTGTCAAGATGTCGCTATAAATCCTTATCCCCACGAAAAAAATACAGACTCTTTTCAAAAGATAAAATATAGGCTATTTTGAGAAGTCCGTATCATATGCAGACAAGGACAAGAAAGATTTTTAAAAAATCATATTTATTCATGTACCAACCCTAAATACAAAGGACACAATCAGGTGCTGTAGTTTACACCTCAGCCAGACGATGTCCCTACCAGACAGTGAGGTGTTCAGGTCTGAGCCAGCTGGAAAAGGCTGCAGGGTAAAAAAGGCATGAAAATACCACTGTGCCCTACAGGAGTTAGAATTTCCTTCTAAATAAGTACGTTATTGAAATACCAATCAGGCAGCCGCCTGTAGAGGGATCAGGACAGGCATAACTTAAAATATCTATGGGAGCCTTTAGCCCAAGGTTTTTGCTCCCCTGGATTTTTTTAGGAAACATTGTTTTGGGGTACTAGTGATGGGACAGCAGGTTCATGGCAGCAGCAAGAGCTGGGAAACCAGATCTGCCAGGCAACATCCTGTACTTCCAGTGCTGAGAGCTGAAAATGTCCTTTCTCTGTGTCTGGGCTTGCACGGCTGTGAAGTTTTATAAATACATTCTTAAAAACAGTCCTGGCCAGCTGCTAACCCACATGAGGCCAGGATAAAAGAAGCAGAGCACCAGCTGGTGTCAGTCAGCAGAACAACTCTGCCTCTGCAAGCGGCAGATGCAGCTCGGTGGATGAGGCTCACTTAGTGCATGTGGGACTCCTACCCCAGCAGAAGGGCTTCCTCCATGGCCAGGCCTGAGGGCTCTGTCTCCAAGGCCTCATTCCTCTCCCTTCCTTGCCAATACATTTCAAGAACTCATTTCTGCATTATGAATGCTGCAAGGTGTCTCAGAACAGCCATTTAGGCTAAAAATAGTGGTAAAAAAGAGGCCACAAATCAAAACAGAACATCTGCTTAAAATCTATAATCATAACTTGTGGTGGCTTTAACACACATTTATGGTTCAATATTATTCTTGCATTCAGGCCAAAAAATATAATTTTATCCACTTTTATAGCATGGAGAACTGAACCAAGTCTCTTAACTTGCAACTACTTTATGTACAAATACACCAGTGAGAGAAAATTGCCCTACTCACATCAACAGGACTCATGTCATGGCAAGGAAGTCTTCAGGGGTGTTAGAAGAAGTGTTGGAAATAAAATATTTTTAGTGATGGGTTTTCCACACTTGTTTCTTTCCCACCTCAGTCAGCTACTTTGAGACTGACCCCAGTTTGAAATTACAGCAGCTGATCACTATTTAATTCCCTTTCCAGGAGAAATGGTCAAAAAGGAGCCAAAAGTGGGACAGTTTAGGCTTCAGAGTGATTCAAGACTAAGAAATTTTGTTTAGTTGACCCTATTTCCAAATGGCCAACATGGATTCTCTTTTATTACTATTATTTTTAGTTCAGCCTATCATGTGGGAATAATTTTCCTCAAAGAGGCTTAAGTCAATGTACATAATTTAAAAATACTTCCGATTTTCTTTTTATTTCACAAACATCACTTTGGGATTCCCTTGTGATGCATTAAGGGATATTGCAAAAAGAGCTGACAAATCCTATCACATCCAAGTTTATTACCGAACTGTGGCCTCTGTGTCTGAGGCTCCGTTTTTAATAGTTTAATGGGAAAAAAAGAAGTGAATACTTCTGGCTACATGCAAACATGATGTGGGAATGGCATCCCGGCTGAGAAGTCGGTAAATGTTAGAGTGAGCCCTCTACACTCAAAAAACAAGCGCAGCATAAAGCTATTCATACCATCCCACAGCTGAACAAACAATATGCAAAAGATAGGCACAAGTTCTATATAACTTTCAGCTTCAGATTGGCTTTTTGGGGATGGTTCGTATAGAGCTTTAGGTCAGTTAGAATCCGTGGTAAGGTCTCTCTAGTTTTGAACAATAAGTAAACACTCTTTGGGGAATGTAGGGCAAAAAGCATTAATAAAAAAAAACCAAAAACAAAGGAGAACTGGGACTTCTCATCTCAACATTGTGATTCAGAGAACAAGGAAGAAAAAGTTTTGTGGAAGAAGAAAAGCAAAACTGTTTGTTTAGAAGTGGCATCTTGAAAAAAATAAGAGGAAAAGAAGGGGCAGACACAGAGAATGTGGCAGAGAAGAAAATTTCACAGCACTTCTAGGAGAAGCAATTTGCACCAGCACTGGATATGCCCCACCTCAGCCTCTCCAGAAACTGCTCTTCTGTCCTGGTCTGAGACATGCCATCAACAGCAAAACCCACATGAGGCAGAGATGGAACAACACAAAACACTTTTTGTGATCTCCTTCATTCTTCAGAGGAGTGATTCAGCCACAAATATTCATAAAACAAAACAAAATAAACCCAGAGTCACAGTAAGATGAGCGTTTCAGGAGCGTGATTTAATAAAACTGTTTCTTCCTCATGCAAGCAAAAGTTCAAAGACCCTACAGAGACAATAGAAAGACCACTGAATCAAATTTGCATGTTAAAAGTATGCCCAGCTATGTACTTTAGACTCCCCATTAAAATATTCGAGCTCTTACTTGCATTTTATTAAATTATACCACCGAACTGTTTGTCTTACTGTTAAATTCAAGGGGGGCTGATTCTATTATTGTGCTTGATTTCATCCATTCGTCTGCTGCCACTGAACATCACCATATGCCATATAAATGTTGTAACTATGCTGGCATTCATAATGTGATTTTAAATGTCTTTGGTATGCTTCTCTGAAGAAGAGGTTAGCCGGGGGTGAAAAAGACAGTGTCCAATTATACAGCTTTTCACACACACACAAAAAAGAAAAACAAATATAAAACCCAGCACACTAATACATCTGACATCTTAGTAGAGTCAGCTTGTTGATTGTGCCTCTTCCAACTACTGAACTAAGCAATTTAATTATCTAAATTATTGCTGATATGAGCAGGAAGCCAACCGTATAAAAGAGAGATGGGACTTTCTTCCCTGCTGATCATCCCATGCGGCCGTATATCTTTGTTCACTGATTTTTAAAGAAATCATCCAATGGCATTTCTGGAAGATGTGCATCTTCCCAGGTCTGATCCAAAGCCAACTGTAGCTAATGAAAAAAGGGACATTGATTTCACTGGACATTGTTTAAAAACCCATGTGAATAATAGAGCAGAAAATTCTTTGCTAACACCAGAGCTATTCTGGAGGTACTTCGTTCAACTACAACTGATCCAAAGTCTGCTGAAATCAAGGAGGAGGCTGTCAGCAGCCCCATAGTATGTTGGATGAAGCCATTCATGTACCCTGCTAGCAAAAACTCTTCAATGTCTGCTCTACGTGCTGGTGAGCCTTAAGGGGGTGGGATGTTTCTTCTCTTCTTTTGCAATGATAGAATCATAGAGTTATTTGGGTTGGAAGGGACCTCCATGATCTCATTCCAACCCCTGCCACGGGTGGGGACACCTTCCACTACACCAGATTGCTCAGAGCCCACCCAGCCTGGCCTTGAGCACCTCCAGGGATGGGCCATCCACAGCTTCTCTGGGCTACGTCACATCTCAAGAGCAACTTCTATCCCAGTCCCCAAGAAACGGATCAGATGCAGAGCGATGGTTATCATGAGTGTGAGCCAAAGCAATCTGTCAGCTTTATGGGAGATGAAATAGGGTGGTGGGAAAGAGCGGCAGACCATCCCATCCCATCGATTTGTTTGCCTTAGCTGAACTCTATTACTGCCCTGAAGTACTTGGTGCTGGAACTGCCCAGGCCCGTGAATGATTAATATTGCTGCAATTGGAAGTAAGTTTGATTGTGCGAGAAATAAAGTCCATACTGATAATTTAGGAGGGGAAAAATAATAAATAGTTATTCCCTAAGTGACAGGTACCTGTCCAGGAGACAGAACAAAACAGGAGTTGAGTGGGAAAAAACATCCTAAAAAGGAGCATAACCACGAGTCCTAGAGGGCCATAAAGCACACTTCAAGGATTAACTCAACATGGGCATTTCCTAATTTGCAGCCTGAGAAATGTTCCTTTAACTTCTGTGGTGCTGCACGTGCACACACAAGGAATCCTGAGAGAAGGTCAGAATTAGAATTCAGCTACTCTTGACTCCTTAACCTATGCTTGGATCACGCATTCCACAAATTGACCCCTCATAAATGCACTTACCACAGACGCTTTAAAACAAGCCCTTACTGGTTGTCTGCCAAATCGCTGCTATTCTAAAACACCCTCACTGCTAGAAGAGGACTCTGCAGTGTATTTTTGCCTGCTGCAGCCACGCAGTGTCTGCAGGCTGAAACCTTGATGCAATATCCCCAAGTATAACTTTTCAGTGTTTTGCCCAGAGGAAGTAACTCCAGGTTTAAATTGTAGTCTTGAATATCAAGCTTAGAAATCTTTCTACTGATTGTCTAAGAAAGGCCCAAAACAAGCTGCAATGAAAATCTGTGTGACAGACTCTTTGGCTTTGACATCATTGACCAGACTATAAGGAAAATCTCCCCTGCACCCTATGAATGCATGTGTTTATGGACCAGCCATGTGGTAATCCCTTCTCACTTCAGCTAACAAGGAGTCTGAATTTCAAAAGAAGTTCTGAAAGGCTGGTTATGAATAAAACACTATTGCTCGAGCATCTTGGTTAGCCTGACTGAAGTAGTGATCAAGGAAAAAACCCATGGCAAGTGTCTCAGAGTATAGGTGAGGTCGAAGGGATTAGGAGAGCTGATAAGGGGAGGCTGATAAGGGGAAGCTTTGCATATCTGATTTGGGAAAACAGTTTGCTCAAGAACAGGCACTGGCACCTGTAGCATTTGTACCGACAGCTTCTCTCACCATGTTTATTTACTCACTGGCAAAGGCAGGAAGAGTATCTTGATCTTGAAACCGAAGCATTAGTTCAACACTTCTAGATGCATATTTTTTTTATGGCACAGTAGCCTCCCAGTGCTGCATTTTGTTTGAACCAATTTTTCCCCCTTAATTTTTCCTTACTTTCCTTTGCAAAGCTGTAGCCTGCGCCTCTTTAATATGGACCAGGGAACTAGCAACAGAACAGGATATTCAGAGGTCAGTTACCCTGTCATAATCTCATTTGCACTATCCTCTTCTACCCCTAAAAGGTTCTCAAGTGTATAATTCAAGTCACGTAGATTGCAAGTCAATTATAAAACGTTGGTCCATATTCTGCAGTGGCTCATCCTTTGGGGTGCAAATGTATTTGAATCTTGTGGATATTGACATGATAATATTATTAGATACATAATAATTTAGGAATTGTCTTGGGGGAACACACACTCCAAACCACAAGACCCAGCAGCAGGTGCACAGCTCACCCATCCTGATAATGACCATGCTGCACCAGGCTAAGATAGAAAACTTTGTCCATACTTTTTTGTCTGCTTCTTTTAAACCTAGCACAATGCTGAAATGTCTCTCATGTTGTTGCTGAGGCAGGGTTTGCAGCACGCACATGTCCTGGAAATGGAAAATCCATCACCTGCAGGTAATACAAGGCTCACTGGCTGTTTGGGCTAATAGATAACATTATTCCCAGAGCCTCATACATTTAAATTAACCACCGCTTCTGGCTGCAAGGCGACGAGATTAAGGAGGAGTGATACAAGCAAGACAAAGACAAAATGATGTCCAGAAACGTTATGGTAGGAACAGATTGTGGTGAAGTGGAAAATCCTGAGATTTTTCCTCAGTACTACATGTTCAAACTCTCCTTAGTGCAGTATGTATGAAGCATGCTGATTTTGTACAGGGTCACAGAACACCAGTCCTTTGGCCTAAGCCCTATAACCTGTACTGGCAAAGTCCTACAAATCCCATTTCCTCTCAAGCAGAGGCCGAGCTATTCCAACCTACATTAGCTATTAGGAAGAAGCCTTTAACACTGAGCCCCTGGAGGCTATTCAATATGAGAGTACTCCACTCTTACAGGACCAATTTCCTGCTTTTTATATCCTCATGGAAGTTCTTACAGCTCTTGGAATGAAATTTAATATTTTCTTTTTTAGTACAGTGGAGGATTATGTCAGTAAAAAGACCCATATGTCATGGCTTTATATAGTTAGCAAGCAGAGCTGGAGCGAGGAATTGGGATGGGGTAACAGCCTAAATCTATTTGGAAAATAGGCAACATACTTTCTAACAAAGAGAAGCCTGGTGAACGCATTTCCCAGAACTCTTAACTGGGGCAAGGAAGAATTACTTTGCATTCCTTGCCCTGCGCCTTATGATAGTGGCCTGAATAACCAGAATCCCTACAAACTCCAGAAATGAGCTCATACCCATTGTCTGTCACTCTCAGGGTTATTAACAGGGCCATGCTAATTGCAGATGTACCACACACTCACCTACCACTTCCCAACACTTCTGAACTATCCAAATGACAGAAAATTTCCCAAATACAGGAACATGAATGCCACCTACTTGCACCATGTGGGTGAATTCCTCCTCCACGTGTTCCAAAAAGATGATGGACATCTAATGTAATGAAAGTTTGTTCAGGAACAACAAATGCATTCAATTAAGAGATTAGTATTACAAATCCTTTCCATGGTCAAATTTGCATGGTCTTGGCCTTTGTAATGAAACCCAGAACTCTACTGTGGACACCAACACACCAGAAAAAGTGAAGGATCTGTGAATAAAGGCAATGAAGGTAAGAAGTATCTGTTGTTACTTGTGGAGGTGCCGATAGCAGAGTTACATCCTCAGCTCTGGACCCTCCCCTCTGTCCCCAGCACTTCTGTCGTGTATCCACTGCCTGAAACCCACCCAAGCTGAGTATCTCCATGTTCTCCACTGAGAACAAGCATGGCCGTTTCTCTTTTAAAAGACCAGAAATTAAAAGGACAATTGAACAGATATAGGCAATTTGCAAGCAACCTTTTCTCACCAGGTGTTCTAGAAACAGGTCCTTCTTTAGCTCCTTGTTGCAGGGGGGCCCCAGGGTAGAAAGCAATTCACAGGTAACTGACACTGCAAAAAAGCACTTTGGGAACTGACCTGAAACAAAAGGTGGTACTGGAACTGATGTAGGATTGCCACTTAATTTCTCATAATTATATAATTCAATACATTTAAGGCAGAGGTAAATCTTGGAAGCCCCAACAGCAGAAGCCTAAGGTTAGACACCTTACCCAGCTTAGGTGCCTGCAGAGTGGGGAGGTTGCATGGAGAATTTAGGACTGAAAATCTTGGAGGAGACTGCCTCCAGTCTCTTTTTTTTGGCTCTGACCTGAAAGGTCTTTCTTATGAAAGGAGCTGGGCTAAGAGGAGAGAGGAAGATGCATCTCACCTGACCACAGAGGTCGGCATTGTGAATATCTTCACAATGAAACTCCTATAAAATGAGAGAAATAAGAAGGAAAGGATGAGAAGGATGGAACACCTCTTCTATAAGGAAAGACTGAGATAATTGGAGTTGTTCAGCCTGGAAAGGAGAAGGCTCTGTGCAGACATTATAGCAGCCTTCCAGTATTTAAAGGGGCTACAAGAGAGCTAAAGGGGGGCTTTTGTCAAGGACAATGTAGGGACAGATAAGGGGTAATGGCTTTAAACTGCTAGAGGGCAGGTTTAGGTTAGGTATTAGGGAGAAATTGTTTCCTGTGAAGGTGGTGAGACACTGGAACAGGTTGCTCAGAGAAGTTGTGGATATCCTATCCCTGGAAGTGTTCAAGGCCAGGTTGGACAGGGGTTTGAGCAACGTGGTCTACAGGAAGGTGTCCCTGCCCACAGCAGGGAGGTTGGAACAAGGTGATCCTGAAAGTCCCTTCCAAGCCAAACCATTTTATCATTCTGTGAAAACAGCTGATGATCAAGAATACACTGAAGAGAAGAACAGCAAATAAGGGTCTGACAGCTGTAAGTTAAACAGCAAAAGATGTAGCTGGAGAAAACATGTAAACTATCCCTATTTTCTACAAAGAAGGGCTCTCTTCAACACTGTCGCTCACATAGAAAGGGTAAGATACAAAATCCTGTGCTCTACAGCCCATACACAGCTCTCACACCAGGCAGCTGACAGAGGCACTGGGGCTGTCACTCAGGAGCTGATAAGAGATGTGAAGCTACCCCTGCCCCACAGCTGGGTCTGCCTGTCTGTGCTCAAGGCAGGGGGTAGGACAGTGTCAGATCAAGAATCCTGACATTGGCTGGAAGGGTTTTGAGCCATTTCAACTCTCACCCTGTCCCATCCTCTGCACTCTGCTTCCTTCCTTTTCATTCTTCATGCAAGTTGCAGAAACTGCAGTGAAAAAAGACAAAGGAAAAAGAGAATGGGCCATGAAAGAAAAAAAAGAGTATACAGATCACATGAATGAAACATGAAACAGCATCACACTCAGGTCTTCCTAACATTCTCATTTCCTCATATTTAAAATTTTCACAATTAACTGTAGAAGGAAGTGCCTCAAGCTGTCTCAAAAAGACCCGAAACTCAAAAAAATTACTTAATTCCCTTTTCCCTTCCTCTTCATATGCAATATCTTGAATTTTTTTTTTTTAAAAAGGAGGGAGCTATTGGGTAGGTAATAGTAGGTATCAAAGATTTTATTTGATAGTTGGGGAGAGGATATTTTGAAATGGATAAGGACCATAGAGTGTTTTCAGGAAAAGAACAACAAAAGTAAAATTAGAAAATTTGGTGGAGGAGAAAGGACATGGAAAAATTGTAGAAAAATTGTAGAAATGGCAGAGGGGAACCTACTTAGAGAGCAGTGCTAGATCTTAAAACAAATTAAATCTGTGCCTTCCTGGACAGTAAAGTTGAGTTTCAAATAGTCTTACACTACACTCTTTTTCTTAAGACATAGCAGAGCTCTGGCTGGGATTTATCTTATTTAAGTTTAGGCTGTAGGTGTCTAACTAACATTTTATGTGGTTTTATACTTGAGCTCTTTTCCAGTTCATGGAAGGAAAAAAAAATCCATACTCAGATTGATTTTATCTCTTTCTGATGAGGAAGAGTAAAATAAATTAGCTACTCACAAGAAGTGCTTATTTTCCCCAGACACAATAAAAGAAGCTTAGACAAAGAGCAGATTTAGATATTGGTGTCCCAACAGATAACAATATTTCAGCAGATGTCTGTCTGGTCAAGGTGACATAAGAAAGTCAGCCAAAAGCAGCAACAGCTAAAGATGGTAAAGGTAATGATAAGAAATTTTATCAAGTTCAGAGGCAGAGGATGAATAGACTTGAGTACAAAGTCTTTGTCTAATGGGGAACAGAAAAAGCACATCTTGACTTCTAAACAGATTCCCCTCCCTGAATGATGAAATTGTCCAAGAAAAGCAGGTTTGGGAAGAAGAACCAAAGTGGAGCTATGAAAAGAAATGTCTTTTTGAACTTTTACACTACTTTCCACAGGGAGAGTTTAAGAATAGTCTGTGCAGAGTTTAGTCATTTCTGGGTGAATTATAATAGATATGGGAACCAAAACTGTGGGGCACTCCTGGATTGCCTAAGGGGTTAAACTTCACCCTGAGATTTCTGTCCATGAATTGGATTGGATGAAGCCAGCCCTGATGCTCAGCTGTCCCAAATGCCAGTGGGTGATGCTTTGCTTTCATTGACCACACAGAGGCTCAGGAGTCCTCATCAGGGAAATAAAGGGTACAAAAAAGCCCTGAGCACCTTGGTCTTTCTGCATCTGCTTTGACACTTTCCACTCAGGAGCAAGAAAGTGCTTTGCTTTCTTTTTCTTTTGATGCCAAGGAAAATACCAAAGTATTCATACATCATCATGGGCAGAGATGCACATGAATTGACATCATGTACAGATAAGCAAATATTTCAAACACAATTGTTTTCTGAAGAGTAACTGTTTTAATCTATCTGTTGCCAAATTAAAAAAAAAAAAGAAAAAAGAAAAGGATGTGACTGTGCTTGTTTTGTTGTTTTGTCTTTGATAGCAAGACTGACAGCCTGTTCTTTAAGAGATTAAACAGGTGTTATAACTTGTTTTACATAGATACATATGAGACCTAATTTGATGTATGAAAGTTTGTCATATTCATGTCAATATATTCGGAGAACAACATTTATTTATAGATTAGTACAGCTGGAAGAGACAATAACGTGCAGTCTGACCTCCTGGCCAACATAAGTCCAAAATTATTCTTAATCCCAGTATATCTTCTATATCTTGTTCAAAGTTGTAGTACTTTTCCTGATCTATAGAACTATCAGTTTTGAGTTAGGAGGCAGAACATTCCCTCACCAGGACTAGAAAGCTGTTTGAGTGCTCAGCTACCACCTCCTGATGCACTTGATCTCTGGAATGAAGGCATTCATCTTCTGTTTGCAGTGCCATGTTTTAATCAGAAAGCTTTCCCTGACTTCTAAGGCCCAGAACAAGTTGCTCGATTGGTGGTTAACCATGAATGAATTTGAATTTTTCTGTACTAAGGTAAACATGAAAGTCCACAATACTCTTAGCTGTTTCCCAGACAAATAAGTAAGAAATCAAATAACTCACTAGCTCAGGTACATCAGCAATGTTTCACTTGCACAATAAAGAGAAAAAGAAAATTAAAATTTTCAAGCTCCTTGCCTTGTTCTACTCTGTACAGAAAACGTAAACACAGGTGGTGTTAACAGTGCCCACTTAAATGGAGAAAAACTAAACACAAGGTGATACTGAATCCTCAAACTGAGAAAAATTTTTGTACAATTATACAGCAAGTATTTCAAGAAGTTCTGCACAAAACCCTGCTGGTAGCTATAGCAACTGCATTCACTGTGTTTCTAATGAGAACAACTTTTTAAGGCTACGTAAGAAAGCACATTTTTCAGCCGTTATCTACGTATCCAACTTCCAGGCTTTTTGATGCACTCCTGCTCCCCATTCAGTTTCCACACCCCCTCTTCTACTTGGCATGCACGGCATGTGGGTTGCTGGGGTTACTCCCAAATTCAGGGAAGGAATTTTCTTTCAAAAATTCAGCAGGCTTAAATCTAAACTGCTGAACTGTGGCTTTCATTTCCAGTGAAATGCCATGCCAGCACAAATACTTACATCTCTCAGGCAAATCAGACATCCAAGAGAATTACACTTAGAGCAATAACTGGTGTATGCCCCAAAACACTATAAAGGGGATAAGAAAGGAAATAATCTATAAGAACCCTAATTTGCTAGACCTGGAGAGATATATTTTTATAAAAGCATGCAAAGACAGGACAAGGGGGAATGGCTTTAAGCTGATGGGGGGTAGATTTAGATCAGATATTAGGAAGACATTCTTCCCTGGGAGGGTGGTGAGGCCCTGGCACAGGTTGCCCAGAGAAGCTGTGGCTGCCCCATCCCTGGAAGTGTTACGGCTTGGATCGGGTTTTGAGCAACCTGGTCTGGTGGAAGGTGTCCCTGCCCATGGCATGGGATTGGAATTAGAGCATCTTTAAGGTCCCTTCCAACCCAAATCACTCCATGATTCCATGATTTGCTACATGAGAATTCTGGTCTTGCTGCATTCCTTTACTAGCAAGTCCTGTAAAGCTTCAACACTACATGGGCTTTGGAGAGCCACTGTACTTAATTCATCTCACATAAAAGATGCCTTTCCATGGCACAGTTTTCTCTGTCCAACTGGCACCATACAGAACAACAGCCAGGTCTGACATTTATCTGCTGAAATCAATTTCCCCCACCCTTGAAAGTCCGTGTGAGAGATGAGAGTGCTGCTGGTTCCCTGTATTGGAATCAACCCTCGGAGCAGAAGACTGGTGTGGGCTTGACTCTTCTCCCTGGTGCTCTCATCCACATGAACCACAGCTTTGACTCTTAAGTCTGAGAGAGAACAGCACTATCTCCTCACATTTTGTCTCCCCTTTGGGAAAGCAGAGTTTTATTTCTCTCTGAGGAGCACAAAACAAAAGATTGAGAGCATAATGAAGGTCTTCAGTCTTTATATTGAACTTCCACTTCTGAAGTTTTTGGAAAAATGTTTATTGCAGCAAATTGAAAAGCATATCCTCCCTCGCAGCCCTCAAGTCTCTTCTCACTGTCAATAGGTCGCTTCTTGCTTTTCCACACCACTGCATTAGTTTGATGTATTGATTCATTTATTCACATGAAGCAGCTTCTCTACCTCACCTATAACTACACTATTTATGAAAAGTTCACCATGGAAAACAAAATAAAATACACAAATAAATCCTTCATAGACTGTTAGATTTTTTCCAGAAGATTTGCTTTGGGATGCTTTTCATAAAAGCCAGTCTATTACTTTTCTAAAGTATTCAGTCATATCCACAGGAATGTCACTGGATATCCATAAGACTAGTGTTTTCCCTATTTTTCTGTATTTCATAGGAAAAGTCCTTTTAAGGTTCAAATTGTTAAAAGACATAAATAATATTAAAATCTATAATAGAAGTTTCAGCATTAAAACTTTTTATGTCCACTATAAACTAGAACAAAGAGTTGCAATTCAGGGCAACAGAAACACTATGTCACATATTGCTGTGATGTTATCACTGATGTTATTCAACATTCCAATATATTAAAGCATTATGATACCTGGAAAATATTCACAAGTTGTCATCTTGTTCCTAATAACATCCTAGGGGCAAAAAGATTTCTTCCCCACATACCAACGTGCAAGAGTGTCAGCTTTATGATTCCTGCCTATGAATTACACCAGGAGGACTCAGTTTCACTGGCAACAATTCAAACCCAGGAAAGTCAGGACAATGAAGTGACTTCAAAGGAACATGAGTTATTGGAAAGATCATGCAAGAGCAGGCTAAGTATTCAACCTTAGCACGCTTCAGTTTCATCAGATTCCAAATTGCAGGAACCAATTACTTTTTTTGTCGCAGCAAATCTCTCATATCTCAGAGCCTGGCTCCATCCTGATGTGCAGCTGCAACTCTATTAGTGTAAATCAAAAAGAGAAAATGAAAACAAAACCAACATACCAACATCTACCAAAAAAAGGAAAGCAAACCCAAACTCCAAGGGACATAGACAAGTGCAAAGTACAAATAAAGCCACACAGACCCTGATGCTGAGGCTGAGCCACCTTTCTGCAGAGCACAAGCTCTTAAAATAAATGTTACCAAAGCACTGAAATCCATTCACCAATTACTCTAAGATGATTCTACTTAATGAGAGACTTCTCTTCAGCCACAAGTTATAAATAGGAGCATTGCCTTTGCACAGTGTGAATCTCACAGCAAAGGGAACATTTCCAGGGGAAATTCAGAGATTTAATCTAGGAATGGATTATATCATCCCGTTTCTCATTTTAGGAAAAAAAAAAAAAAATGAGAGGAGGGAAAAGTATTTTTGAGGGAAAAGTGTTTTTCCCTCCACGTGTCTCTGAGGCACGTTAAGACCTACCTTATTCCCGAGCTCTGTCCTGCAGCAGAGAATTGCCTCTAGGAATGCTTTTCCTGCAGGCTGCAGCCCTGCAAGTAAACAGGCAGGGACGGGCAGGATGTGGGCAGAACTCGGGAATTCTCTACCCCTCCCAGGGACCAAAGTAGCCTCAGAGCCACCACAAGTGCAGAAGAGAAGGATGGTAAGGAAGGGCTATCCCTGCTGTGGTGCCTCCCATGATCGCTGCCCTCGGCTCCTCCCGGCCCGGGGAAACACGGGCACAGCTTAACACCCCTGCCCTGTGCTGGCACATCCAGCAGAGCCTGTCCTGGTCCCCGTGCCAGCACTCTTGTGCTGGGGCATTCGCTGGGGTTTGCAGATACCCATTTAATTCAGATTGCTGCTGGCACTCACAGGTCAGTGGCTTCTAGTCTGGGATTTCAAGTATTTCTTGACAAAACTGCCTAGGAAGGATATGGCCAGAAGTGTTCCAGTTTACCTGCTTTGCCGCAGAGAGCAGTCTGAGGACATTATTTTTTCACAGTATTGTCATATACAAGTTTTTTTAAAAAATTAAGTCATCATTTTAAACCTACAAGTTTTGACCATTATTGAAAGCTTTAAAAAAGATATGCATTTTAATAGTTACACATTTTAAAAATTATGCATTTTTATAAGTTCAAGTATTTCATCTGAATTCATCACATCAGTGGAAGCCAACACAGACAATAGTTTTGTTTTTTTTTTAAATACCACACCCTGAGATATGTGATTTAGTCTTTGCTGGCTCTGCAGATTTAGTAGCACAGCTCACAAAAGGATCAATGTTCAGGCAATCCCACAGGTCTCTCAGCACACCTCTTAGCAGATTAAAGCACTTCATAATTTTTTATTGGAATGACAGAATCTGTCCCTAAATAAAGACAACACAATAGAAGCATCAATAAATTGGGAGTCATTTTCCACTTAAGTCTGTGTAACATCAAAGACACTGTTGAAACCTTAAATCACAGAAAATAATTGCTAGTGACAGAGTCCTTCTTAGGCTTCATGGATTTATTCCCAGAAAGCATTAAGCCCATGGGAAAGATTACATTAATTTTTTATCACTAGTTCCCATTCTGCTTGTACATTGTTTAAAACAAATCCAAAAGAATTGATTTTTAATGCCTAAGAAAGTATCAGTGTGAACAAGGTTAGAGACCTCTCCCCAAATGCAGGTGATACAATGAAGGACCTTAGTGAAAGAATTTTTGGGCCTTAAATATAGAGTTGAATATAAAGTGATCCCTGAGTAATCCCTGAATACCCACCCATACAGAAAATCTACTTACGTTCATCAACAAGTTTTCTCATTAAAAGTATGAAATTTGGGACCCTACAGCACAGAAGCAGGTACAGACATGCCTGCCACATTTTGAACATGGTCACCAAAGGGAGCAGTATTTTCAGTATTTCATCCCAAAACTTTCCCTCCAGTGGCACCACTAGTGGGGAATTAGCTCAAGTGGTAGAGCGCTCGCTTAGCATGCGAGAGGCAGCGGGATCGATGCCCGCATTCTCCAGTGTTTTCAGAATTTATTTCATTATAAACCAGATGGCAGCAGTTGAAATTATTCTGAGATCAGCTCAGTTGTTCAGAGCCTGGTGCTGATAATGCCGGGGTTGTGGGTTCGATCCCTGCGTGGGTCATTCACTTCAGAGCTGGGCTTGATGATCCTTGTGGGTCCCTTCCAACTCAAATATTCTGTGATTCTGTGATCATTCATGGAAGATGTAAGATTTTACTCCCCTTCAAGTATCAGACTAATCTTTTTTTTATTTAATAATAAATAGGTATCATATTTCTTCTTTCTCCTAGAAAATTATAGCACAAACTTTTGAAAATTTGCCCCTGGTATCGAACACTTTACCAGCTCCTTATGCAATGTTTAGCTTTTAACTCCCATTCTTTTCACATTTTGTGATTTTGCATCCCACTGGATGAAATTCATAGTGTTTTGTGATTCTGTTTGACTTCTCCAAGAAGGCCACAAGCTTGTCCTTTTTGATAAATCATAAGCTAAAAAGAACCATCTCCTGTAAAATAAAAGATTTCACAAGTCCTAGGACTTGTGAAAATGCTGCTTAGATGTGATTTAGCTGGTTTAGATGATTATTAACGCAATAATCTTTCAAATGTTTGAGAGAAAGACTCTGCTCTTGGCAGCAGGCAACATGCTTGAAACAGCAGCAATTCCAGCAACATGAAATGCTGATCACTGACTGTCTTCAAAACCCTGCAGGACAGCAGGGACCTGGTGTAAAACCTGTGAGACCTTCCTGGTCACTTGTCCACTGCTCAGGAGTCCAGGTGCTGCTCTTGCCATTGTCTCATCTCCCAAGCAATGTGAGAAGCTACCAAGATGGAGTTTTTCAGGAATAAAGGAGAGTTAGATAATGAATAAAAAATGTAGGCAGGTGGTGGAACAAATAGGGTTGTAATCAGACCCTTCAATTGCCACCTGGTTGTTAAAATGCCAATTTTTTAGGTGGGGACAGGGACTTGGATGGATTTCAGATGAAGAAGTTGTGGATGCCCCATCCCTGGATGTACAAGGAGAAGTGGGATGGGGTTTNTCCATGGTTTATTTTGTATAAAATTCCTGTGAAAGAGCCAGAATTAAGCTCAGTTCAGCTGTCCAAGTCTTGCATCAAAAGCAAGGCCCTCCTGTCCCACATCATCTCAGCTGGGACAGGAGCAAAGGGTGCCCTGTTTACCAGACTTGATCCTCGTGTGGAAAGATTTACCTTGTAATGGACAGGATTTCACTAAGCCCATGAGTACACAGCATTAAAGATCCAAAGGGGCTAATAGCCTCCTCGAATCTCCCATTCTTCCTGATGGTATTGAAGGAGAAAAACTCCTCTAAGCTCTGCCATCCAATTCAGCATCATGTCACAGAACAGAGCAAGGATTAGCACTTATCATCTGATCGGGCAAACAAGTTAGCCAAACAAGAAGAGCTGGTAATGAGGCAGAAAAGCTGTTTGCACAATGGCACAGATCCTCCCACCTAGGCATGAATCAAGAGTGTTCATAATACTGCTATTTAATTGAGAGACTCCATAGATAAAGGCCAATTTTTAATTGAGACACTCGAGTAGATAAAGGCCAAGTTTTTGCAGACAGCATAGGACTGACAAAAGAAAAAATCCATGCTCTGTGGAGCTTCTTAATGGCAAATCAGAATTAATAAACCTTGTCCTATTTGTAACAGGAATAAGTGAAATGATCATTTAAGCAACTATCTGTTTCACAGGAAATTGTTGCCTGCCATGTTCCAGCAATTATTTTGGTTTCAATGCAGGAGCAACACTGGCTTCATGTCAGAATTGTCTTAAAGTTGCACTAAATCAACCCAAAGGCTGGTATTCCCAAAGGCAACTTAATTCCTCCTCCTCCATGGACCCTGGGCGAGAGAGAGAAGAGATTTTTAACGACAATGTGCAGTCCATAAGCCTGATGCTCCATCTGTCATCTTTACGTGTATCTGACACTCAGCTCTATGACATTGCTGTCACATCATGCATATCCTGAAAGACCCTAAATCTGATACCTGGGACAAAATAGTCACATCACCCCTCTACAGCTATTCCAGACTCTCCTGCTCACCCTAACTGCTTTTGAATCAATACAAAACTTTTCAATTTATTGACAGAGAGGTGCCACTGATATTGGGGCAATAGGCATGGCCACTCAAGGCTATTTAATAATAAATTATAGGGAATAAATCCTCCTAAGAGTCTGCTGTGCCTTATTGAAATTATGAGGTTTCATCTGACCAAATATAGAGATTTACACTGTAGGTGTCTATATCTGAGTAAACCACCTGCCAGTTCTCTACAATCCATAAAGAGGAACAGGCACTTCTAGGGAGTAATTTATTTCAACTGGTCAGAAGTACCTTGAAAAACTTCATATTTTCATCCAACATCTCTAAAAGCAGCAAAAGACGGCTGGCTGAGAGTGAGGATCGACAAGAGGCATCTAAAGCTAGGTGAAGTGACCCAACATGACATCTTGGGCAGGAAAGGCCCATCTCCACACACACTCACCCTCTCTGCTTGAGACAGGCAGACCCAAGGGAGGTTAAATGCCACACAAACCAGTGGCACAGCCATTTCCCCCATGTTATGTCCATCCTTGCCATGGGCCATTGCAATTATTGAAGGGAGTTCAGCCATGATATGATGCATCTGCAAGTCATTATTGAAGAGAAATACAAAGGCATAGAGCTAAGGGAAAAAGTGACACTCATTAACACAGAATTATTCCTGCTTATTTCTGATGGGACTTTTCTTGGTTAGTTTTAGTTTGGGTTTTTTTTCTTTTTTTTGGTTTGGGTTGGGTTTTGGGGGGATTTGTTTGTTTGTTTTGCTTGTGTTGTTGTTGTTTATTTTTGTTTGCTTGGGTTTTTTGTTTTTTGTTTTTTTCCTTCTGAATCCTGACGACCTACAAAACTGCCAGCAACTCTTTCCACTAGGGGGACAGACTTCTTAAAACTGCCCAAAACTCAGTGCACCTTCTGTGACTTTCTTGGCTGGGCAGGACCTGCCTTAGAGGTTATTGCCTTCAAAAACAGTCTCTGGGAGAGAGACAGGGAGCAGAACCATAAATGTGGAAATGAGGAGAAATTGAAGATTAGATAGGTTTAAGTTTTTTATCATACCAGTGGAAGCTGGTATAAGGGTACTTGATGCTTTATCTGTTTTCCTACGTGTTATCAGTCTTAGCTCAGAAAACTCCTGCAGGAAACCAACAGCTCTTTGACTTCCCTGTGTCACCACATCCAAAATTAGCAACTTAATTTTGCAGCCCACTCGTAACTGCCACAGCCTGCCTGGGGTCATGGCCCATAGTCTAGGAACAGCTGCTAAGGGAAGTGAAAAGGATGCTAAGGGAAGAAAATATGGCAGTAGAAATATCTACTGAAAAAGAAAAAAAAAAACCTGAAAGCAGCAATAAAAATAAATAAAGGCAGAACAGCAAATTTAAAAGAAGAAGAAAAAAGTAGTCAAATATATACAAATAGCTTGAGTGAAAGCTGAACAGAAAATGTACTCAGTAATAAACCCAAGGGATGGCAAAGAAAGAAGATAATATAAGCCCAGTTGTAAACTGTTTTAATTTTGGGAATCAATCATGAAAGTACTTACCTGTATAATAAGAAAATTCTTCAGAAAACATAAAAACCACTCTCAGAAACACTCTAGAGGTACTACCATAATTAAACAGCAAAGCAGAACAAGGGAAATTTCCTTGAAACAACTCAAGGTGCCTTATGAAATATCAGACTTGAACAAGGATTGTCAACCCATCTGTTAGGAATGAGCAGCTCACTCTTGCTCCAGCCTCCCAGGGCAGCTGAACAGATTTATTGTCTATGTTAGAGAACTGTTCTTTAAAAAAGAAAGATGTTTTTTTATTTCTTCTTGCTGCAGGAACATGAAGTCGCTGTCCATTGCAGAGCCCCACCATCAGGTCCCATGTTGTTGTGGTTTTAGTAGTGGGGAGGGGGCCATAGAGATGGCTCCTGTGAGAAGCTTCTGGAATTCTTCACCATTTCCAGCAGAGCCAATCTCTGATGGCTCTGAAGATGATGGACATGCCACTGGCCATGTCTGGGCCAATTAGAAAGGTTGGTTACGCCTCTGTGATGACATATTTAAGGAAAAATCAAAACACAATGTGCACGCAGCTGCCTTTAGTTAGAGAAGGAGGAGGATGTGAGAAGATGTGAGGGAAAACAACATGGAGACACCAAGGTCAGTGGAGAAGGACGGGGAGGAGGTGCTCCAGGCGCTGGAGCTGAGATTTCCTCTGCAGGCCGTGGTGAGCCCATGGTGAGGCGGGATGTTCCCCCTGCAGGTTATGGGATCCACGAGGGATGCAGAGCCACCCACAGTCGATGGGTGAGGTGCCAACATTGGCGCGGGGAGATGTCGGAAGCCGCAGCAGCCATGGATGCCAGAAGATGCCGCAGTAGCCGGAGATGCCAGGAGAAACCGTAACAGATGCAGCCCAGTGAGAGACAGAGACTGAGATAAAAGTCCTGCAGTTTGTGGAGGAGGTGACCATGCTGGAGCAGATGGATGTCGGAGGAAACTGCAGTCCAGGTGAGAGACCCGGTTGGAGAGAGAGGGGCCCCCTGCTCCCATGCTGGAGCAGTTTGTCCTTGGAGGACTGCATTCCATGGACAAGTAAACCCACGCCATAGACGTTCACAGAGAACTTTCTCTTGTGGGAGGGACCCCACGGCAATGCAAAGGAAGGACTCCTCTCCCTAAGCAGGGAAAGAAGATCCTGGAAATGGACTGACCTGAAACCCCACACCCTGCCCTCCTCACACTGTTGGTGGGAGGGAGGGAGGGGTGAGGAGGGAAAAGAACAGTGTCTTTTAAAGGTTTAGTTTATTTCTCATATCCTCCTTTTAACTCTGGTAGTAATAAATTCAACTTTGCAACTTAAGTGGGCCTGGTTTGTCCTTGGAGCATTTTCTCCCAATTCCTTATCTCAACTCATGGACCCTTGTGTTAATTTTTTTCCCCCTCTTCTTCCCTCCTCTGCCCAGCTGTGGCAGGGGAGGGAACAAGTGAGTGGCTGCTGTGGGTGCCTGGAACTTGGCCAGGGTCAAACCACGACACATGTTCAGACTGAGCATCCTCAGTTGTGCTGCTGCAGATCATGGACAGGAGGCAGATCTGAGCTTTGTCAGTGCTCACACAGGAACAGAGGAACTCCAGGTGCTCCAGAAGAGCTGTGCCTTGCTGCCTCTTGGCCAATGCTGAATTAATTTCAGAGTCAGGATTTGAAACCACTGTGCCTGACCACGCTGTCTAGACCTAGTCAGTGAGGTTTGCTGCAGATTTTCTGGTATTTTTTGCAAAGATAAGCACTGAGGGACATTCTTTAACCAAGCATTACAATGGACTGAAAACCATGTGTTCCTTTCCTTGTAGATTCATTAGGGTATTTAACTTATTGTGAAGAAAAGCAATCCTACCACTGAAATGGATAAAGGGTTTCAGGGATGCTCAGTACAAGAAGTGCTGTAAAATAGGTACCAGCTGTTGTTTCATTTCTAAGAATTGCAGTGGCCATCAAGACAGCTCATGCAGATTATTTGTAGCCCTTATCTGCTGGTGAAATTGGAATTAGTGAAGTTCTGTCATATAACAGGTAATTAGTTTTACATTAAGCATGGAGTCAACAGAAATCCCCCAGTACGTCTAAACTTTACAGCTCAAAGAAAATCTTTGCAATCAATATTAACCAGGTTGCTCTGGAAGGAAATACCTGGGTGCTGACAATAGGCACATAATTCGACAACAGTTAAGCAAACAGCACTGAAAAAATTTCATTTGGGCAATAAGCAGTCAAACCACAACCAAGTGTTGGCTAAGCTTAGAACAAAGACCATGAGTCCAAAAATATCTAAATCTGTCAATGGTTTAAACTTGCCCTCAACTGTGAAGTGAAATATGGCAGTTTTGACATCACTTATTAAAATCACTTAAGAATCAATATTCAGGACATAACAATAATCAAATCAAGTTGCTTAAACCGAACTCAAGGGATCCTTCTGTTCTGCAAAGAATCAAAGATTAATTTCTAAGGAACTGAATCAATGCAAAGTAAATAGATTCTGATGAGCTGGAGAAGGATAACTTACATCTACTGCATAGGAGATGAGCTCTGCGATAGCAGCACTCCCTGAGCAGAGGAAATCTACACCACTGCATAATCAGGACTGACAGCACTTGCAAAACATGACCCATAACTCCGTTTCATTCATTCCTAATGAATAATCAAGGCTAACACAGCTTGGAGAAGCTTTGTGATGTGTGATCAGATCAGGTCCAGGTTTGGCATTTTGGGCCAGCTCTGCAGCCCCACACACCCTGGGGTGGGATTTGTGGCTCCTCAGTGGGCTCCCAGGTCAGGCTGCTTTGCTTTTTTCATAGTGCAAGAATTTGCAAGTGAGTGCCAGAGCTCACAGGCACCTGTCCAGTCCTTACTGCTGAATTTCCTCCATGCTAGGGAAAAATGGGAAGTTTTCAGAGAGCATTCATACTGCTTTACAAAAAGAAGCCTTCTAAAGTCAATGTACTTCCAGAAACCCCAGACCCTTATTACTGTACACAAAGATACCAGGTATTTGCCATGAAAACCTCAATGTAGTAAATGCAACTCAGCCCTTTTTGATCTCCTAAGCAAACTTTATTTTTTAGGTTGCGCCTACAGCACAAGGAATCAAGAGGTCTCTCACTACTTACATCACCTGGTTATTATAATGGTTATTAGAGTGATGGGTTGTTTCTTATTTTTCCCTACTCCAGATGAAATCTCTAAGCTGTAACACAGGTCCCTGGCAGGTGATGTTCCCACCATCAGTCCACCTACTGCCAATCCTGAAACAGTTTTCTCAGGGCAATAACAGTGTGTGCACACTTTTTCTCTGCTAGGTGAAGTAGGAGCTATTCAATTGACCTTTCAGTAATGCTGAAAAATAAATATTATCCACCCACTCCCGCCATCATGTTCAGACTAGAAAGGAATAAGCAGCATGTCCCACAAGCAGAACTATCCCTCCAATTTCATGGCTCACATTCACATGACAAATTTTTTCAGCCTAGTCGGTGGAGCTGGACATCAGGAGGATAGCAGGGAGAAGAAATCAGGGTGTACTCCCACCACCTCTTGCCCTGAGCTCCTCTGCTGTGATTGCCAGCCAAGGGTTTGTATTTGCAGATCACAACCCCCATGGCAGCCTGGACCAGGCAGGGCAAATGAGATCACGTAAAAGGAAAGTCCTGAGATGGAAAACGAGAGCTGTAGGGGTCTTGGTGCTCCATTATTAACTCTGAATAGAAGACCTGTGAGGAGATTGGTTTCTTCTCCCAGGTGACAGGGATAGGACAAGAGGAAATGGCCTCAAGTTGTACCAGGGGAGGTTTAGATTGGAGATTATGAAGGATTTCTTCACTGAAAGGGTTGTCAAGCATTGGAAGAGGCTGCCCAGGGAAGCTGTGGAGTCACCATCCCTGGAGGTATTTAAAATGCATGTGGCCTCTGGGTACATGGTTTAGTGGTAGACCTGACAGTGCTGGGTTAATGGTTGGACTTGATGGTCTTAGGGGTCTTTTCCAACCTAAACAGTTCTATTATCCTCTGATTCTATACTTCTCAAAAAATCAGCTCCAGCTAGTTTCTCTTTGTAACTCAAATTCTAAAAACGTTGCAAATTGTTAGAGAATATATTATTCAACTAATAAGAAATCAGGATGCTTTAAACTAATATAAACCTTCCGATTCGTTTGGGGTATTTTTGGGAACTTAAGATCACAATTCATGTAAAATGTCCTTCAAATATTGTCTCTTATTCACAGCTGGAAGGACTGACTGTTCACAGATTCAGTGACTTCCAAAGGCTGCCAGAGTAACATCCTCAATCCATGGTTCCTCACTACACTTCAGTGGGCTGCAATGTTAAGGGAAAAATCCTAGACTTCACCTGTAATTTACTGAGTCTTGATGACATTTAAAAAATCAAGAACATTAGGGCTAAGATCTCCTCCCCACTGAAAAAAACCCAAACCTAGCAGTACATTTTAAACAAAATATGAAATTAAAAACTGAAAAATAAGTGTTATGATTATGGCCTTATGAGTTTTCATACTTGCTTGCAAAGGAGAATGCAAGTCTGAGTGTGCCTTGAGCAGACCATTTCAAGACTTAAGATCTGCAAGTCTCCCAAAAGCACACCAGGAGATCTTTGCAGAAGTTTCTTTCTGCAGAATACATTCCTCTGCTTGGCTCTGCTTATGGAGCTGAGACAGTCATCTCAGCCAAGCTTTGCTCCCGCCAGCTTCAGAAGCCTGATGTGATTTCCACTGAAGGGGATCACTAAACTTCCAACAGCAACTGTAAGAAGCCTCTAGGAAAACACCAAGTAAAATGAAGCACATGATAGAGGAAATTACCAGAATGAGTTTGTGTCCAAAGAGGACCAGTTTCCAATATATCCATTTTTCTGCTTTTTTCCTGTTGCACCTACATTTACTACAAGAAATTTTAAAAAAATATTGCCAGTTCCTCAGTTACAGTTCAGTGACTTCTGTAGATGCTGTCTCCCCCTTTCCTCACTCCCCAAACCTGAGATCTCAAACTCCAAAACATCTTTGTAACAGCTGGTATTGCCAAATACAAAGTGAGCAGCACCCAGTAAGGACCCAGCATTCCTGTCCTTAGACTCACTCGGCCATGGAAGGACCTACAGGAGTGTGTCTTCGCTAAAGAGGCAGTTTTAAAGACAAAAATGCACCACTACATTTCCTTGCAAAGGAAAACAGAGTTGGAAAGCCTGGAAGGAGATGCTTCAGTATCACTGGAGACAACACATAATTAAAGTTCATGTAAGAATGACTGGGGAATTTGGCATTGCCTGAACAGCTGAAATAGCCCAGCACCACCTGTATCATTCAGGTGTGGTGGTACAGACAAGATGTTGATATAAGTTTTTTCTTAAAGGTTTTGCTCCTCATTGTGAGAAATGGGAAGAATTTAAGATTGGTCTTTAAACAGGAGGAATTGTGATCACCCAGCAGTGATTAATCAAAACAGGTTTTAGAAGAAAGCATTGCAGTGTAACAAATTGAAATGTCCTTTGAAGACAAGGTAATTATGGAACAAATCTCAGAAATATATTTTAGCAAGGAAATTATCACACACTGGAAACAAAAGCGTTCTTTTACTCCTATTATTTTCGGTATTGTAATCTCCAGAATCAAAAGCTAGCTCTGGCATGTAGAAAAGATGTTTGCCTTAAAACCATATGAAATGCCAGCAGAAGTAAGAAAATACTTACATGTATGTATAGGTGCTATAGACATGCTCACCCACACATTGTCTGGTCTCCGAGCTCAGAAAAACCTTCCCATAGACCAAAAAAATAAACTAATCCTTCCACCTCATTCTTCCTCTGTTAGGTCCCTATTGGGGAGCTTTCCTTCCGCCATAGTAACATGAGTCAGAGCTACATGAGTCAGACAGACACTTCCCCTGCAATGAGTCCTCCATCAGATGTGCTATTCCAACCCAAAGACTTTTCTCATTCATGGCACAGGTCTCACTCAAATTCCAGAAACAATCACTCAGATCAGAGAGAGTATTGTTTTCTGTTAAAACACACAAGATTTGGCCTCATACTGATCCCAGGAGAGAGAGGCACCTTCATCTGCTCTTTTGGTTTAAAAGTCAAAAGACCTGGTTTCCTCCCTTTACTCTGCAGTGTCTTGAAGACTGCCTTTCTGCAAGTTACTTGGAGTAATTATCCACAAAACCAGATGTCATTCATCTGTTGGTGGGCTGCCCATTCCTAAGCTCAGAATTGGACTCTTCTCCATTTCACCAGAAAAGATGCCAAAACATCCAACATTGGCTCTTATTAGAAGCAATAGAACACAACACACTTAGGATGCACAGTGAACCTGCAACCGGGACGCAGGAGTTTTTTTGGGGTTTTTTTTGTAATAATATTCTATAAACACTTCATTGATATAAAATCTATCTTCATGTACTTGATATGCCTAACTGGAAGTTACTTCAGGACACTGTCCCAGCTGTGCAGACCATAGCATTTGTATATTCAGACTAGCAGCATCTTGATGGAAAATATGTCTAATAGTTGGTAGGATTGAAACAAGTTAAAACTACTAAATTCTTAATCTTTAAAAAACCCAACCAGACAAAAGTGATACAGCTTTTGAAGTGGAATAAACCTTGCAATTGCCTGCCTGACCTATTTGGCAACACTTCTCCCTATTATTTTATCAATTAGTGTCTATACAAACTCCCCCAAAACAGATGTTCAACCAGTCATTCATCAAAGAGAAAAAGGAGATTCAGGCATGTACCTAAAGTAATTCTAGTTGGTAACTGTGCACATAGTAACACAGATAGATTTTGCAGGTGCATCTTCCTGAAAATGATCCCATTAGTGTCCACACTGCGCAGATGGGCTGCGTTATTTTAAGGGTTTAATCAAAATACATGCAAACAGGCACAGCACCCTGTGCATGCTAATGCTGTGAAGTGTCAGCAGTCAGTACATTCTTCCAAGTACCCCAACTGTGTAAAAGCCCAGAACAGAAGGAACTGATGAATTAGGCACTTTTGAGGAAGACTTAGAGGCTACAGCTAAAAGGTGATGCACAGCACATTTGTAATAAATGTGAACTGAAGAAAACATCTTCTTAACACAGCAAAGTATTCCCACATACTGGTAGAAACTGCAGTGCCACAAAGACAGAACATAAGAAGGTGTAAGGTCATAAAAATCCCAAGGTATTTATGTTAGAAGAACCAACCCTGAAAACAGTGATTATAGTGAAATCTTGACATCTGTAAGCCTCTTGTCAATGGCTTTCCTCAATGAAGGCATTACACATCCCTCAGCTGCTGCTTTATCACCTGCAGTGAAGTCTTCTGCATCTGCTAATCCCAATTTGAGGGCTCACCAGACCTCATTCAGGTGACCTAGCAGACTCTGGTCTGGAAACTTTGTTAACTAAATGAGAAATAAATAAACTCAGCATAAGAATAATGGAACTCAGTTTCTCCTGGATTTGCTTTGTAAGAGACGGACCCCGTTCCTGCACCTTTGCATAGTTAAAAAATATTATTATTCTGAATTTTATATTCCTACCTGCTAGAGGGAAAAAACAAACAGAAAAACACACAGCAGTGATTGTGTTCGGTTACAGTGCCCCGGGTGCCAGTTTTGCAAACCCAACAACGTCCTCTTACCTGCACAGACACAGCACCACCCGAAGTGGTACCTGGAGCCCGGCTCCTGACCCGGGTGCGCCCTGCAGAGCTGTCAGCCCGGCAGGGATGGGCGGGCAGGGCCGCAGCGCACGGACAGACACACGGACACGCACAGACACACTCCCCCGAGCCCCCTGCGCACACACGCGCTCACAGGGACATCTCAGTGACGGGGATTGGCAAAACGCTGCATCCTCTGCTCACCCACCCCTGAGAGAGAAGAGAAGAGAAGAGAAAGAGAAGAGGAAGAGAAGAGGAAGAGAAGAGGAAGAGAAGAGGAAGAGAAGAGAAGGAGAAAGAGAAGGAGAAAGAGAAGGAGAAAGAGAAGGAGAAAGAGAAGGAGAAAGAGAAGGAGAAAGAGAAGGAGAAAGAGAAGGAGAAAGAGAAGGAGAAAGAGAAGGAGAAAGAGAAGGAGAAGAGGATGGAGCGGAGGGCAGCGGGAGCCGGCTGCAGCGGAGCCGGGCCGGGCTGGCGGCGATGCGGGAGAGGGGCCGGGAAGGGGCCGGGCAGGGCGGGCGCGGGTTTAAGGAGAGAGGGGAGGNNGGACTGACCGGTCCGGGGGTGTGGGCTGGGGGACACGGGGGTGGGAGATGTGGGCGATGAGGGACAGGTTCGAGGGAACGGGACTGGGGGTGCCGGCCCGAGGGGCAGAGAAATGTGCTCCCCGAAGGACAGGGAATCGGGGCAGCCGTGTCCCCGCAGTGTGGGGAGGAAACGCCCTTTCTGTTTTAGCAAACAGGTGGTTTCTGCTTTTACCTCCTCCCTGAGCTCAGTGTCTAAATAAAAAGCCCTCAGCTGGGATAGTTTTGCTTGAATTTCAGCTCTGACTTGTGTGCTGGAGCCACTCTTCCTTCACCCCTCCTCCAGACACATCCCCTGTCCCCTCCGCTGCCACATCCCGCACCTTCTGCCCGGCGGAAGCATTTCCATGGCTGTCCCCGCTGTCCCATCAGGGACGTGAGTCCACCAGAGGGGACTGATGTCTGCCCCAGGCTGAAGCTCTCAAAGCAGGGCCAAAGGATATACAAAGGATGTCATCAGTGCCCATGCATTTTTGTAGTTTGATTGTAAACATGTTTTCACAGGTGGCTCTGAAAAGTGGTGGCTGCCCCATTTCTGGAAGTGTTCAAGGCCAGGTTGGATGGAGCTTGGAGCAACCTGGGATAGTGGAAGGTGTCCCTGCCCATGGCAGGGTGTTGGAACTGGATGATCTTTAAAGTGCCTTCCAACCCAAACCATTCTGATTCTACCATAAACACAGTTGCATCTAGAGCAGAGCGGTGGGCCAGGAACTAGACCAGGTTATAAAGAGGTTCCTGTGTCTGCTGTAATTTCCCAGTGCAGGATTGAGGCTTTAGGTGTCAGCAGTGTTGTAGCTGCTCAGATCCATGAAAGCTCACACAGCTTTGGTGGCAGATGGCAGTGTTTTTGTGGGGGGGTTTTTTGTTTGTTTGGCTGGTTTTTTGGGGTTTTTTTTGTTCTGTCTACTACATGGTAGCAACAGATTCATAAAATGCTTTCTGTTGTGTTACAGCTCACCCTCAAGCTGAAAGACCACTGCAGGTACCTGTCCACAAAGTTTTCAGCTTTGCAGAGAAATCATTGACCAAATGCAGTTTGCTAAACTTCAGAATTTTCTGGGGAATATGCATTCGTTATTATACATATTTTAAGATGAAATGTACTTAAATGGAGTGGATTTCTATCCTATCAGGTAGTTGGAAAGGCAGCTCTCCAGTGTCTTCTCTAACTCCTCTCACCAGTGACACAATATTTTCACTCAGCCCAGTCTCATCCCTGCTACTTGCCAATGAGACAAAGTGTAATTTTGTTATCTTTTGTATGTTATTAAGACCAATTCATGGCCATCTTGTGCATTTTTAAGAGACCTGTTAATCTCTCTGTTCCTCCATTCCTTGGACAGAACACATTCTTCAACTTCTATGTGAATACTGAAAGATCATCACCTTTGCTTTTCCCTTTCAGGTTTCCTGCAGAGATCTCTACCTCAATACAAGTGAGAGCCTGAGTCACCAAAGCACTTTGCTGCATTTTACTGAATTGGGACTAGACGTTTGTGTTCATTGTGTGGCTGTTTAAAATTTCTTGACAGGATTGCACTTTAGGCACAGGTTATTAGGCAATCTGTTCAGAGGCATGAAGAAAAACATCCATGAGTGCAGGAAGGTGAGAGATTTCTGGAGGACTCACAGCCTTGCTGACCTCTGCCCAGCTTTTGGAGTGGTTGCATGATTTATTCACATCTCTGCTATCAGATCAGCCAGAATCATTGATCTACAAGAAACAAAGTATTTAATGCTGCATATGCATAAACCTGAGGAGGAATCCCCTGTCTCAAACTGATCCCATGCCAACATTCACAAACTGCATCAAAAGGGTGGTCAGGCATCGGAACAGGCTGCCCAATGACGTGGTGGAATCACTCTGCCTGGAAGTGTTCAGAAACCCTGTAGGTGTGGTGCTTAGGGACATGGTCTAGGGGTGTATCTAGTGATGCTGGGTTGATGGTTTGACTCAGTGGTAGGGGTCTTTTTCAACCTCAGCGTTTCTAGGTAGAGAAAACAGAGTGCAGGGGGTTGCTCAACTCTAGACTGATGCAGCAAAGTGAAACATTTCCTGTAATAGAGTGCTACATTTTTTATGCTGACTTTCTGCATAAACTTTTCTTCAGGCTGCTTTGCTTTTCAACCCAGTATCTTATTAAATATTATCTTTACGTGATATAAGAATGTTAAGCCTATAGGATAGTGGTGCTTTTCTCCTTAAAGCTTCCCCTTCGCAAGACTTTTTGACTCAAACAAGTAAAGGATCTTCTCACTGTCACATGAGTTTGATCTGCTGTAAGAGATTAAACCAAGCAGTGTATGGCTGATGAGTGTTGTGTACAATGAAGAAAACCTAATACCCTCCCTCAGTCTGTACCAGTGGCCTGGTTTGTATTTAGATCTTGCAGCATTTAGCATTTCATCTACTGCACATAATAATCATCTGTCAACATTCTTACAGCAAGCTCAGTTATTGTTGCTTCTCTTTACAATGTATCAAGGTGATTAACAGAAGGAGAGTCATTCCTCTTCGCAGATGCTTTGTATCCAATGATGTGGAAGAAACTTAAACTGTTTTTAGAATATGTAGATGGCAATTCAAGCTGCTGTCTTATTAGGATTTCTGTTGGAAACAGCACTGAATCAGCAGCTCAGAGGATTATGACAACCCTCGATGCACAGATACCTAACTCAATTTCCCCACATTTTTCAGTTCTTTCTGTTCTGATTGTGAGCTTTTGATTTCCATTTTCACCCTGGGGTTAGGAATAAAAAAGATGGATGTACTGCATGGAGAAGAAGGTCTGTGTAGCCTGATATCTTATCCCCAGGAAGGGATGCCTCAGCAGGTGTGTAAGAAAACAACAATCATTCCACAATGCTTCCCGAGAATGGTGTCTCGGTCTGTGATTGTTGCACGGGGATTTCCTCACAAAGACATAGCGTGTGACTTGAACTGCTCACAGTCCTTTCTTCTTTAGCAAATTTACCAGCCACATTTGGATCCAGGTAAATATTCCTTACAAATGTTTTGTGGCAATGTACTGTGCAATGGTTCACTCCCAGGAATTATGCAGTCTGCAAATCACAGTGTCTTTATTTCCTGTAACATCCAGTTTGATCACAGATACAACTGCCTCTTCCCTCTGCCTGCTTAATGACATCTCAGGGCTCTGACAGGTTTCTTATACAAATTCCCTGAAAATTCTGGTGCTGTCAAGGCTCAGATCAGTAGCTGCGTGCTGGCAACACATAAATTCCTAAGAAACAAGGATTTGCATCACTGGGGAATACTCTTGTGCCTTTTTTATCTTTATATACATTCTCTTGTGCATATTGTGTACTATAGTCCCTAAAGGCTTACATTTCAAGCATGAAGCAGATCCAAATGGTCTCTTTAAGAAAAAGCCTACCTAGCAAAGAAATGTTCTCTTACCTGCAGTGTAGAATTTTCTATGCCAAAACCAATTGAGAGCAATGAAAGGAAAAAACTAAATTCTGCAGTAGAATCTATTTTGCATTATTGTGCTGCATGTCACACTTTAGTTTGTTATACGTTTTATAGGACTCATGTATCATGACAGTATTCTGTTTTGGTTTTGTTCTTACTTTGTTGTTTTTAGTGAATTACAGGATTTGTAATTCCCAAATCCTGACACATAAATGATTTCTGTTGGATGAGCATTGCATGCAGCATTTCATCCAATGCTGCAAGTTACAAAGTCATGAATTATGGAATTCTCATAGTTTAGTCAAGAAAAGACTCATAAAGTTAATTTAACAACAAATAAAATTTCTACTAATCCTACAGTAAGTTTTGGAATAACACTTTCAAGACTGAAGAGAATTGGCAAAAAAAAGGGAGAATCTACCATCACCATGTGCAAAGACTTTCAAAATTTCCTTCCTACTCTTCAGAAAACCAGTTGACTCTTCAGCCACATATAATTTGTTCCTGTGTTCATAACCCCAGCTATATCTAAATCCCACTCGATATAAAATACTTATAAGAATGATAACTCACACAAAAAATTGTTGTAAGTATTTCTTGTTTCCTGACTTATCTAAGGATCGTCTCAAAATTCTTCATCTCTTTAAAGCACAGTGTTTATGTTTATCCATCTCTCAGTGACCAACTTCTGATTTTTTATTCACAAATCACATTTTATAAAAATGTAACCTTTGAATTTATAAGTTAATACCTAAACCATATAAAAGTGTAGTATTTCATAAGCCCTGTTTTTGTCTTCTCCATGCAATTTGGGGCAGAAAATGCAATGGTAGAGAAAAAGAGAAATCTTTTTGTATGGAGGCCCAACCTTCAGAAACTCATTTTGTAAAACATAACTGTTTTAAGCAATTCATTGGGCTGATGTATGAAGAGGGTGCATAGAGGAACAAACTTCTCTATATGTAATAAATGTGATTTATGACATGGCTCCCTCCACAATAGTCTGCAAAAGCAATGTACAAGCCAAATATATGATTTAGTTCTTGTTGGTTATACCAATATCAAAGAGGACAGTACCACATAATTTTCACAGGTCTGATTTATTTATTGTAAATTAGGACTACTGATAGATTTAGTAGCTTCTGTAGATTTGATATCTCTTCACTGGTGACATTAGAGAATCACATGATCACAGAATATTCTGGGTTGGAAGAGACCCATGGGGATCATCGAGTCGAACTCATGACTGATGGCATTACCTGACTGCTAACCTGACAACGTTACCAGGTCTACAATTAAATGCTTTTTCTTCTCTCTGATTATAGGGTCTAAACTTCTGTAATTCTGAGTTCTGGAGATAATAGTAACTCATATCACACTTGAAACCAAGACACTTTTAATGATATTGATACAGTGAAAGGTTTTTTCTGAATATGTCTGTGACTCAGTGACTCAAATAGTTAAAGAATTACAAAATGAAGCCTGTCTGATGGACTAGCATGAAACAGTTTTCTTCCTCTTGACTGAACTCCAACACAGGGCCTGGAGTGCTCTTCAACTTCACGTTTCCTTGTACTATAGTAAATCAACATTGATGTCTCTTTCCTGGATTTTCAGTGAAGCCAGGCAAAGTGAGCAGGACTTTAGTTGCTGGAGTAAAACCTAAATGCATTGTCTCCATCTCTAGGAGAGTGAAAGACCTTTCTTCCCCTCTTCCACTTAAATTTTAATGTTTTGACAATCATCAAAGAATCTGGAATTCCACAGCCCTAATTCATTTACAAACACCCTGCTCACTGAACTCAAAGACACCAGATATGCTCAGGACAGAACATCACCAATCCTTTGCTGTCTGCATTTCACCTTCAAATATGAGCAGAATGATTTTTTTTCTCTCTCTTCTTGAGGCTATAATGCAGGCTGAGTGAAAAGATACGTACTGTACACTGTCTCTCTAGGTAATTTTACTTTTACATATATTGTCTATGTCTTTAAAGCTAATATTGCATTGAAACCAAAGAGTTATTCTTTAATTAGAGACAAGCAGAACAGGAGCAAGAATTAAAGAATCGTAGAATAATAGAATCATTAGGTTGGAAAAGTCCTTCAAAGTTAAGTCCAACCATTAACCCAGCACTTTCAAATCCACCACTAAACCATGTCCCCAAGTGCCATATCTATCTGGCTTATAAACACCCCTGGAGATGGTGACTCCACCACCCTGGACAGCCTCTTCAATGCTTGGCAATTATTTGACAGAAGAAAGTTTTCTGACTATCCAACCTAAACTTACTCTGATACAACTTGATATTATTTCCTCTGTGTTATAAGTAATTGCGGCGAAAAACTTGCCAGAGCCCAATTACAATCAATTTAAGATTTATTAGCAAGCGGCAGAAAGCAAAGACTGCGCGGGGTGCACAGGGAGTCTCTGCTCGACTCCACGGAACAGTGCACACCNCTATAAACTACCTGGGAAAATAGACACACACTTCCCTCTGCACTTTCCCATTGCTGGTTTAAATGAACAAATATTATATAACTTATTTCACTCTGGTCCTGCCACTTCTACCTGGGAAAAGAGACCCAGGAGAAGAAAAGAAGGAATATGTTTGTGAGTCTAGAGTCAAGGATGCCAATGCTCATATAAAAGATCTGTATTTTTGGAGGAGAAAATTAACCAGTTCCGTGTCCTTGTGTCCTGGCCTTCAAGGTCAGATTGGATGGGGCTCTGAGCAACCTGGTCTGGTGGAAGGTGTCCCTGTCCATGGCAGGGGGTTGGAAATAAATTATCTTTAAGGTCCCTTACAACCCAAGCCATTCTAGGATTTCATGACCATGATTTTTGAGGTCACTCATGACCTTGTAACAATATCTACAAGAGGAGAAATTTATTCTGATAGCATAATCAGCACTGTGACCCTTATTTGTGTCAGAAGACCCTTTTCAAGCAGTTGATCTGAAATGTTTTTTTCTCCAGCTTGTACTGTTTGATATATCCTGCAACAGCTCCACATCAGTAAAATTTCTTCATGTTCTGGGCATCCTTGCCTAATTCTAGAGCCTCGCTGAAGACCTTGAAACTCAACTAACCAGAAGCATGACGGCATAAATTAGATATAAGAGCCTGTGCATGTCAGACACAAAGGAAACACATGAGGGTGAGCAGTGCTGTGAGTGTGAAACCTCTCACTCTACACATTTGAGATGAGGGGATAACTCAAAACACAAAGAAACTGGGAAGCCCAAGCAGGAGCTAATCATCCATTTCCTATTTGCACTCTATCAGCCTGTCAGCTGATACGTTTTTAAATGGTTGGAGGCTGGTGCTGTTTATCCTCTCCACCACAGCTTCCTATTCTTACACCACCCAAGTGTCCTTCTCTGTGAAGCCATTTTAAAAGTCTAGAAATATTTCTGAAACAATTTTTCTCCATGTGTTTTCAATGCAAAATAACATTTTCAATGCAGAAATAACTTTCTGCTGGGAATAATTGTGCATTCTGGTAGCTCCTAGGTCTGTAAGTTATATTTTGTATCCCACTGAGAAGCAAAAATCACATTTTAAGTAAAGATAAAGTCAAATTTCTTCTCCCATGACTTCCAGAAAATAAAGTTCTGTAGATTTTTATATACAGAAGACAAAAATAATGACCCAGGCTGAATATGGCTTATTCATGGCCTCAAGCCAAGATAAATATAGACGGAAATTTTTAAGGATTAAATTTGAGAGATGAAGAAGATATTCTCATACAGGAAAACTTATTTTAAATGGAAACTGACTGGTATTTTTCTTAGGTTTGAATTATTTCAATTAGTCTGGGAAGGTTAAAGGGCATCAAATGGGTTATGTGGTCAAAGGGAAATAATATACTAATTTATTACATGGATATCCATAACTCGTGCATAGGATATTTACTAGGCAGAGCCTATTTTTCTCTTTCCATTAGACTTCAAAATACAGAGAAAAGTCGGTGTCAGTGTTGATGGTAACATTTGCACCTAGCTGCTGGGTATTTACAGATTGAGCAACATGGTGAAAAATCCCCTATGAATATGAAATATATTTTCTAATTGAAAATATTGATGTATTTAATTTTGGTGCCTTTAAAGAAATATTAACACATTAGGTGGCATCATTTGAGAAAAAGTTTGAGGGAAAAAAAAAAGAGAGATATTTTAAAAGAAAAGAGGTGAAAAAAAAGGTTTGTCCTGTCAGAGAGGTGGGATGAGTTGAGGTGAAAGCGGGGAGAAGGGCAATTTTGAAGATTATTCTGTGCATGGAAATGCACCACACAGCTGAGTGATCAACAATGCAAGTTTGGTCTTCAGACACAATGTGAAATATGAACAGATGGAAAATTTGGGAGGAGAAAGAACTGTGAGATTTCTGAAGGAGCACTTAAAGAAGCTTGAATTTCACAGAGTGAATGTCAAAGAGATTAGAGCAGGATGATTGGGTGACTTAGCAGAGTGAAAAGACAGAAGAATGATTTTACTGGTTGATTTTGGAGACTGTGGGATTCTCTATGTGCTTTAGGAATTGGAAGAATATAAGAAGAGCTCTATTGAGTCAGACCAATGTTGCACTTAGTCACTAATCTTGACTTCATTAATAGTTAATAAAACACTCCTAGAGAAAAACAGGGTGAATCTACAGTAAAGCTCTCCAGAATAATCTCCCTTTCCCCAGCAATTTTTATTTTTGTTTTTCCTAGATGAGAGGATGGCATTTAACCTCTTTGAGTAGATTTCTCCCTCATGAAATACACAATTCCTTTTTGAACTAACACAAGCTGATCCCGCAGCAAGTTTCAAAACTTTACTTCAATGTGCAAAAACCCAACTCCTCCTCTATTTTTGGCACTTATTCATTTTACTTGATGACCCTTAACACCCTTATTAGGCTAGAGTGCAATCCTTCCTTGTTCTGACTCTCCATATCACCCATGATTTAATTAAACCTCTATCATGGTCCTCTTCAGTTGTCATTTCTTGCAGGATGAGCTGTAGGTCATTTGCTTGACCTTCATGTGGAAACCTTCTCAAAATTCTAATTATCCCTGCCAGTCTTCTCTGTGCCTTTGCAAATTTCAGTTTATCCATATTAAGATGGAGAATTGTTTGGGAAGCAACAAGGGCAGGAGTCAGTGGTTATGATTTGCTCATGCCATGATGTACACGTGCAGTGACTTAGCTGTTGCTGCTTTGGTCTCAGTTCTTTTCCTCATGATTGCAATGTGCTTTTGTTTCCCAATCCTTCATTGTCATTGTCTTTCTGTCACTATGTGCAGTTGGTTTATCTCACTTGTAACATTAATGATTTAACATTATTAGATAATTTTGCCTCCTTGTTATTCAGCTAATTTTCTAGGACAAGATCTGCTCACACCAAGCCCAGTGAGACTCCACAGGTGGCTTCTGACCACTGTGAAGCTCAGCACTGAGCATTGTAGGAAGCCTTAAGTAAGGTAAAAGGCTGTCACTTGCAGTGGAGGGGGAGTCTGGAAAACAGGCATCATTTTCCAGCTTTTGCTAACCAAGTGTAGTTGCTTTCCAGGAAAGCGGCATATATTAAAAAGACAACCTGCTTGTCAAGTTCCTGATATTGTTTGTTGTTCTTGGAAATGTTTGCATCTTCTCAAACCCAATATAGAACTTTTCCCTGAAATGTAGACTGGAAAAGAACAGGTGCTGTTCAAAGCAAAATACAAGTTCAGCAGGTAAATTATGAGCTCTCGCTCCTCTGGCTAGTTTGATAAACCACACTCTCTCGGGGAGGCATCGTTGAAACACAGAATCACAAAGACCCTTAGAAGCACTGAGTCCAATCACTAACCCAACACTGACAACTCCACCACAGAGCCCTGTCCCTAAGTGACACATCTACACATCTTTTAAATACCTCCATGGATGGTGACTCAAAAACTTCCCTGAGCAGCCTGTTCCAAAGCTTAAGAACACTTTCTGGGAAGGGATTTTTCCTAATATCCAATCTAAACCTCCCTTGGCACAACTTGAGGCCATTTCCTCTCAACCTCTTGCTTGTTACTTGGGAGAAGAGACTGATCCCCACCTGCCTACACCCTCCTTTCAGGTGTTTGTAGAGGGTGATAAGGTTCCCCCTGAGCCCCCTTTCCCAGGCTAAACACCCCCACCTCCCTCAGCTGCTCCCTCATCAGACCTTTGCTCCAGCCCCTTCACCAGGTCCTTGACCCCTCTGGACTCCCTACTCAGCAAAGTCTGCTGCCTCACTGGGACCCAGGTGAAAGGTGTGAGGAGAATGTTTCCTACACTGGTAAAGCCCTTGGGTCATTATCCATTATTGCTTTTTCATGCAGGCAGCGACGAAGTTGCAATAAGTTCAAGAGTGAACACAAGAGGCTTCAGAATCTTGGCACAAAACAACATCCAGTGCTCCAAATGAAACCTCACAAGCTTTAATTGCAATGGAATAATTGATCCTCCTGCCCATTAATACTTTCCAGAATAAGATTTTTCCTTTTCTGCAGTAGAAGTCTGTCACCTGTTGCAGGAAATCTACATCTGGGAGTTAACTGCAGTAAATCAGATGTGATATACACCTTAGGAGAGCGTGGAAAAGGAAAGCAGTTTTGTTAGGAACATGCACATCCCCACTGGCAGTCACTACAAAAGAAAGGGTACAGTAAGACAAGCCCAGGAAATTATGGAGGAGGACAAATATCCAGACTACAGAAAAAAGAAGACAGCAATGGTTTTCTGGATTAGACATCAGTGGTTTGTCCCAGAGATGGCTGTGTGAGGTGATTCATTCAATTGCCCTGTGAAACAAAGATGTAGAAATAATAAAGCAAGGAAAGAAACCCAGCAGCATCAACGTAAGGTGAAAAGCCTCACTAGAAGTATTTCCTGTGGAAAATAACCTTTCTCACTCAACATTTTTAATGTGAAAACTTTCATTTTAAGGATTTTTGATAAAAGCTTATGTAAGGCCAAAACTTTGTGATGCAATCTGATCTTCTTTCTAGATTCTTCATGAAACGCAGTTTTTACCAAGTCTTCTAAATTATTTCATGCACAGAATAAATATCTGACCTTCAGGTATGGCTTTCCCAGGATACTCAGTCGTGACATGCATGAAGAAAGGCACTGCTCTTGGGGACTACTTGGGTAAGGCCAGACCCTTTTCTGGTAGTGACAAATGTGGTAAGCACCAGACACAGCAATCAATCACGATCAGTAAGTGCAGCTAAGAAATGGGAAGGCAGATTTGACCTTTACCACATCTTTGCCCTCCCAAATGTCAGAGCAGTTAAAGAATTGTTCTTGTTTCATCAGACAGGACATTAATCTCTGCCTGGTCTTTTCAGCTTGTTGTGTTCCTTTTACTGATATAACAGTTTTGTGGGTCTGGTGAAAAGCCCCATCACAACACATTCTTCATGGGGTTTTTATAATTTTTTCACTACTGATGAAAAAAAATATTTAAAGTGGATCCAAAAACTGGTTCAGTAATTTTGGTGAATTGTTCAATACGTCTTCAAAAAAATGGCTCCTCTGTAGGATCTAATGCATGGTATCAAAGGGAGCCTGAGACCTTCCCCTTCTTCTGTCATTGCTGAGAGCTCCGCTCCTAAACTGAAAATCCTGCTTTGGTGTTACAGCTTGTGATGACTGTAGGCTGACTCACCCCCATGACAAACCAAGCAAAATGCCTTCAGTGAGCACAGCAGCACAGTTCCATCCTCTTCAACACAGTCCCAAGAGAAGCCTGCAGTGTCATTCAGACTCCAAGGAGTGGCAGTGCTGCACGGTGCATCCTGAGCTTCCTTCTATAAGTGTCACCAGTGAGGGTGTGCACAACTCAATACACTCGAGAAAAATATGCACGTTTCCAGGACACAGAGACTAAAGAATCTTTGAGATTTTGAAGCTTCCCTACGTTCATTGTCCATTTCCTTGTATTTTATAGCAACCGTAAATTCCACCATGTGAATGGGTGACTGAAATACATACAACTCAAGGAGCAAAGCTTCTTATCAACTCCAGTAAAGTTACAGTTTTAAGTCACTGGTAAAATTATCTGTGATTTAGTATGACCATGGTTTGAGGCAAATAAACTGCTTCATGAGGTTCTTCCATTTAGCAGACAGTTGGGTGACACAGAGGCACAGGCTGGCACCCGATGACTTGTCTGAACAGCAAACCTGGCTTACATGGATAAGGAAAAGTGTGAGGAAAATCTTGCTTGGTGAGTGATTTATTTCTGAACTAATTGCTCTGTAGAAAGTTAGTATTGCTCTAGAATTGTCTCTCTACTCCATCCCATATTTGTGTCATCTGGCCTCAGCTGCCTTCACAGGTGACTTAGGGTTTTGGAAGCTCCCTGGTGAGACAGTGTCACTGATGTGAGTGATAGTCTCAGACAGCTGTTCCAGCTCAAGAAATGTCTTTAAGCTGCTCACATGACATTTACTGCTCAAACTGTCTTCTACAGGAGTAAGACTGAACTAGATAGAAGTGCCTCATGGGCTGGGTTTGCCCACAAAGGGAACTTGATAAGTTCCACCACCCCAGTGGGAGCCTGTCTAACCTGGATAATGATGACTGCCCTCAGAAATTATTATTTTCTTAATACTTTCATTTTAAACTATTACCCCTTATCCTAACACCACATGTCCCACTAAAACACTTGCTGAAGAATATTATTGAGTTGCCCCTCAGTATTCTTATTTCATATCCTCAAAAGCTTTTGCCAGCCTTGTTACTTTTTTTCATGCCTTTCTAATTACTGTCTGTATTTAAGTCTATGTCAGTAGCTACACGTAGTCATCCATTCATAAACAGACATAAAAAAATAGAAATAATTTATTCTCAACATTTTCCCACTGGTGTTAGCTGCACATTTACTAAAATTCCCTCTCTTCCATCATAGAAGTTTTTAATGAAGATAAATCAGTAACGGTGGATTCAGTGCAGACTCTGCTATAAGCCTACTCAGCATCTCCACTCAAACTGACTGAATACTTTAGAGAGTGATTTTCCAATCTGTCATCCACATGTCATCTTTTGCTCATTGTGTATATCTGAAAATGTCACATCAGGCCTTACCAAAAGCCAGTATAAGTCATAAAGTACCATTACGTCACTTCCCCTGTATCTGCTAATCCATTACTTCTTAAGGAAGGTGAATAAATGGTTTTAATGGGATGTCACAGACTGCTGAACCCCAAAATTTATCAGTTTGAGAACCTGATCAAGCTTCATGAGTGAGGATTATACCAGGCTTTTAAAAGAGGACATAATCTATCAGATTTAAAAGCATTAGCCATAGGATTAAAACACTTTCACATGCCCACAGCATACCACAGTGATTACCTAAGAGGTTAACAGGACCATCTTTAAATATCAAAGATGACAACCATCAGACAGAAAATACTCCCCTGGAGGACCTATGGGTCTGTCTTCCCCTATGGTGCAGATAGGATGTGAAAGAGAGCCTTCAAGATACTATTCAGAGTACATTTTTCAATCTGCTTTCATGGGTTTGTTCACATTCCAAATAAAAATTCCTATAGAGTTACTTGTAATACAAGCAGATAGGTTTAATCCCTTCACCTCTTCACCTGGCGAGAGCTTTACACTGAAAAAAAAGAAACGTCCACGTTGCATTGACAACAGCCACATGGCAGAACAGGTGCTTTCATTTGCAGACTCACAGTTGTTTATCCAGTACTCCTAAACATCAGCTTTTTACAACACTCGGGGCTGTGTCCTGCTTTGGGCTCTGCGTTACAAGAATAAAGTGGCTGAGCTGGACATTATTCAGAGAGCTGTATGAGTGCTCAAAAGTCAGGAAAACATAACCTAAGCAAACAGATTGAAAGGAATGGATTGTTTAGCCTAGCAGAGAGGAAATTGAGGGTGGACATGGCAGAAATCCTGAAATATGTAGGAGGTTGCTGAAAGGAGAAAGGCAGTAGATTTTCCTGCATACCCATCTGGGTTAGGTCAACAAGCAGTGGGCTTCAGTTGTCTTTAGGGAGATAAATTGTCAGAGAAAAAACAGAAAGAAATAGACATGAAATATTTATTATTGAAAATATAGGTTAAGGTGGGGCAGGGGTTAGAATTTGAAAAAGCACTACTAGGACAGATTTGTATGGAGCAGAAACATGGACTAGGTAGGAGCCTCTGAAAGTCCATTAAAGCCTGTTTTCTGTGATTCACCACACAGCTGTGGCTCCCTGGCCATAACTGCATCCCTTTATTGACTGAAGTGGCAAACATCAAATTGTTTGTCAGCTCAGTTATTGCAGAGACAGCAGTGATGGTACCAGTGAGCCAGTTCTGGATGGGCTTGCAGGTACATCCTTTCTGGCTCTTGGACTCAGGGCCCTTTCCCCCCTATTTTACTTCAATAGTTGGGAAGAATTGGTATTTTCCTACTTTTGCATGAGGTGAGATGGAAAGATTTCAGTAAGCTGAAAGGTTTCAGGGCACATTTGTGTTTGAAACAACCTGAGTCCAACAGCTTCCTGATTTTGAAGATCTCCTTTCTTTACTGTTGGGCACACTCACTTTTAACTCAGGTTAAAATGCTCAAGAACTGTAAGATCAGCTCACTTGGCCATTCTTATTTCATCTTTCCTTCTCCTTCAGAGACAAATCAAATCTGTTTGTTTGGATATACTCAACCTTTTCCCTTTGGTTCTAGGGAAGGGAAACAGTACTTATTTTAGCATGAACCGAAAAGAATTTATCCAAAATAAAATTGTTAAGAACATGGACTTAGTCTGTTCAGCCTCAGAAAGGGGAGACTGAGGGGAGACTTCATCGCAGTTACAATTTCCTTGGGAGGGGAAGAGGAGGGGCAGTCATTGATCGCTGTGGTGACAGTGACAGGACCCGAGGGAATGGCCTGAAGCTGTGTCCAGGGAGGTTTAGGTTGGATATTTGGAAAAAGTTCTTCCCCCAGCTGGGCACTGGGACAGGATCCCCAGGGCAGTGGTGATAGCATCAAGCCTGACAGAGCTTAAGGGGTGTTTGGGCAACACTCTCAGGC
>VYZT01005983.1:0-102027 GCA_013400735.1 Pomatostomus ruficeps
AAAATTGCAAAGTAATGTGTTTTGGCAGAAAATTCTCTGTGTGAGTGCCATGAGATCATATGGGGCATGGGAGGGTAAGGGTGGCTTTGTGGCAGAGGAGTGAAACTCAAAGAGAGATGTGTGAAACCAGTGAGTCTACAGAAAAAAATGGGAATTTCTGGCCTTTAGTTAAGCTTCTGGTCTATATAATTTAACAGTTTCCAGGTGGGGAGATAAACCTAAAGTACTCAAATTCTACTTGCCAGAACTGGGCAGTTTTGGTAGATCCCAAAGCAGGAAGTGACTTGATGGTATGTTCTCTAATCTGAGTTCTTCTACCTGGAGTTATTTTTCCATCCAGTCTTTCCTTTTCCTCCTGAAATGGGTCCTGGACCCCCTGTATGCTCTTTCTTTAAGAGTTCATAGAGATGTCTCAGCTGTGCTTCTGCTGAAGTCCATCGGTGTCCTCTTCCCGAGTTTGGCCATGCAAGGAAAACGCTCTTCTCTGCTTGTGGGGAAGCTGATAAAAGACTGTTGTTTTGATTCTTTTCTGGATACTTCAGATTTCTCACAGACTGAATTGTCTAAATTATGGATTCTTATTTGTAAGTGAAGAAAGTCTGTGAACCTCACAGGCCTGGCAGGGAGAGCAAGCCCCAGGACATCTGTCTGAGGGTAAAACCAGGACAGCTGTGAAGATGACACTCATGCAAAGCATCTCTCTGACCATGTTTACAGGTCTGCGCTGACTGGCACAGGGACTACCTGGGGCACTTCTCCCTTCTGCCTCCAGGATCCAGCAGGGATGTCTGATTCATCCCTTCAGGCTGAGCCAGACCATCCTGCTCTGAAAAATGGATTTCAAGGGGATTTCGCTTGTCTAGACATGGCACTCTGCAGGACAGCCAGCCCTCTGAAACCATTATAGCTGTGCCCACGCTCCTCAGAGGAGGCTGTGCTGGGTTTCCAGCCTCCCCTGGGATCTGGGCTCCTTCTGCAGAGTGACATGGCTCTGGAGATGTCCTTTCTTAGAACTGATGAAGTCGATGGGGAGTCTGCAGAAACGAGCTTTTGAAAGAGCCAGTGAATGCAAGGGTGAGCAGGAAACTTTCCTTTTTAAATTTTCCACTTAAACCTGCCTTTTTGGAGTCTAAGATGATCACATCTGTGCTCAAACTTTATAGATAAGGCTCCAAAATGCAGACAGAGGGTCTGGACAATTCTTCATCCTTCTATGCTGTTGGGATATTACAAACAGAAAGGAGAGCAGCAGATCACAGCAGAGCTGCCTTGGGTGAACCCTGGGGAGACTCAGTGGCCATAGCCAAGTCTGGCTTTTTTATTATTATTTTTTCTTTTTCTTCTTCTTTTTTTCCCCCTCTTTCTTTAGAGCACAGAGACATTCTCAATTCTTACCCCTCCTGCAGGACTGATCATGGAGGTTTGTTAAATGTGAGCCACAGCTCTGTATTCTCAGCAATTCAAGAGCAGACTCAGCTTAGAACTCCTGCCATCTGTCACTTGTCACCCGCACTGTCCCTCCAGGCGCGGCTGTGGTGGGACGGTGCTGCAGCAGGCAGTTGTAGGGCTGTGAGGGGAGAAGCAATGCAGAAGGGGGGTTATTCACTGCTTTTCACGATGAGGGAACTAGGGAGCATCTGAATCTCACAGCAGGTTAGAAACTCAGAAGCAGCATCATTTCCACATCGTGCATAACTGAACTGTGGAGTTTGTTACCATGTGATTTGGTGGGGATAAAAGGGTTGGATGGTTTCCAAAAGCCATTAGGAAGCATTATGGAAGGAAAATGCAGTGTCTGGTAATCACAGGGATGCAGAAAAGTCTGAGGCTGGCAACTCCTCCCAGTTCCTCACCATGGAAGGGTCAATTTAGACCTTTTCTCTACCACTCTGCCATGGCTGACAGGTGCTGTGTAAGAACTCAAGCACACAAAAACCAGTTTGACAATTTCCATGTTTCTTATGCTGGCTTTAAACCCAGAAGCTTTGTGGATTGAGAAGATTTTGGACTCCTTTTGATATCCAATCTTAGTTCAGAAAACGACCAAGGAGAATGAAGAGAGAAGGGTCAGTGTATGTATGTAGGATTTATTATCATCGTTTGCTGTGGAACAGTGTGGCAAACCATTTAGTTCAGCACTCAGCTTGTAAAAGAACATCTGTGTGACCATGGAATCTCTGCATTGAGGGATTTTATAGCTGAAGTAGTCACACATGGTGCTGAGAACAGCCACAAAGGCGCTGCAGCGTGCTGGTGACAGGCCATGCGAGAAGGTGGGGAGCTGGCCTTGCTTATCCTGTCAGCCCAAAGGCACTGTCAGCCCAAAGGCACTGTCAGCGTGGATCTCAGGCTTCTTCAAGCAGCAGCAGTTTCCAGAGAGGCTTGGTTTGTCATACAGGTAAAACACATCAGCCTCAACCTAATGAGAGAGCTGAAAATACACTTCATCTTTGCTGTGAGCCAAGCACGTGCACGTGAGCAGATCCTGCAGATCACCAGGGTGTGGTAACTCATTGCACTGTGGCTGCCTGGTCCTACTGTGAGCCCTCGAGCTTCCCAGTTTACTGCAAGGGACTCCATTCGCTGCCGAGCTCACACCTCCTCTTTGCCTTTCAGTTCCAGTTCCACTGTGTTTCATGCTCTTCTCTCCCTTTACCTGCCATTCCTGTGACATTTGTCTGAAACACACCTCAAATTCCAGCGTCAGGGTATAGAACCAGCAGATCTTGCTGTTCTTGACCTTCTGTGGAAGCTCACAAGGAGCATCCCTGGAGCTCTTTGCTCTGCAGAGCCCTGACCCATTTATACCTATGGCAGATGCCTGCTAGGTGCCAACATGCAGGTTTCCCACCTTGGGAAGGAGCAAAGGTCTGTGCTCATTCAGCCCTGTGGAGGGTTAATTATTGTTTTGCTTTAAAAAGCATTCAGCTGCCCTTAGGTATAGGAATTTATTTAAGCCTTATCTGCATAATTATCATGTTTATTGCTCAACACAGCTGGATGGATATGAAGCGTATGCAGTTTTTGATACACACTTTATGTCAGAACCATTACAAGGGAAAATGATCATTCTCTTATAGCCCCAGCAAAAAGGCTGGCAGTAATAGTTTTCTGAATTAAAAAAAACCCCAAATCCTAGGACCAAATTTATTGGGCCTATTTACACATTTTTGATGCTAAAGCTTTTCCTCCTTTTATGGACACACGTGCTGTGGTGATGAACAGCCCGGGTTTTGAAGGGTGATTGGTGACCCGAGATGTTTTTGCTTAATAGACTCAAATTGCAGAGACGAAGGAGCTGCATCACATAAAAGTCATTCACCTCTTTCAGGGACTCCTGTCAGGCACCCAAAATCACTGCTTGTCATTAGAAATGTTATCCACTTGTGACATTGTCATTATTGAGATATTAATGTAGGAACTCTGGAATAGCCAGAAAATGTAGGAAGATTTTTGATATATGATTTAATTTTTTAAAATTAATCTTGTAAATTGACTCTTGCTCTATTGGAAACCATAGTACGTTGTATCCTTTGTAGATTAACCATCATGAGGCATTTGTGGGTATTTTTGTAATTGTAACAGGGTGAAAGCACTTAAATAATCCAACTTTGAGCCATTCATTGTAGAGTACTTGTTATTTCAAATTCAGATTATTGCACGAGGCAGCACACTGCAGTCTGAGGCTTTCTTGGTGCAGCCTGCAGTTTGCAGAAGTCTTGCAAATACCTGCATCGCACAACCCTGGGGCAGCAGCTGCCTCACACACTGCTGTGACTGCCAGGAACCCAAAATAACACCTGAAAATGAGTATGAGATGCACACAAGTGCAAGCTAGGGCAGGAAAGGGATCTCTGCTGTACATTTTAGACACTGGAAACCCTTTTTCTTTCCAACATGGGGGACTGTGGGGTGCTATACTGGAAAAAATAACATTTAGCATCATTTGGACAAAGCTAATATTATCATAGAGTGGTTTGGGTTGGAAGGGACCTTAAGAATCATCTAATTCCAGCCTCCTGCCTTGGTTAGGGACACCTTCCACTAGACCAGGATGCTCAGAACCCCATCCAGCCTGGCCTTGAACATTTTCAGTGATGGGGCATCCCCAGCTTTTCTGGGCAACCCGTGCCAGTACCTCACCATCCTCTCAGTAAAGAATTTCCTCCTCATATCTTATCTCAACCTGCCCTCTGTCAGTTTGAACCATTCCCCTTTGTTCTACCCCATGTGTCCTTGTAAAAAGTCCCTCTCCAGCTCTCCTAGAGCCCCTTTAGGCACTGGAAGAGGCTCTAAGTTCTCCCTGGAGCCTTCTCTTCTCCAGGTGAGCACCCCCAGCTCTCCCAGCCTGGCTCCAGAGCAGGGGGGCTCCAGCCCTCAGAGCATCTTCTTGGTCTCCTCAGGACTCGTTCCAGCAGGTCCAGCAGATCACGCTGAGTTTCTCATCAACCAAGTCCTCCTCAGGGCTGCTCTGAATTCATTCTCTGCCCGGGTTGTGTTTGTGCTTGGAATTGCCCCGGCCTTTGCGCAGGACCTTGCCAGGCTACAGCTGATGCCAGACACCCATAAGCTCTTTTTAACGGATCAAGGAAGAGTCACAGCTGATGTTAGTTATTTAAAATTTTATTTGCCTCTAATTTGTCCTCATAAAACCACTCTAGTCTATTTGGCTTTTGTATTAAGACAGATCACCAGGTAATGTCTGATCTCAGCAACTGGGTTATGAAATGAGAATACAAAAGACCTAAAAAAGTAGCATTTCAGCTACTATCACCTTCATCAGTGATGTGAGAACTCTTTAATTTAAACCCCAGTTTGTGTGGTGGGAGTAGGTACCCGTCAGTCTGTTGTTATTAGCTGGAGTGCTAACTACTTCTATCTTCCGTTTGTTTGTTAGTTACACAAATGAACCTTTTAGTTGTGGCTGGCAAGAAGATGAACGTGGTGAAGTGACAGGGTGGAACTTTTGCATAAAAGCCAAATGAGTTGGAAGGGAGGGAGGCAAACACCCATCAGTTCCGACTCCTCTCCTTCGCTCCGCTGATCTCCCCGTGTTCCATAGATGATAAATCACCCATCACTTCCTTTCACTGGGAGGCATCTCTTGCCATGCTAACTTCTTGCCCCTGCTCCTCCATTACCCAACTACCTTCTCCTTTGGTCTAATCAATATCTCGAGTCAGACAAATTGCTTCTGACTTGCTTACTCTGAAGAAGAGAGTGTGTGTAACTTCCAACTGTGTGAGCTGTCTTAAAAGTTGTGTTATGCATTCCTGCAAACACCACCTGGCTCTCAGTCACGGTCCTGTTCACATAAAATGGGTGGGGTCATTATGGCCTGATGATCACAGTACAAACACTGATCAGACTGAAGGGCTGCTCAGCAGGAGGAGCCTCCCCAGGCTCTTACATGTGTATAAATCCCTCTGGCAGTGAGAAGACTTCCTGGGCCACAGCACAGAAATTTATGTGCCCTTTATTCTCCAGATTGTGAAATTTGGGTGAAGAATATAGAAAGCATTTGATTGCCATTTTCTTTCCTGAACACTTTTCCAAAGCAAAGCCTTTGCAGAACTGACCAGTTGTTTAAGCTTCTTTCCCGTTTCTGGTCTACAGTTCTGCAGATCAGCACAAAGTGTGAACAATTTGTTGGATGGGCCAGGGTGTCAGCATCAAAATCAGGAATCTGAGCCTTGGTGGTGAACTTGGGATTGAAGCTGAAGGATACAGTGCTCTCCAGTGGATTTAAGACTTGTGGGTTTTAATTGCTCCTGACCATGGCCAGGTGACTTCCCTGGGACTGAAGCCATCAGCCCTGCTGAGGGGCACCATGGAGCCTCTGCAAAAGGGGCACACGAGAGTTCTTGCTTATGTATCTGGCATCAGGTTTTAACAAGGTTTGCAAATGCACAGCTAAGATTTGTGACTCAAACATTTTTCTCAATCTCTTTTTTCAAGAATGTTTTTAAATCTTTTTTTCCCTCCAGGTTTTACTGGAAATTCACTTGCTGCTATTCTGACTCCAAAGTCTTGGATGAGAAGTAGGTGAAATATTTTCATTACTCTTAACAGACTGGCCATGGTATGAAGAGTAATGGGAGAGCCTTTACTCAGCATTTAACAGAGCTATTTTCCCAACTTGCCTTGTTAACTGACCATCACAGGCAGCACTTTGGAGGCGTTGATTAGCCTAGAGGGGTCTCCAGTTCATTAAAACATCTTCCTTTCTCTTCTGTGGCCACACTTCAGCATGTTCCCTCACCGTGGGAGGAACAAAGCTTTCCACAGGTGAGCAGTACAACATATGGCCTCAAATTAGGAAGCAGCACGACCTGGCCATTTCCCTTCCTGAGTAGTACCTTGCTCCAAATGAGGCGTCAGTGGAGCGAGAGTAGCCCTGTGGAGAGGCAGAGGAGCTGCTCCTTCGATTGCTTTGGTTTCATTTCCTGTCAAGTCGTTTGCTGCAGGGGGAAATAGGTGTTGTCTGGTGGCTGAGGCTGTGTTACAAGCCTTCCTCGTCAGAGATGGTTGAGTTGAGTGCCCTAGAGTAGAAAGCTCATGGAAATGCCTCGTTTGAACCTCTGAACCCTGAGGCTAGAGCCTGGAATTCCTTGTGAGAAGTTGTTGGGGGAAAGTAGGAAAAAAAGTGTTTGGTTTGCTTTGAGCAAAATAAAGAAATACGGGAGATGGGAAGAGTGAAGACCGTAAAAGTTTCACATACGCAATGAAGAGTCTGGTTTCTCGGGGACTATTGAAGAATAAACTTCTGAGGCATTTAAGGCATGGTCCTCCCTAGCTACACTCCTGAGCAGATATTCCTTCTTCCCTTTAAAGCCTGCACTACAATCCTCTGACAGCCCACATTACATTCAGCAGGGCCAGGCAGGATTACATCGTGTCATGTTGGCTTTTTCCCCACTGCCTGCTACTAACAGGAGGTGACATTGCATGAGCGAGCTAATGTAGCTGAAGTAGCTCTGGTGGTGTGGGCCATCACACGAGCTGAAGCCAAGAGAGTGAAAAAAAGTTAAAGAAAAAACCCCAAACCCTTGTTCTTCGAAAATTGCAGGATTCAAAGCAGACATTGCTGAATTATTAGCAGAGATTTCAGCAATTTTTCTTGGGGAGGATGGAGCTTACCACAATCTATTTCTGGCTTTTCAGGGTATATTATCTTAAAGTATTTTCCAGTGTTATAGAGTGTTCTTAAATATTCAGCTTATTTGCTATTTTTGGCAATTAGTCTCTGAAGACATATGTTTTAATTACTGCACCTTGGTCAGCTAAAAATAAACAAGGGATTTGAGGTTATTTCTGCTAATTGCAGACTTCCTCTTAAGAATGCCCTCATGACCTGTGGTGGTTGAATCTAACAGAAAAAGGCCTTCAGGAAGAATTTGCTGATGCTGTTATCAAAAATGTCTTGAAATTTTGTGTTAATTCCAACAGCTTTTGAGGAAACAGCAGCACTACGGGCTCTTCAGAGAAGCAATGTATGAATTTCTGCTTTAGGAGCCTGTGCCACTGTTCACACAACTCCAGCTGCCACCAGCCCCAAGCAGCTCCTCGGGGACGGTGTCCAAGGCCAGGTTTTGGGCTCAGTCTCACTGATGTCTTGCACCTTTTTGCTGTGCAAACCTCCCCCCAGACCAGCCGACAGTCCAGGTAGTGAAGATGCTCCTTTGACGTTTGTGTTCAGGCAGGGTCTGGTTGATTCAGAGCAGAGCAATGCATTCAGATACCCCCTTGGCTGGACAGTGTGTTGGGCTGGGTTACCTCTCTGCTGGACCAAGCAATATTTACTCACATAAAGTAAATTTAAAAACATGTTAGAAGATAGGGATGTATTAGTAGTGAGGTGGTCTAAATGTCATATCTCGTTTGAGTGGAATTCTGCCCTGCAGCAGGGTTTTAAATGTGGAAAATCAGCTTTTGGCCACTTCAGGGTGGTTAAATCTGTCTGACTTGACCACAGAATCTCTACAGAACACGGGAAATCTCCCTTAATTAAGGGCTTGTCTAAGCTGATTCATCTCCAAGAAATTTTGCATCAGTCTTCTAATAAAAAGCCCACTGTCCTTTTATATTAAAAATGAATTCCTTACAAGTCCCATTATTCTGAATTCATATTACTTTTTATGTGTTACTGCACTCTCTCAATGAGACACTGTTATGCAGAGAACACCTCTCATTTCAGATATCTCCCTCCGTGTTCATTGACATATTCCTGATAAAGAGCTCAGACAAAAGCAACAAAGTAGTTATGAGCGGAAGTAAATGAAATTACTCAGAAAAATTACGATCACACAGTGTGGTATCTGAATAAAGAATGATTAAGTGGTAGGAAACAGTGAAGAAGGTGTTAGAAATCCATATAAAATACAAGCTTTGGGTACAGAAGAATTATTTAGAGGTAGAAAGTTTGAGGGAGATGGGGACAGAAGAATTAGTTAGAGGTAGAAAGCTTAAGGGAGAGTAATGTAATGAAGTGAAGGAAATGTTGTTTCAAATCTCAGCCAAACTTCTGACAGTGACAATTCTTGTGTTGTGATATGGTCTCCCTGGACAAGTGGCAGCAGTTCAGTGTCTGGTATGATTAAAGCTATTCCAGGTGAGATATTAAAAAATTAATAATAAGGAACAACCCCCAAGTGACAGGAAGATAGACTGGAAGACCCAAGTGGTTGTTACCAATCTCAAGATCCTGTGTTACCTCTCCACAAACGTAGAGCCCAGGAAAAGAGATGTTTTTCTGCAAAGCTAAGTGGTTTGACTGTTACTGTGTGGTTATCCTGTCTTGGCTGGGATGAAAGGAGAGGGGGTACCTCAGCTGGCCTGAGCTCTGAGCTTACAGGTGCAGAGCTGGGGGTGTGTGTTGGCTCTGCTGTCTGAAATGCCTCTGTGAGAAAATGGAGAACAAATGTGGTAGCCTGTCACTCTTCTGGATGTCCAACTAAGTAATTTCTCAGGAAACTGCTCAGCAAAACCTTCAGCTTGCTTTATTTCCACCACCCCTGCAGAAATAGCACTTGTCTGGTGGCATGGCTTGTGACATATGACAAACTTAAGTGACTTGTGCAAGGCCGAGTCGAGTTTACAGCACGGGCAGTGTGCAAACCCTGACCTTGAATCCTTCTCTCAGCAGCTGGGAGTCTGCAGGACCCAGTGGTCAGTGGTAAATTGCTGCTAACACCAGAGAGTGGGGCAGTGTGGATCCCCACACAGCTTTTATACACTCCAGCCTTTACAGGGAGCACTGATCCTTCCCCCAGCGCTGCTGCAGAGCTGTTGTTACCATGGCCCTGGTGTGGAGAGTTGCAGTATCGACTGCTCAGAGCTGTGGGCAGCAGCACTTGGTGCAGTCTGTGTCCCTGCTGTGACCTCCAGCCACCTCCTCTGCCACTGCTCCCTGCTCTGAATCCCCTCCTGCCTCCTGGCCCCTTGCCTTGCCCTCTGTAACCCTCCCTGTCACCCAATAAAATTCAGAAGACATTAAAACTCCTTTTGAAGAGCTCTTTCATTCCTCTCCCTGCCAGCCAACAGCAGGTCTCGGCAGTCAAGGTCCCTGGTGGGTCAGTCCTGCCTTCAGCATGGTTAAAGTGGGCCAGGATAAACTTTTCCCACCCAGAACAAAGGGAGTCTCAGTTGAAGGTAGCATCTCCAAAGCCTTTCAAGAAAGGCAAGGACTAAGAGAGGCTTGCTGGAGCCCAGGGTTAAAGCTGGGAGCTGCTGGTCCCGGCCTGCCCACGGGATGAGGCTGCCACTCTCCCGGCTGGGGCAGGATTTCAGGCAAGGGCGTTTGAGTCAGTATTTCATCCACGGAACTGCTCTGACTGGGCCTTATTGTAACCTTTGCATGGCCGTGGAGGCTGCTGGCTGTGACGAGATAGATCCCAGAGGGGCACTGAGCCTGTCTGCGTGGGAGAGTCCATTTTATAAACAAAATCTGTGCCGGCAGTTTGCTTGGGAACTGTGTGAATTATTCAGCAGTGGGCAGCACCTGTGACCCAAGGAGAGCGCTGCAGGTTGATGAGCTGACTTTGGAGGGGTCAGCAGCGGGACTGAGCCACTGCAGGTCCCCACTCGGGATGTCTCCCACGTGCCCCAGGCTGCAGCAGGTCCTGGCAGGGAGCGCTCCTGCGGGAGAGGAGCAGCAGCTTTTGCGGGCAGAGGAGCTGACACTGTTGGCACAAATGATGCCAGGTTCAGTCTCCAAACCCGGCCACTCAAAAGTCCCCAAGTTCTCATCTGAGTCTAAAAGGCCCTCAAGCAGTTCTTGTGCAGGCCCCATGAAGCACAAGCTCGGGCTCTAAAGCAAACTCATCTGAAAACTCTCTTTTGCTTTTGTTTTTTCCCTTCTAGTTTTACCTTTCCCCTGGTACTCCCGAGCTGATGCTTCCATCCTGATTTAGTCCCAGACTAGTAATTTCACACCTGCTGTTGTCTCACTGGCCTTTTGTTATATTTTGACTAAAAATGTCAATTACGGACACAATTATTTGCATTGCTGAAGAGATTTGCACAGTGCTCTAAATTTCCCGTGTGTACAATTCTTTTAATTAAATTTGCATTTTAGTTGCATCTTTCCCAGGGTTTTGGCTGGTAGCACTAGTCTGCAAATGATGAAGCTTCATTTTCTCAGGATTGAGAAGGGTTTTCTGCTAACAGGTACGTTTCTCTCCCTGTTAAGCTATCAATTTTGTGAGGTGATCATTAGGAAGTGATAGTCTCTTTTGGAGGTTGTACAACTCAGTAATTTTTGGAAGTTGTGACTTGGCTGTTTCCATATTGCTGATTTGCAAATTTGGCTTTTGCTGAGTGATAAGTTTTGGTTTTGCCAAGTTGTGACCTACAAAAAATAGCCAGTTGTGCAGTCACAACTTGCTGAGAGCTGGAGATATCTGTGGTGCTTGGGGTTCTGGGAGACAGTGATAAAGTTGCTCTGTTTAGGCTTTTAAATGTGCTTCCAAACAGGGCTCAGCTTAATTGCTATGTTGGCAAAACATGGAGCCACAGATTCTTTCTTTGAGATGTGTGAGTAACTGATCTCTTCTAAGGAGTGTCTCTCTCCCTGGAGATATCTCTGTCCTTGTCTTCTGCTGGGGAAGGAAATAACTCCTTGATTTCAAGGCATACTGGATTCAGCTGCTCAAGAATCTTCTGTATTTTATATATTTTTAGTCCGACCTCTTTCGTAGGTGGTCACCTAAACACAGCCCCCTGACCATTCACAGGGAATGGAGGTGCTCAGCCCATCTCCCAAGCTGATTTTAACGTTGCTCCAGAGTTTCCCTTGGAAAGATCCATTTTAGGAGTTCAGGTGAACGGTGAGCATCCAGGGCTAAGGAGTGCTGGAGTGCTCAAATGGTCCTGATGTCAGCCAAATGAACTGGATCATCCAATTATTTTCAATTACAATCCCGATCCTTTCCTTAATGTTTTCCTGGGCTGATATCTGTGTTGGTAATGCAGCCAGCTCTGGCTTTATGATCCCCCTTGTTGCAACGTGCTGTGCTTAATTACTTTGCCTCTGTAACAAACAGACATTCTGAACAATTAGACAATAATATGGAAGCAGGAAAGGAAAATAGCTCAATATACTTTCATTTTAATTATGCTGATAGTGCACCCCATGGTTTTGAATCAATGCTGGAATAATGTTCTTTTGATAGTCTTCAATAACTTTAAACGAGATCTAATAAATTTGTATTTTTATGTGAAGTTTAGAAGGAAAAATCCCTTGTCGTTGATTTTATTTTGAATGGAAAATCACAACTCCCATGATTTGCACACTTGTGTTCTAATTGAATGTCCATCCCCATTGAACAAATCACTTAAACACTTTAATTACCATACCTGAGGGGATTACACTTCAAGCACATGTTTAGTACTTTCCTGAGTTAATGCAGAAACAACCCTCTTGTGTTTTAGAAATTGGTGACATATGAAAAATCATATTTAGGGCGTTTTGTTCCTATACACCATCACAAACTTCCGTGTATAATTTTTTAAAAAAAGAGCTAAAGCTGGCAGTAAGCAGAATAGGCTGTTTGCAAGTAAGAAGGAAGGCTGGTGTCATAAAATGAGTGCCCAGCTGCTTTGTTCTTTAAAATTAAATTAATCTAATTTGGGAAAAGCTGCTACCAAGGCGTGCTGACACTAACACACAATTTTGCTGTGTTGTGCTGCACAACCACAGGTGCATTTTCAGCTGCCTACATTTCCTTCACCAATACCCCTTTAATAAAACAAGCAGCACTAAACCAGTCAGTTTTCACCATGTTGTGCCTATTAAAATAAGACACTTCTCTTCTTACTGTTTTAGACTGCGCAAATTTTTACAATTTTTTTGGAAACAGAGTTTCAGCAGAGGTTTTATAAACAATTTTAGAGCGTTGGTATAAGCATGGGCAGGATGCACGATCAGCTTAGGGGTTTTAAAAAGCCAATGAATGCTGGGTAGCAGCCTTTGAAAAGGGGTTTCATGCAAGTGTGGGACCTTGCCTGTATTATAAAGAAGGCTCCAGAGTTCTCACCCTCTACTGAAAGCCTTGGCTCTGCACCCTGAAGCCCTCACTGTGCTGGATCAGGCTAAACCAATGTGATTGTTTCTATTGCAGCTCAGCAGTGTGGTTTGACTTGCACTTCCCCAAAACCGAGTGTAACAGCACTGCTGAGCTGGATGTAGCTGGTGAAAAGGTTTTACACACATGAATGTGCTGTGCTGACCTTTGTGTCAGCTGAACACAGACCCCAGATACCCAGGCAATAGCGTTCCTGCTGGAACCTCCAGACCGACTTCTCAGTACTTTGCTTTGTCCACAGGATCCCTCAAGAGAAAGTTTTGTAAGGAAAACCAGAGATCTGCGGGATTTACAGTGGTTAGGAGGACAAGCTGCTGCTTTCCAGGCTCAAAGTTGTTTCGTGCTAAGCAGCAGGTGCAGCTGTCAGTGGGAAACATTATTTGGTATCACCTGAGTTTCTCAAGCACAGCATTAGTGAAGGGCCTCCTGTGATATGGAGCATTTATGGATAATATTTGTTGAGTAATTGCCGTGCAATCACTGCTCCACTGCCAAAGATTTCAGTCCGTTGCTATGAATCTTGCAGTAAAAAATCCTATTATGAACAGTGCAATGAAAACATCACAAGTGTTTGGGAAAATGATGCGAGGTCAGTTGGTTTGATTTGACTTGATGTGGGTATTGAGTAGAAGGCACTGCCTGGTGTGGAGAGCATTTTCATTTCAAATCTGAAAAGTGGGAAGCCTCTCCGAAGGAAAATGAGTGGGAGGCTGGAATGCAATTACCAGCGTTCATGTTATCTAGAAAGGAACAAGAACCTGTTGTCCTTTGGGTGACTCCATGGGTTGTGCTCTTTTGGAAAAGGAACAAAAAATACAGCTCCAAAATACCACAGTAATTTTTTTTTTCTCGCTACATGGCAGATTTTTGATAAACATTCTTATCCTTTTCTTGAAAGATGCAGTCTTTTCTTTTTGTTTGTGGAAATTACATTCCTGATGGCAAATCCAGCTAATCTTTCCTTTGAGTTTTCACCTAACATAGAAAAATCTTATATCTAATCTAAATCCAATGTCTTATTATTTTTGATTTTGCTTATCTAATATTGAACAGTGTCCCATTGTATTTAATTTTAGTTCTGAGAGTTCATTGCTTTCTTCTGCCTGGTGATAAATATTTACTCTCTGATGCTTCCCTGTGGGACAGCCCTTCATCATAATTTTTAACATGTGTGATACAACTTTTTGATGACTTCCACTCAAAAGCAGTGAGGAAAGGGACCAATTGCCAGCTGCCTTTTGTAACTTGTAGAAAGTTGAGCCATGGTGTGGTTTTCCTGCTGTTCTGCAAACTCTGCTCTTTCCCGAGTCTCCGTGCTGAGTCACCAAGAGCAGGATCTCACCGTGTACCTTTTGCTGTCTACATTACCCACCAACATGATAGCCAGTGTTTTACTCCTAAACTGAGCTGTCACAGGAGCCAGCTGATTGTTTCTCATTAAGGTTCTGCAAAATGCTCAGCTGTGTTTGGAGGAATTTGCTTCGAGGTGGCTGCAACTTTCCCTGACCTTTAATATAATTTATTTGGTTTTCTCCCACCAAGGTTCTCAGTCAGCAAAAGAACTGTTCTTACAGGGCTGATTAACCTGAGGAAGTGTCTTGCTGAGACGAGGGGGGAAGTTAGGTGAGGCACTTCTTTGGCAGAGGGAATTGGGCAGAGATGAAGCAGCCAAAGGCTGGCTGGTGTGAAATGAATGTTAATGGGAACGGACATTTTGGTCTATGGCAAAACATCTCCTTGGACGTTCATCACATCTAGTGCCTTCCTCTGAGCTCCCCACAGAGCAGCCAAGGCTGACATGGTCAGCAAGGACTGGTTTCCCACCCAGGAAGGCTGGGGCTGGGTGTCTTGGCCTGCAGAGGCACTCCAGAATCGTGCTGGGAGTTTTTGCTCAGAGAAGAGCAAGACCTAAATGCCACCAATGCTGTCCTTTCTGTTAATATTTATCCTGGTGGAACCGATTTATCTTTTTGCTTCTTTTACTTTTTCAGCTCCTTTACAAAGACTTTAGTCCATCCAGGGGAGTCATTGCTTTGGGAGTGCTGTGGCGCTGTGTGATGTGGAGGCGTCTTGTGGGAGGCAATTTGGGTTTGCTGCTTTCTGACCTTCCAGCCTCTGCAGATCTTGAGGGTGGACTTGGGATGCTCAGTCGAGGCTGCCAGGCTGGCTCTGCATGTGCACAGCAGGTTCTGTGAGAGTGGGTACGGTATTCCACTGAGACTTCTTCTTTTTCTTCACAATTTCTTCCCTTTTCTTGATGTGCTCGACCAATTTCCAGGGGCTCCCTGCTTAAAGAAAGCAATTGGAGAGTCTTGCTCTGCAACGACCTGGAAATGTTCTTATTGCTAGTATTTTTTTTTATATAAATGTTGTTTCTGAAGCCTTATAATCCAGTGTTCATCCTAGCCCAGGAGTTAGAAACATTCATTTTTGCATTTGTGACAACTCTGTTGTAAGCTGGTGCTGTTCCTGTAGCACTGGTAGAATTCCAGTGGGGATTTGTGCATTGTGTTTGGGGGGACTGCTTGACTCTTCCCTCCACTGATCTCCTTTTTTTATCAATATTTGTCACACTCCAGCAATGTTATATTTGCTCTTTCTGCAGAACACCAACTTCTGGTCTGAAAATTCTGTATTTTACGCCTCACTGAGGTAAGGAATGGATTTCCTCTCGTATAGCTGGGATCTGCACAAATATCCTCACTCTGCCACTTGGAGGAATCTAATAGCTTAAGCAGTTCATTAGCAGAGTACCACAGTTGCTACTGTTTCCTCTTGGCAGAAGGGGAGCTAGAAAGAGAATTAAAGAGTTTTTTCACCCTTTGCTTTTGGTCCATCCACAGAAACAAGCCCATATTCAGCTTTTTGTGCTGGGAAAGCTGGCATTTTTATTCAAAACAGGAATGTGCATTTGCATTCAGTGGATGCAGAACTGGGTGAGATAAAGTGTGTAACATGAACTTGCAGGAATCAATTCTGTGGGTGAAGAAGAATCAATGACCCCAAACATAACTAAAAATAAGTGTAGTGCTCTTTGAAGTGTTTGCGCTGTCACTCTGGAGCAGCGATGAATACAGTGCAGGTCGGATACTGGCAGCTCACACCACCCCAGGATCTGGAGAGAAATTGTGTTTCATACACATGCAAAGATTCCTGTGGCTTTAGGTAAAGACTTTGTAGCTAAGCTGGCAAAAATTATGTGGAAAAATATGGTGTTCCATAGCTGATTAGCTCTGGAGCACATGATAGCAGAGTCAAGACGTGAGATCCTTTGGAAACAAATGAGCCTAAATTTTATTGAAAATTATTGATTTTCATGGTCAGAGGTTAACGAGGTTTGTCTTTCATTTAGCTCCCCAGCTCTTGGGAGAATAATGAAATTGCCTGAAGACACAGACCATTCAATTAAAATCAACAGATGAGTCAAGCATATTAGAGTTGATTTCTGGTACTCTATCAATTTCTTGGGCATTTTAGTATCTTGGGCTTTTGAAGAAGTGTGTAAAGGGACGTTTATTGAAATGCATGGCATCTATCAGTTTGTTTTCCATATATATATATGAGCTTCTGATGCCTGAGTGATAGAAATGCACCCTAAGAGAAAATTATGTGCATTAGACTGGCAGAGCAGGATTGATTAGATAAGAGTGCTGGGGAGAGGACATGCATATAGAAGAGAATAGGGCAGTGAAAAAATATCAGAAGATGGCAAGATTATTTTTCTTTTTTGTACTTAAAAACTTCATTATCAGTTTCTCTAGTACATTAGATAGAGCTAAAATGTGCCTTTCATCCTTTCATGTTTAATTTCTGGTATTGTGTGAATACACACAGAAAAATAGTGGTGCCTGAGGGTTGCAACACTGATGCCTTCCTCTTCTCTCTGCGTCTCATTCCAGTAGCAGGATGCATTTTCCCCCACAAATTTCGAGGAACTTAATACCTATGAGATCCCTGCACCCCTGACAGCCTTGGTTCCCTGTGAGAGAAGATGGTGCAGTTTTCACCTTCTCAGAGCTGGCTGATGTCATTTCTGTGTCACAGGGGAACTGCTCGGCCTCTCAGCTGGCTCTGCACCCCTTCAGGTGCCCAAACACTGAGGGCATCCCTTTCTGCCTCTCTGTGGCTGCTGCATTTCATGGCCTTGGCTCTCAGCTGGACCAAGTGCCAGAGATGCTGGTGGGACTCCAGGGGAGCCTGGGGGTTCAGCAAGGCTCATCTCGTGTTGCAGCCGCCTCTGCTCAGGGAAGCTGCTTTTTCACCCAGAAGAAACTTCCATCCAGCTTCCCACACTGCTGTTACCCCAGCAGAAAATTGAGTCTGCTGAAAACTGCAGAGCTGTCACCTCCACAGAGAAGAGGAAGCTGAAAGTAAAGCCTGGCTTTGTCCTCCTTTCATTTCTCTTCCTGGGTAGCCTCCAGACCATTTCAGGACAAAAAGAGAAGAAAGTAAAGACAAAGACAAATGCCTTTTGGCCTAATCTTGCCCTGTCAATATCGTTCATTGCCCAGGGAAGGGAAGTATGGGGTTTAGATGCCCTTTTTGTCTACTCCAGCTGGATTAAACACGGGACTACAGCCAACCCAAGCAGTTAGCATGTCTTTGTTGGGTTTCAAAGCTTCAGGCTTTCCCAGGTGTTCTTTTCAGGACAAGAAGAGATGCTCTGGGGCTCTGAGCTTGCAGTGATTGGTGTACAAGGGTGTCCTGGCCACACAGAAGTGTGGGTTACCCTGAGGGCTGCAGGAAGACAAATGCATTGGTGAAATATTGCAGCAACGTTCTGCTGTTTGATCTTAGTCTAAAAGAAATAGATGTGGGTATCTATGTAAAATACCACTTTCTTCTGCATTTCTCTTATTTCTTTCCCCTGTTTTGAAAGTGCAGAAAGTAATTTTCTGCCTCAACTGTGACTGACTCCATTCTGCCAAAGCATGGTGGCACATAATTGTTCTCCTCTTGTGTATGAACTGAGGTCTCTCAGAAAGAATTGATTTGTTAAGTAGTTGAGAAAAAAGGAACCGGGGGAAATGTATCTTTAGTAGGTGAAATTAGTTACTCTGCGGTGGTTATTCACGGAAGCAGAGCAGTTACTGACCAAAAGGAGCTTAAAAGTGGGTGCCTGTAAAATCTCAGCACTTGCTCAATGCCCCAGTGGCATTCTGGCTGGCTGAAATGCAGAACAACATGCTCCTGGGTGAATTTATAAAGGCAAATATTTGGACAAAGAAATTTAATGAGAGCCTATGGGGCTTAGTAAATGAGGTTTGTGGTGGTTTGAAGGGCTTGTTGAACATGCTGCTCCCTAAGGAACTCTGCCTCTCTCCCTCTTTTTAGTTCTTGTGCATCTCCCTTGCATAATGGGGCCCAACCACTCTGCAAGCTTGGTTTAACAAATCCCAGAGCTCTGCTGTTCCGAGGGAAAAAGGTGAGTGGGAGGGCTCGATCTCACCCTGGCATGTGCCTGAGGTAGGATCTCCACCCTGCTGGATACTGTGAGTAAACCACAGCGGAGTAAATGGACAGGAGGTGACTTTGTGCCGTAATCGGTGCAGGTGATGAACTCAGAACTGTGATGTGGGGAGGTCCGGGCACTGTGCTCCAATGGGAGCATTATTCAGCCCAGCAAGGTGGTTCTGAGGGCCAGCACAGACAACTGATGTTCCTGCAGCGTTTTTGACCTTCTGCACAAAGGACTAGAGAAGGTGCCAAATGACTGCAGCCTGGTTTTTGTCCTCTCTGTGGGCAGAGGCAGCAAAGAGGATTGTTTCCTCGGAAATCAAGCTGATTTCTTCACAAAAGGCTGCAGGAAAGCCTGAAAAATGGCACAAGATCTTTAGAACTTTAAATTCCACCCCTGTGGGGTACCAGAAATTGTCTGATAATCCGGGAGGAAATTCTTAGCCCAAATCAGACTAGAGTGGCTAATATTTTGCTTTTTTCCTTTTCGTGCTGATGACCTATGCTATATGGGCCAAATTTCTGTTTGATGTAAGGTACTCCATCATAAACGCTTATAGACACGAAGGAAATCTTTGGATTTTGGGACAAACCAGGATCATGTGAGGAACATGCAGACCCACCAGGATGATGGCTCTTCTTGGTGCTCTGAGCTATCTATTAATGACAGGTTTCTGAGTGATGCTGGTGCCTGCAAAATGGAGCATTTCTGTTAGAATCTGCAGCTGTTGCAAAGTAGTTTTTGAGAGAGGTGGCTTTTTAAGTACACTTGATTCCTGTCCAATGCTTCCTATTATGGAGTGGGTGGTTTTTCATGCAGAATGAAATATTCACCATTTTTCAGGTTGAAACCTTCCCAGGATGAGGACAGGACATGTGCTTTATCTTTCAGGGGTACCCAGAATGACCTGGAAGCACAGGCAGTGGCAGTGACAGTGTGTGTGATGTCACATGTGTGAAGTGAGTGTGAAACCAGGCAAAAACACCCCCAGAAGGTGTGGGGCAGAGGAAGGAGGACATGGCTCAGTCCCAGCCTTGCTGCTGGGAATGTTCTGCCCTTCACACCCTGGCCCTTGGGGATGTTCATTAAACTGTCACCTTGTTAGGAGAATTCAGAAAGATTTGATAACATTTGCCAAGGAAATTATTATTTTGAGGGTTTTCCCATTTTTGTTGTTCAGCTTCAGTGGTGCTGGTGTGGTCCAAAAGGATTTCCATACATATCCTGCATGGACACCCCCTGACTAATCATGACCTGCAAGGAGACTAAATTTAATTAGTTTCTCAGAAGCACCAAAAGCTGAAGTTGTTGTTCCTGTCTGGTTTTGGTTTTAGGGTGTCCACAGCAGCAGAACATTGTAAAAAATCAGCATTCATGCTCTAGCCTTCGACAGTTACTCTGCGTGAATATCATGAATGCTATTTCATCATCATGAAGATTAACCAAACGAAATAGAAAGGTCAAACAGTAAAAAACAATTAGATGAGCATTTCCATCTACTGAAAAAATCAATCAAGAATGAAATTTGGTTTTCCAGTTCCAGTGACCTCAGATGTATTTGAATGTGTATCTCCAAAGAGCTGAAAAGACAAACTGCTCCTGTCCCACCCCTCCAACAAAACCTGTTTAGGGAGCCATGGAGAAGTGATTCTTTTATTTCAGAAATTCCAAGCACCAACACCTTCTGCTCAGCTCAGAAAGGGCTTCTTGGATGGCTTTGAAGTACAGGTTTGTACTTTCCATGGTTTGCTGGCACATTTTGAGGTTTCTCTCACTCTGTGATGTTGGCCGTAGCTGGGAGGGGAGGGTCTGTGTGGCCACAGGTCCTCTCTGCAGCATTGAAGAGAATAACCAGAATATTCCTTTAGGGAGGGAATACAGGCTGCAGGGCATGTGTAGAGCAATCCTTCTCCTCTCATCTGCTGCTGCCTGGGGCCCAAGCTGGGTGCTTTAAATCACTGTATTTGTTGGTCCTGCCAGATCTATCCCCCACAATGGCACACACACCCTTTTGGAAACCTTTTTGTCCTCTTCTGCCTCATCCAAGTGCATTGATGGTGCCCTGCATTCGTTTCTTTAAACTTTCCTAACAATCCCTCCTGGTTTTCTAGCCATTGTGCTTTTTGTTGAGGACTGCTCTGGGTGTCACTGGGAGCTAACAAAGGCTCCAGCACCCACACCCTGAGTGGCAGCAGCCAATGCAGAGCCTGTTGATTGGCAGGAATAGGTGATTTCCCAGCACTCAATCCTTTCATCAGCAAAACTGGATTTCCTCTTCCATTTTATCACCCAGTTCCTGAGTCCTGCCAATTCCTTATGCAACAGTTCATGGTCTGCTTTAGATTTGATTATTCTGAATGATTTCATACCACCTGCAAAACTTCATCTTTTCACTATTCATCTCTTTTTCCGGATCATTTATGAATAGAAGTGTACGTTTTCTAGTCCTTAATGATCTACCTTCACAAACATTGATTTCTGCCTCTGAAATTTGCCTTTTTCAATAGCATTACAGAATTCAATAAGAATTGAGAATTTTCACAGACTCCTTTTGGGGCTGTTTCATGAAATACATATATTCAGTAGCAAAAAACATCAAATACCACCACTTCTGAGCAACTGCCCTGTAATTTTTTGGATAGAGAAGAGCTGCATGTGTGGAAGAGCTTGATATTGAATGTGTTCAGTGGTGAATAAAAGTGACTACATAAAAGTGAAGAGATTATTTTTTTTAACTACCCAACCCCTGTTGGTAGGAAAACAGCCTGAAATTTAGGGCCACAAAACTTTCCACCTGCATGTTTACTGTTTCAGATTAGAGGGATTTTTGTTGCATTCACTTTGACAGAGTTATGCTCTCTTATCAAAGCAGTGGAACCTCTGTCCCTAAGCTTGGCAGAAACAAGCAGCCTGGTTTTACTGAGCTGTCCAGCTCTGCTCGAACATCCTGTCCAAATGCACAGCTTCAAACACAAGGTACAAAATTTATGGCCAAAATGGTTATTTCCTCAGGGATAAAGTTGTTTGGAGCTTCTTTCCCCGCTCCCAGGAAGATGTGGTCATTCACCTTTCTGGTTTTGTGCCAAGGCTGAGATGTCTCCTCTAAGAGTCCAGGGTCATGAGACTACAGAATGAGTCTTGAAGCCACCAAATCAAGGCTTAAGGCCCCAAATTCTTCATGACATACATGTTTCCCATTGGATGTAATCACCCTGAATTACAATTTACCTTCACTGTGGATGACAAAAGAGAAAAACAAGAACTAAAGTGTCTTTGCAGGACTATCGTGAAAATCAGCCTGGATTTATCGAGATATCTATAAAATAAGAAGTGGTCTTTTCTTGTGTTTCCTTCATTAACTTCTATTTCTGTACTCTCGCTCCAACCAGATTTTCAGTTTTGCCACCGTGCATGTTCTTCCTTGTGCCTGAGAATCACAACTTTTTTTTCAAACTTTTTCCACATACCCTCATCGATAAACTGTAGGTCAGCTTCTCGCTTTGACACTCTTGTAAAGAAAATCTGAGTTCTGGTGTCATTGAGCCAGCGGTTGTGTGACAATCACAGTTAATGCCACGCCTATTCCAAGGGTGTCAAGATCACATGTCTGCATCACACCACAACAAACCTACTTTGACCAGATCAAACCCTATTCAGTCCCTATTGCAGAGCAGTTCACTACAGACTCAATCCATTCTGACACAGCACTCAAGTCTTGAATTTATTTTTATAATTTACAGAATTAGTTCAAAGGACTGAAAAATATAAAAGTGATATGTCAGCATTCCCTGGCTACTTAACAATCCACTACTGTGGTTTAAAATAGCTTATTCCAGGCTTCATTTCACTGTTACTCAGACAGAGGAGCCGCATTAGCTATTGTACAACTGTTCCTGCCTCAAGAAGCCCAGCAGAGCAGTACCCAGACACAATAAATTCACCTCTCCCGAAGTTGATTGTTTTAGTGTGTGTCAAATATTCAAAAAATACCAGGGTTTCAGAGTAGCAGGTAGCTGCAAGATGACTCGGAAACACGAAGGCTTTCATAACATGCACAATACAAAAGGGAATAAGAGGGAATGACCACGGGGCAGCTGCCCCACTGAGGGCAGTCGCAGTGTCTGTGCTGAGACCAGTCAGGCTGGAATTTTACCCTGCAAGTTTAGCACAGGAGCCGTGTTATGTCATTAACACCTTGGCTCCATCAGCTGAGAGTGAATCAATTCTGCATTCGCTCTTTCCAGAGCTCAGAGCCATTTTCTGGGGACTCATAGTCCTGGAGAAGCAAACTCCAGGCTGAATCGGATTACCATGCGAGTCCATCCACCAGAACAGTAATTACACCACGGTGATTCTGCCTTGCCTCTAATCCTGTTTTCCATTCTGTAACTCAGCGTTTTGGGGTTTTTTTTGCAGTTATTTCTGATTTAATTCGCTATGCTTATTGCATCCTGCTGCCCTGCCCTGAGTGCGGGCAGAGCTGTTGTTTCCTGTTAGCAAGGGGATACTGGGCAGTGGGATTTGTTTCCTATCTAAAAACTCACAAAATGCCTCCTGTGCTGCTTTGCTGGTTCAGCTGCAGAGCTCTCTGCTATCACAGCTCGGGTGCACGGCCAAAGAAGTCCAAGCACTTCCCAAAAGAAGTGTCAGGGACGGTGACACTGCCAGGGGACTCTGACAATGCCCGTTCGGAAAGGGCTTAGCTGCAGCGAGCGGCAGCGGGACAGGAGTGCCAGTCGGAGGTGACACATCTCTGGCTCCAGGACAAGGATATCAGCGCCATCTAGTCAGCAGGGGAGTTGGGTGCAAAATCCTGTTAAGCAAAGGTGACACTTCTGGCACCAGCTGTGACAGCTGACCTTTCCTCAGATCATTGCACTCCTAATGGATCTCTTAACGTGAGCGGCACTGACACATGACAGCACTCCTCGGGCGCTCAGACGCTCCGCACAAGTCCATTAGATGGTACAGTTTACTGTCAGCTGCACTCAAATCCTGCGGCTGCTGGGGGAACAGGGCATTTCTGCAGGTGATGGCAAGAATATGTCACCAAGCGAGCACTGTGCACGGTCCGGGCGGCTGGTGCTGTCGAGCGCTCTCAGCCGCAGAAATCTGCCCTTCTGGATCGGTCGGGACGAGCGGGCGGGAGCAGCCGAGGCAGGGACAGGGTTGTCCTTTGGTTGTGTCTCAGAGATGCGGTGAAATTCCTGGTTATGCTGTTGCAGTTTTTGGAGAGCCCCGGTCAGACACGCATCTGGAAGGTCCCGGAACAGGGCTCTGTAGCTCAGAAAGGATCCAGGGCAGGATGAGTGAATGTCAGCCCACAGGCTGTGTGCCCAGAGCACTGGACTGGGCCATGACACTGCCTTGAGCTCCTTCCAGAGCCCATCTCTGGCATTATATGCATGAGTAAAACTTAAACGTGTTCTGCTGGTGAAGTTTTGCTGTTTTTCACCTTTTACCCATAACAAAACCCATTCTGTGATTCTGTGGCTCTTGGATATGAAATCCTCCCTGCCTGCAAAGGGATCTCCTGGATTTACTTGTGGTTTGCTGGTGCTGGGTTGGACCTGATGATTTTAAAGGACTTTTCCAACCTACACAATTCTATGACTTCAGGTTCTCACTGGAGGTAACATAGAAGGCCTCTCCTCTTGCCTTTGGAGGTCCTCGTCAGCACATCCTGCTCATCTCCTGTCCAGCAGCGGGCACTGATTAGATCGTAGTCCTGGGGAGCATTTTTCAGTATTGCTTGAAATCACTTCCAGGACATATAGGAGGTCATGCCAATCAAAATAATTAATCCATTTGCTTTGGGTTACATGGTGATGGGTTTGGGAACAGGAGAGTGATGGGGTGTTTCATCCAGCACTTCAAGAAGCTTTCTGTTTGCTGGTCACCTTTGTAAACACTGCTGTTGGCAGTGGGGGGGTTGTCATTGAAGCAAATCTTCTTGATATTCAGTTGTTACCCACTTTAGTGAAATTGCGAACTTTATAGATCCAGAGATCCCCAGGACCACATGTAACTGATTTAGTTAATCAATTAGCTTTTATGAAATTAATCTTCCTGCATTAAGTGGGAAGCCCTGTTGTGGGCTGTACAAAGTAAGGAGTGCTGCTTGTACTGTGGCTCTCCTCAGACTACGGTTGAAGCTCAGGGGATATTTTAAGAATCTTATTTTTAAGCCTTAAATACTATTTGTGGCATGAGTAAGAGAATATTCTTTCATTACCTGTCAGTTTCCTGCATAAGAGCAACAGCGCCGATGAGAGATGAGTCCAGTTACTGAATCTCAGGAATTGGAAAGGGGCTGAAATTCGAGCCATCCTTCACAAGTGCACTCTTCAGAGTTGCAGACAATGCATGTAATACATGCATTGAGGATAAAATACATACTTGAGGATAAAATATGCGTGATTTCAGTCTTGTGCTTATGAATTTCAGTTTCTGCAGCAGAGAGCAATGGGAACAGAGTCCTCCTGCCTTCCCCTGCTGCCAGCCATGCGTTTCCTCCCCCTTTCCCTATAGCTTTAATATTAATGCAGTCTCACAGTGAGTTGTATCTGTCTGATGTAACTAAAACCAAGCTCTGCAAAATAAATTCATCTTTCAGTGCAGCTAACCCTGGAGAAGGGAAGGGTTTGAGCTGCTTGGTACTGAGAGCGAGCAGGGAGAGAGACAGGGCAGCCCCTTCTGGTCATCACACAGATTGTAGATAATCAGCTGTGGAGTTTCGCCTGAACTTCAAGGATTTATTTGGGGAACCTTGGAAAAATATGGGCCCCTTTCTCTGAAGTTTAGGGACTTCTCTTGGAGCCTTTTTAAATGAAAATATGACAATGTCTGTAGTATAATATACTTCTGCCATAATAAATACGAGTAACTCCTTCTACTATAAATGCATAAGAAGGATTGTGCAGGCAAAATGAACCTCCTCGTGTTCCAGGAAGGAAGGCGAGTTAGAAACTTTACAAAGTCTTTAGGAAAGTTTATTTTTTGATCCTTCTAAACAGGAATTGACTCTGCATTGGTGCAATTCCTGGCGTGGCCAAGGGCCTTTTGCATTTGATGGGGTGGGTGTGAAGGTGCTGCACCTCTGGAGTGCACAAGGTAAGCACAGCAATGGTTCAGTTGTTTCTAGAACAGTTTGAAAGCCCTGCAGCACAGCAATGGTTCAGTTGTTTCTAGAACAGTTTGAAAGCCGTGCAGGGGGTTCTAGTGACTCTAGATCAGGTGCTACCAAATGATGGTGCTACCTGTCTGCTCCTCAAGTCGAACAGCATTAGGGCATTTCTCTAAATGAAATATGTTCCCTTCAGATCAGGTTACAATACATCATGCTGTAAAACAACATGACAGCGCGTCAGGATGTGACAAACAACTGGTGCGGTGCATTAAGAAATTTGAATGAAAATTAGTTTAGACCATTTTTCTTCCCATCAGCTGGAAGAACAAGGGCTTGATCTGACGTTTGTAGATCAGTTAAGTAACAGCGAGGAGCTGTGTGTTTCTATCCCTTTGCAGTCCCTCGCAGGTGGTCTGTGTGGGTGGGCATCTTTGGATGTGTTTAATTAACTGCTGGGATTCTTTAAGAACATGGCATGTAGTCTTGGGGAAAGGAAAATGGGGGTTATCACCAACCTCAGCTGCTTTTTGACACAGATTTTGGTAGTTTCAAAGAAAGTATTTTCATATACACACTTTCTTCTGCAGTCACCCTGAGTGCTCTGTCTTGTTGAAGCAGTAGGAGCTTCTAAATTTCAGCTTCTCTTGCTTGGTCTGCTGGACTGTCTGGATTAAATTTTATTCTTGATTATTTCAGGAGTAAACAGATTTAGTTCCTTAAAAAATATTTCCCTTTATTATGTTAAACAAAGAGCAGAATCTGATCTGTAAACCCATGTATTCTAAAAATTATACCCAGCCAATCTTATTATAGAAGACTGGGACAACTCCTATTAAAATTATGCTACAATGAAAAATGGCCAGTTCTTAAACCTTGTTCTTTAGTTAGGAAGCCAGAACCTTAGTTAAGATTCAGAACTCATTCCTGCTTCTGAGTCCATGACTGCTTAGTTTAATTAATGAAGTCTTATGAAAAGCTTCAGGAAAGGCTTTAAAAAAGTCAAAGTTTTTGGTGAAGATGGTTTTCAAGACTTTGCTGACCCTTTGGAAGAACTTCAGGGTTGATTTTCCTTTATAGACTTTGTGCGGCTGATATCCATTATGTGATTCTCATCTAGATACTTTATAATTCCATTTTTAATTGACTTTGAATTAAGTATCCATTTTTTCATTCAAAATCACTCTCTTATCAAAAACTCCTTAGCCAGTCTAGATGGCACTTAATTTACCATTTCAGCAGTTTCTTGCAAGAGCGATATTATGTAAAATGCTTCCAAATGTTAATATTTTGCAAGCTTGGGGGGAAAGAAACTTTGGAAAGTAATTCTTTGAGGAACAGCTCATGCAACTTGTTTTAAAAGTGACTGAAATAAGACAGACAAACAGCGTGGTTGCATGAGCCCTGTTTCTGCAGCAAACCCAGCTGAAGGTCTCAAACCAGCTGGACACCTGATAAACTTCTGATTTGGTATGGAAGACTGTGGGAGCTGCAGAATATTTTTACATCAAACGTTTCAGAAGAATCCAAAGCAGCACAAGTCCTTTTTTAATACATGGAATTGTGATATTTAACATTTAATGCTCTCTATTCAAAATTAAAAACGTATTTATTTATTTATAATTTCTCGGTACTTGGACTTTCAAGATAGATATAACTTTAGCCAATGTTTTTCATCTCCCTCAAAGAGAAGAAAGCAGGCAGGTATTACAGACCATGCCCTCTCCCTTATCAATAATTTAAATGGGATCAAGGTCTGACAGGGAGCCCTGAACTTTCTCCTGGTGCAGTAGGTGACTTGGCTGATAAGCTCAGTTCTGGGGAAATCCTTGCAGGAAAAATGCTCTCAGGAGGAGCTTTGCCTGAATCTTACAACAGCAGTTGGGAACTTCATTAGAGCTGGTGAAGGGGGTGGTAATCACAGGACTCGGAACAGCATGTCCTCCCCTGAGGGACATGAAAATCTGTGTTCTAAACAAGATTTCTCCAGGAAATCTTGGATAATTGAGATTACCGCATTTTCAGTGGGTTTTTTTTACCTCACTTTTTGAGGATAAACATTTTTATCTGCACCTCTAAGTGCAAACTTAGACTTGTTTGTTGAACTAATGATTGCAAATTTTTGGCGCGTTGCTCTGCAGGTAGGAGCTGTAAGGGTAATTGAAGGACTGAAGTCAGTGTTTAGTCCTTTGGAAAATGCATTTTTTTTGTGCACTCAGAAATGGACATTTTCTACCCCTAATGTATTAGCCGTGAAATAAATGTTCATTCAGGTAATACATTGCATCGATATTTCCGGAGATTATAAAACCAGGTTATTCTAGCACGGTGTGGTTTTTTCTCAGTTGGTGCATAGGAGACAACCTCTCCCTGCAATGGGGCATCCTAAGGGAGGGACAGGGAGTCCAGGGAACGGTGCCTCTCTCTTGAGGACCCTGTGGAAATGCCTCTCCAGACCCGCAGTGCTTTGTAAATTAGGAGAGCAGTGGCAAGGGAGCAGAGCTGTCCCTGCCTGCCCCAAGTGGCACATTCCTAGCCTTAGGAAGGACACCAGGCAGTCAGGGGGCTTGGGCTGTGCCCGATGGAGCCGTTGAAGTGATTTCACCTCTCCCAGCAGGAGAGTCAAGATTTGAAACACGTGTGCCTCTCGCTGGGTGCTGCCCCTGCTGCGGAACCAAAGCAGTCACCTCTGCAAGGAAGGACTTCTCCATGATCTAGGGGCAGGGAGGTTGCATCCTCTGTTCCCTCTGAGACATTTTGGGGAAGAAAACCCAATAAAAAACACCCCTGCAAATGTTTTGGGTGATATTTGGAATAGATAGAGTGGTTTGGTTGCAACTTTGCAAAGGTTCTCCCTTTTTCACTTTGTCATTATGAGCGCTATCATGCAGAGTAGTTCAGTCCCTGTTGAAGACAGTCCCTAAATGTCAAACCTGAAAAGATACAGTCCTTTAATTAGCAGAGCCATTTTATTCCATGGATGCTCCTTAAGAGCTTCCCTAAACCCTATAATTTCTGCTCTGATAGATTGAAAATTTTTTTATGCTCACTTGTAAATGTCTTTGTTTCTTCTGTAATGGATTAAATGAAGTTTTAACAAGGCTTATGGTGAGATTCCTCATCATTAAAATAACAACTGGTTGAAAAGCTGCCTTCTGTCTTGCAGAAATCTAACAGCATTAGTGGACCATAATCCAGCTGGTAACTGATTGCTGAACAACTGCAAAACCTTTCATACTTTGAGATGCTATCAGTACATAAAATGTGTTTTCATGAAGTTTATTGAGCAGCTTATTAGCGGAGGTTAAGGCAATGAAGCTTCACAGATTCCACTTAGCATTCAAAAATATTTTATCTAAGAGTTTCAGATTTGTCAGATTTAATTGAGTTTCTTTAATCTGCTCTGGATACATCATGGTAATGGTTCCTGAAGGATGTGCAATGTTTTCTGGTTCTAGCTCAGTGTTTTTCTGGTTCTAATCAGATTTGAGAGACTAAAGATATTTGTAGCCTCCAAAGACAGATCATTTTGTTTTGTTCATGTTTCTAAGGCCCTGTTTTCATCAGAAGGATTCTCTTGTCTCTCCCTGGAGCTTTTACAAAACACTGAACGTTGCTGGCATTGTCCCAGCGATTCTGTCCTCATTTACAGCTTTCCTTAAAATCCTCCCTGGTGGATGAGCTCCATCCCAGCTGGCCTGGCCACATCCACCCCGGCTGGAGGCCTCGCTCTCCATTGCGCTGCAGATCTCTGACGCTATTCCTGCAGCGTGGAGCTGACACATTTCTGGGATTTCCTGGGGCCAAGGGGCAGCACCAGGTGATGCAGGGCTGCACGTTCCCCCTTCTTCCCAGACACACCAGAAACGAAGGACACGGTCACAGGAAAGGCACACACGGATCATCCAGCAGTTTCTCTCTGCCCTTACAGCTTCTTGGGCTTGTGGGCACCCAAGCACGAGCTGAAGTTGTCCTGAGGCTATTCTTGTTCAAATCACAGAGCAGCAAGGAAAAGTGTTTCAACCCACGGCGTCCAACAGAGGGACACGGCTGGAACAGCACTGGAAACACGACCTCTCTTGTCTCTCTCTCTCTCTGACAGCCAGAGCCCTTCCACCCGGCAGCTGCCTGGAAGCAATCCCTGGGAGCTCCTGCTCTGTCCATCTGTCTGTCTGGATGCCTTGATTTTGAGGACCCCAGCCTGTGGATGCCTTTTTTATCCATCCTATTCTGTACAAATCAAAGTCCTTTTTCTTGCTATCACAACGGTCCCACCCCAATTCCTTTCTGGGCAGTGTTCTCCAGTTTAATCTAATGATCAAGCCTTTTGTAGTGTGTTAGCAACAGCATAAAGCATTTCCTGACACTTCTTATGCCTCCTGGACACTGAGTGCTTGACAGTGAGTTTTATGGATTGTTGGCAATGGAAGTTATGAGTGCTCAGCTCACAGCTGAAGAATGGCACCACACAATTTCCTCCTGGATTTGCAATTTTCCCTTGTTTTCTTTAATACCGATAAGCGGTTTGGGTCCTGCTTACATGCTCTGCACATCACAGAAACGCCAGTGAAGGGGAATTTTCTTGCTGTTTTTAGTGCTGCCAGGATACCAGACCTTAGCATTCAGCTTGCTGGATACAGCACATTCTCGCCTATGTAGGAATTTTTAAGATCTGTGTACATTTTTGTCTCATTTGTGCACAAAGCAGTTCTAGTGTCAGAACTGAGTCTGAGAAATTTGGAAATCTAGTGAAACCACAGTTTCCATTCTTCCTGAAACATGAAGAAACTGTTACAGTTCCATAAATTTCTCTAACAAATACCCTGGAATTTTAAAACTTATTCTTCGTTTCTTAGATAAAGCTATACAGATGATTAAAAATATTTTCATTGTGTTCTGGCTAGTAGATCCAGAAACATAAATGTTGAGGAATTTTTACCATCCAGGATTGACATTTGAGGCCATTTCATTAATTTCATGTTAGAGACTATAAATGTCCTGTTAAATTTTAATTGAAAGACTGCATGGAAACCTGTAACTATTACTACCCCAGACTTGCCTTTCTGATGTGGCAATTTCACAAAACTACATAAAATTGAGGTTTTGGTTTTCTTTAGAGGTGCTTTGAGAGAGCTCCAGGTAAATGAGCTCCAAGGTCACTGCAGTGCTGGTTTGGAATGCCTTTAAAAACATGACTGGCAAGAGATCTCTCAAAATTAAAAGTCTCTGCACAGATAAAATATGACAGCCCTGTCTACTGTGATTACTTCAGTTCTGCAGGGTCATCAGTCATTCCCAGTCATTCCCTTTGACTTTTGGAGTCATGCTCTCCACGCTTCCCCTCCGCTGCCTGCCCACCCTGGGGCAATCCTGGGACAAGACAAGAAAGGTCTCATTCAGCTCCTTGGTCTTGCCTCTCCTCCCTGTAATTTCTCTGTCTGCCTTCCTATCTCCCCCAGATAACAAATCTGATTTGTACCTGTCTTCACCCAACGTGTCTTGAAATGCAAAGACACTCAGCCAAAAGGGATAAGGCATCGGAGAGAAGAAGGTTTTTCATCTCTGCCCTTCAGCTCCAGAAGGAATATATAAACTGTACCAGGCTGCACGAGGAAATTCCTTCTAGGTTTATTTATTTATTCATTTATTTATTTATTTACTTACTTACTTATTTATTTCGTTATTTATTTAATTTATTAAATTATGCTAAGACAGGGCTGCGCTTTGTAGCCTTCCCCTCTGCCATGTCCCCATGATGGTCTTCAAATGTCAGGGAAGTCATTGGTTTTATCTCCTTAAAGAACATCAGTGCCTCTTGTTCCAGGGCTGGGTGCCATCTGGCCTCTGCTGTACTTGAGTCTCTGAGCAGCAGGAGGTGGTTCTGTGGGTCCAGAGGAGAAAGAGGAAGTATTTTTATGTCATTCCTAAAACAGTTCTAAACTGCTGATGATCTGCATGTTAAAAAATAGGTTGCAGAGTTTTAAAAATCAGGGATGCAGTAAATATCTGTTTACTGCCTTGTTTCAAAAGGGGGAAAAGGAGAGAGGTCAAGGGATGAGGGAAAGGTAGCTAGGAGCAAAGATTTGTATTTAGGTTTAATTGGTGAGGTAAGCAGTGGAGATACCCAGGGGGCTGAAATGTATCCAGTCCTGAGCAAGTGCAATTAAGACTTTGGCAGAAATGCTGATTGACCTACTTTTGGAGAAAGGGCACAGGGAAGTGAAGGGACAACCTCGACAGCACCTCCCCTATGCCACTGCCAGTCTCCTGTGAGCAAAGACAGCCAGACCTGGCTGAAATGTGGCAGCTGCCCCGTGCCCAGCAGCTGGCCTGGGGCAGGACGAGGGGAAAAACACTGCTGGCCTGTGAAATCTGTGGATTAAATTTAGAAAATGGTGGTTTACAAATTACACCTGCAGGAGAGGAAGGACCTGTTGGAGCACAGGATGGGCCCTTCACCTCTTCCCTCAGTGTGCACAGTTGATACCCCTGCTCACAGCTTTGTGGCAGCTGCTTCTTCAAATCCAGAGGTTCTCAGAAGCCTCTCAGTGAGCCAAGTATCATCAGCAATGGAGGAATTTGCATCTTTTGAGCTGCTGAGCTCTGCTGTGACTCCCTGTGCCTGTCACCTCCTCAACATGGCTGAGTTAAGCAGAAAGTACTTTTTGAGAACTTACTTGCTTGACCACAGTTGGATTTGGGGACAGCTGATGCTGTTGCAGCTTGCTGGGAGTTCATCCTGCTCCTCCCTCCAGCGCCAGTCTCCTCTTCGTGAGTGGGGTGACAGCGCCTGGCTTGGGTGAGGAATTGATCAGCCAGGCTCAGCAGCACGCGGTCAACGCCCAGGAGTTTTGGGAGATCCAGAGCACAGGAAGACGAGCTGGTGGCACATTCATCTCTGCTGAGGAGTCACATCCAATTGTGCAATTTCACAATGAGGAAAACTGAATCTGGTAGGAATCAGAGAGACTGTGAGCTGAGAGGTACACATTGGTCCTGCCCAATACATCAAGGCTGCTTGGTTTCCATATGTGACATTCCGTCATTCCACAGCTGCAGAGAGATTGCAAAGCGAAAAGGATGTGAATCTCATCTCAGCTACGTGCCTGCCTCTCTCAGACAGTTTGCCAGAACTACTTGTCTCTTCCTGAGAAAGACATCAGGAAAGGGCTGTGTTTCAGGTGCCTGTCACTCAGAACAGCGGTAACAAGCTGTGCATCTCTCACTGTTATCGATCATGAAAAATGCTTCAAATTAGCCAAAGACCCCCTAGATCTCTACCATGTTCTGTTCTCTATCAAGAAAATTGATAAAGGCATCGTTCTTCCTCTGTCGCTGCCTATTGCACTGGATTTACCTTGTGTTTAACACCATTGTTGGGAGCCTGTGAAGGATTATTGCAGTAATGAGGGTAATTCATAAAGGGGCTTTGTGCTGTTCAGAGCTATTGGTGCCTGAACTACACTGGGGGCTATCCCAGAGTGGGTGGAACACACTTTTCATGAACTTGGGATTGGCATGTCTGGGGCTTGGTGCATGGAAATTCCTAACAGCATTAGTGACTCAGGAACACCACTTCAAGCCTGCTTCTGGATGCCGCTGCTGTAATTGAGCATGCTCATTATTTATAGGCTCCCAAATTAAGCATTCATTGATGCTGTGTTTGGAATAAATGGAATCAACAACATGCCTTTTGGTGAAAGAGCCGCAGATGCAAACAGAAGCGTTCACAGCTTTCAAGTCTTGTGTTTGTTTACGTCAGTGAATGTGGACTGTTAGAACAACTTCCACCGCTGATTATTTTCAATTAAGGCTTGAGGAATTTTAAGAGGAAACTGTCACAATGCTGTGATCAGGGATATTATAGCCTCTGGATGCAAATGAGCTACCAAACTTTCAAACAACAGATTTACAGGATCTGCTTCAAATTAATTGCCAACTGGCCGGGAGCACCTCCAGCTCTCGGAGTCTGCCTCCGCGGCGCGTGGAGAAGGTGCTGGGAGGGTGGCCAGGCTGCCGGGCTGCAGGTGGTGCTTTGCCTAGGAGGAGAAAGGGATGCGAACAAGTTTCTGAAGTGTCCTTCAAGAACCTTTTCCAGCAGTCTTCTCACTGCGGATGCTGGGTGCAGCTCGGGCCCGGCTGACCCGTTCTCTCTCTCTCTCTCTCGCCATCCCCCAGAGCACCAGGCAGCCCCTGAACACTGCAGCCAGGCAAGAGCAAAGGGGGAAGGCAGGTCCAGGTTAATTCATTCCAGGCAGACCAAAGGTTTGTTCTTAAAAAATGCATGGTGGTGTGGTACTGAAAATGAGAAGACTTGTGGTATTCGGGACTGAGGTCTGCAAGACTCTAAAATGCAGAGAAAATTTACCTGCTGTCCTTTTGCATTGGCCAATACTTACTTCTGCTTCTGTAGGCATTTAAGCATTCTGTAAGCATGTGAGTAAAAGAAAATACAATTTTTAACACTCCTTCAAGACATAAACACCGTTTCTTAGATTTGTGTCTAGTGTATAGCCAGCAGAGAGAAATCATTTTTCATTCTCCTTTCCTGTGGCATGAGATCTAATAGCAACTTCAGATGCTTAACAATTTGTGCATTTATTTTTAAGGCAATAAGACAGAGCCATTTATTCCCACAAAAGAAGTCCTAGTAAATTTTGGCAGTTAGCATTTTTATCCTAAGACGCATTCTTTATTATAATTTCTTACGGGAATCCAAGTAATTTGCCTACTTAATGTTATCTTTAGTAAATCTAAATAAAAGAAACTTGAGCAAGATCTCCTGTGGCCCTGTGGTTGATTTATGCTTCCTGTGCCACAGTCACGGAATACAGGCGTGATGTTGGTAAAGAATTTTTTATTTTGCTCCAAGAGCTTTTGATGTGCATAATTCTTACTGACATGGGCTGCAGCTTAAATTCAGGATGATTTTAAAGACTGCCAGAAGTAGCCTTTGGTAAATAGAGAGCATGGAAAAAAGGATGAATTGTTTATACTTTGGTGCCAGAGCTTAGACCAGGGGAAAGCTTGAGTCCAGTGGAGTAGTTGTTGATAATTTGAAGGAATGAATAAATATCATTAATGCAGTGGCCATGTAAAACAATGCAGTATGTGCAGAGCATTAATGAATGAAAAAACCAAAACCAACCAAACAAAAAAATCGCCCAAAGAACCCAAAAACCCAAGTAGTATGTGAACCTGTGAATGTTTTTGGTGTTTTCATGAAATAAGGGAGATTTTAACTAGTAGGAAGCTTTCTATCAGATAGGACCCATGACTTGGCAAATTCTGGCTCCCTGTTGCACCAGACTGAAACACTCCATGGATGGTCTCTGCATCCCTTGACTGGGAGCCTGCAGGGAAAGGAAAACATTTACCAGGTCTCACCTGTTGCAGTGATAAACCAGAAACCTCAGCATGAGCAGCCTCACTGGAAATCTCTTCACCTTTGCATTGCTGTGTTTAGCACTGGGACAGCAGCACATAACTGCGTGAGAATTAATTGCTATTGCTTTGTGTGTTGTTTGCTGCTTAAATGGTAGAATGATAAGGGCAAATAGGAGCTGCAAGGGAATAGGAGACAACTCCAAGAAGCTGTTTGGCACCTCCTAGCTCATCTTACCCATGGATTTCACACAGGGAGCCTTGGGACAAAAGGCACAGCAGTGACTGAGCTCAGCACTGCCACATTTAGGTGGAAGCAGAAGCAAACCAGAAAAATGCCTGCTTTTGTGCACTGTCCACCACAAAGTCCTTATGGCTCTGCTGTAGCTCTTCGTTTCCCTTCATCATAAACCAGAATAGATTAATTTCTCCAGCTGTGTAGATTGCAGAGCAATGCCGGTAGTTTTATGTTCAAGTTTAATGCAGTAATCAGCCTTTTAGAGGATGATAAGCAATAAACAGCGTGCAATATTTGAAGACAGATGCCCTACTATGACCTACAGTAGGGTGGTGGTGACAGAATAGCCAAACTGTTGTTAAAATGCTTAATATTTAATTTGAAAGTTATGAAAGGTATTATGCTATCAAGCGATTAACAGCGTCCCCACTGAGACAAACTGTTTTTACCAGGCACAAGTAATTTCTTCTGGCCTCTTGTCTTCAAAAGAGATGAGAAAAGCAAACATTTTGCAAAGATTATGCATGAATATAAATTATGCTCGGAATGAAACTATCAGCTTGACCCCGTGTTAATCTGTGTGTGTGACACAGCTTCGAAGAGCCACAACTCCATGTCAGAGCAGCAGAAGCTCTAAGAATAGAAAACATCATTTCATGTTTGTTTGAAATCTGTGGTCGACTTTGATTCAGCTGCCATTGTCATTCTTTTGTGTTTGTTTTCTGTAAATGTTTCTGTGCTCAAGCTCTATTAATGAAATGACATCCAGAAAGTAAATATTTGTCTAAAATAGTCACCAAAATCAGATTGTGACTCCCATAATAACTTTTGGCATTGTCATTTTCTACTGTTGTGACCATTGCAATCCAAAATGCACGCTGGAAGTCCCAGGGAGTCATACAACATTTATATAAATTACAGCAGAAGTAAGGAATTATGAAAAATTGATTGTAGTGTACATTATTCAATTAATTTGCCAGCCAGGATTATTTGCTGCTGACAGGCTGAGCAGATGTATCGAAGTGACTGGATGGCCACCAAGAGAAAACGTTCAAGGAAGATTGTTTTTTGGATGCCTTTAAAACTAGTTCAGATATCAACAAAACTTTGGTGGAGGCTTCTTCAGTGACTGGTAAAGCCAAAAAGCAAAATGTTGCTGGTAAATGCAACTTTTTATCCTTGAATAGATTTAATGTTTTTTTCGTTTCAGAAGGAACTCTGGTGTTCATCTCTGCTCACCAGGTGTAAAACACAGACCACGTAGCTTATCACCCACAACATTTGTAGTGAGCTTCTGGTTTCTGAACAAGACCAAAGGCATTCACTCCCCAGGCAAATCAGAATAAACTGCTGCTCTCTTTGTAGAGGAGGGACAGAGGTTTTTAGATCTTGCTCCAAAGGTTTAAGAGCACTGCTCTTTTTCACACGTGTGAAGTCCATGGTGAGTGTTACCTGCCTGGGAAAGATGGAGATCCATGGGATCTGTACTGCAGCCGTGAAACATGTTCAGCTTGAAATCGTATTTTCAGGATAACTTGAAGAAATATTGTGTTTTCTTTTTTGAGGGGAAGCTTTGAAAGAAACCTTACAACGTCGTTCTCTAAGTGATAAAGTACAATTGCTGTGTAAGAAACACATGGTGGAAAAGCATAAGGAGGAGAAAACTTGGCAGAAGCAATAATCCATAATTTAGAAATGAAGCCGTCTTATCGCGTTCTGCAAATGTCATTCCCACCAGGATGTTAAATTACTGCACCAAAGTGTAGGCAAAGAGAGCAAAATTATGGCCCAGAAGTGTGGCTCTGCTGGGGGTGCATTCCCTGGGCTCTGTGCACAGCTGGATCAATGCCTGGGAGCACAGTGCTGGGGCTGGGCAGTCCTTGCACGTGCACCATGCGGCTTCTCCATCTCCCACCCCGGGAACAGCCCTGCCCTGGAGGCTCTGCTGTCTCCACAGGCAGAATTATCCTTGCTCGCAAGCTTTCCTTGCTTTGTCTTCCCGGAGAGGAAAGGTGCTGAGCTCAGATGGTTTTCTGAAATCAAGCAAGACACAATGCAAAGGGTTTCCAAGGAGCAGAGTAAGGAAAGTGATGCAAACCCTTCCCGTGTGGGCAGTTACTCGAGGCTTCTTGTTGAAACATGCAAACATTTGGTGTGATTGCCTTTCCTTGGGTTCTCTGCTGCTGGAGCTGCAGTTAACTCGTGCTGCAGGAGCAATTCCCAGCTCTAAGCAAGGAATAGCTGTCCCAGGTCTTATGTGCCAGCTATAACAAAGCATTTCCTCTTCCCAGGAATTTCCTGTACCTCTACCCCAGCAGATTCATCTGTAACTGCCCCTCCTTGCCCAAGGCCTGAGCTGCTCAGGTGTAAGCCAGTTCTAACCTTGAACCTGGCAAGATTCACCTGGGCAAGGCTGTATCCACGTTTGTGCCTGGATTTGGGAGTCCAAGCACCTTAGCTCAGCCACTGCGCTGCCATTGGAGTTGTTCGGGTTTTATCCCAGAGCTGGATCACATCTGGCTGCATAGAAACGCCAGCTGTGGGGCTCAGGTCCTCCTGCACCTGCCTCAGTATTGTGCCTTTGGGAATATTTCAAATATAGCTCCATTTTCAGGGGACAGAAAAACGTTCACGTTAAAAGTGTTTCTTAATTAACTGCATCTGAGTAAATAATTCACAGTGAATAATTAACTGATGGATTTAGCCTGTCTCTTTTTCCTCCTCTTTCTTTTTTTTTTTTTTTTTTCCTGTGAACAAAACGTCCTTGAACAGATTGCAGGTTTCTTAACTTCCTACAGGAGTGTGTCTGATATTTTATCTGCCATTTTTATTGGGTTGTTTGGAATGGGTTCCCTACTTGCCTTGGTGAGACTCTTAAAGAGAGGAACTGAAGAAAAGAAACAGCGTGCAGGGAAATTTAAGCACCCATGCTAGGGGGGAAAGGAAATTTTAAGATTGAAGCACTTTTTGAAATGGGTAAAGCTCATTTCAAGGTGCTAATTCTATGTCTGTACATAACAGACAATGATGTTTCCTTTGGTGAAGTCCTTTGGTTTGGACTTGTCGTGTAAGAAAGTGATCGCAGTGTTGTACCAGAGACTCGGGCATTTCCTGAAGTGTAGCAGCTGGGTTCCAAACCTGAAACAGATTCTCTTTGATCTTCATGGACTTTTGTCTGTCTGAAACCTCCCAGCAGAATCAAACAAAGAGCCTCACCCTGTGCAGAGGCAAAGTCATTGCTCAGTCCAAAACCGCCCTGCAGGACAGTGTTAGCCCAGAAACTCCTGCGGGGACAGCAGCTGAGTCGCAGCAGCTGGTTCTGTCAAGAGGGTGGGCACTTCCTTTTCAGTTGAGAAATCTTCACTTTTTGGGATTCGGTACTCGCTGCCAGCTCAACCCATCTGTCTTCGTGGTGTTGCTTTTGCAGCAACATCACCCAAATGCAGCAGCTCCTCTTGCTTGCAGACAGACAGATGCAGCCTATTTGCCTCCTGCCTGTATTAGCAGAAATTTTTGCATAAATCTCTCCTGGGCACATCACAGTGAAGGGGCCCTGGAGCCCAACCCAGCTGAGTGGCAGCTTTGTGTGGCTTAGGTGGCACTGGGATTTCACCTCTTGCCATCGGGGGCAGAGAAGAGGAAGCAGCTGAGGGGCAGCAGGTTTAGTGATGCCTCTGGGTTGATGTCAAAATGGGGAAAAGAAAGTGGAACAACAAAATGCTTATTTTGGGGGGTGGGTGGCAGCAGATCTTTCACCCCATCCCTTTGTGGCAAAAAGATGCTTCTGAATTCCTGGTGAGGAACATTTTCACGCCTTGTGACAGGGCTGCAGGCACAACGTGGTCCCAGCTTCAGCCCTCTGAGCTCTGACTCAGAACAATATGGGCAAAAAATGCCCCAAAGCTGAAGTGCTCCTTGTTGGGTTGGCAGAACGGGGGATAAAATAAAGCAGATCATTTGCAGCTGCTTCGTGCACCGTATCTGGGGCAGGGAGTTTCAGCATCCTGCTGGAGATTTCAGCCCTGCAGCATCCTGTGGCTGTGAAGAGGAAAGGCTCAGCCATGTGGGTTAATGAATGTTGTTTCTCACACAGGAAAACCAGCAGAGAACAGCATATGGACCCTGTGACAGGAGTGACTGTAGGGTGCTGGACTCCACTGATTTGATAGTTTTCCTTACATCCTCCTTAGCTGTAAAATCCTAATAAAGAAGAAAGAGGCCATTATATTAATGGCATTATAGGGATTGCAGCATGATCTCCAGGACTCATGGGGATTCCTCTGATGTCCAGAATAAATTCTCTTCTGTTCTAATGACCATAAACGACCTCTCTCCAAACCTGGTATTGATGAAATGGCTTTAATGTTTCAACATCAATGCTCCGAGCTTTGCTGAACAGTGACATTAATCTGATATTGCACAGCACATGGGGAAGAACAGCCAAAAAATATGCTGGCACTTCTGAAGTTATGCAGCTTTCTAGCCTGACAGCCTTCATGCTATTTTCCCACCAAGTGGAAACAAGTCGTGGGATACGAATGACAGAGAGATTTTCCCTTAAAACCTGATGGAAGGAATTCACAAGTGGCTGGAAACTGCATATAATTTCAAAGGGAAGAGTGCAAACAGAGGAAGTTTTTGGAAAAGTTGGTGCACCTGTGCTCCTGTGTTTGCTTCTGTCAGGTTACAATCCATTTTGTTTTTCCTCGCAAACATTTTTGATTACTTAGCATATCTTAATTAATATGCAAACACGGACATGGATTCTCACAGCATAAAAACAGAGCCATTGGCTGATTTATGATTTTAATCAGGTCAGCCTTAGCTGATATGCAGTAAGAAATAATTAGCTGGCTGTTTGTACACAGAATTGCATTGTACCTAACCCCTAGGAGCCAGCTTTCCCTGACACTTCAATCCCCTGCTGACTTTGTTTTCTTATCGTTCCTTCTGGTCGCAAAATAGGAGCATGTAGTAGTTTGCCACCTCTGAGATCATTGTCCTCAATTCTTAACTAAGGGTAGACTGGTCATTTACAGGCCTTAGGAATTGGTCTGGTATAGAATTGGCTGAAATACTGAATTAAGAATTTGACTAATCATCACAGTGGCCAAAAAAATTGCCCAGGAGAATCTCTTTCTGGGTATTTCAGAGCAGCTCTTGCTCTCTGCTTTGTTTCTAACATTACCAGCGTGTTTCAAATGCATCCACAAATGTTTTAAGTACACCTAGGGGCTCAGAGAAGTGTGATGTAGACCAGACAGTCAGGACATACTGGTATTGACTGGTCTGAACTGGACCCCAGCTTTGCAGAAACTGGGGCACAGATCCAGGCTTCCCTCAGAAAGGGAAATTCTGCAGTTACAGAGTGAGCAACTGTTCCCCCCACGCCTCTCCCAAAATCCCAGCTGTGCCAGTGTCCCTGGCAACCAATCATGCTGCTGTTTCTGTCCTGTGAAAAGAAAGGTTCAGCTTGCAAGGTTTTCAGTTTAATCAGTTTTTTCTGCATATTTGGTGTGCCTGGCACTACCTCTGTAGCTGCTGGACATTTTACGTCACACTGCACCAGGTGCTCGTTGTATGTGACTCTAACCTGTTGGCTCCATGCTAACACTGGAAGTTTGCAAAATACTGAAACTTGTCTCGGATCTTGAGTTTCATTAACCCTTTGTGAAAACCCCTAGGACTCTTGTGTTGGAGCCCAGGCAGAGGACATGGTTTCTAATGTTGCTTCTCTGCAAACTAATTGATGTATCTGGCACCAGCCAACTGACATCAAAACATTTGTACAGATGTGAGGCTCTGTCTAGACTGGATAATTGCTTCCCCTTTTGGCTTGATTTCACCGGTTGCCAAGTTGGGTAACACTTAACCTTGACTCCTGGAGGCACAGCCACTGCCCAAGCCCTCCTAACGAGGAGCCATCCAGCAAGCTGACATGACAGGACCACGTTAATCTGAGTCTTCTGCCTGTGAGGCTGCTCACACTGCGGTCAGCGCCGATGCAGCTGCATTAATCCTCTTTCTGTCCATACATCTTAATTCACCCTCAGAGCATGGCTAAGTTCCTTTGTTAATTGTTTTCTCCCTGCCTCCCCCCGTGAAGCGAAGTTCATTCCGTGCACAGTTCTGATGCAGCAGGTTAATAACTATTGATGTCGCCACGTTAATAATGGTCTCGCTGCCCATGAATCTGAGCCTCCCCCTCACGAGGTGCTGGACACGACCTACTTAATCACTGCATCTCCCTGTCCGTGGGTCTCGGCTCACCCTGCGCAATGTTAATCATTCTGACTGGCTAATCACGACCATTTCTCACTGTCCAAGGGTGTGAGTTCAGCCTCCGAACAGCTCCAGTGTCCTTGTTACTCCTTGCAATCTCGCTGCTCGCAGGCTGCAAAGGACAGGGATGTCTCTGCTCATCACTTCAATCCCTCGCTGCCTAGAGGCTGAGGAGCTCCCCGTGCTGTCCAAGCCATGCCCAAGGCACTTGATTCTCCTTCCATCCCCTATTCTGAGCCACTGCAAATGCTTCTGTTCAACAGCAAAGTTCCCCTGGCAGCTGCGCCTGTGCAACCAGCTGTGTGCCACCTCTCCAGAGTGCCCCGGGGAGGAACAGAGCGTGTCTGCCTGCAGAGCAGCCCGGCTCTGCGGCTTGGATGCTGCGCTCCTGAAAGGTGAGCTCGGAGCACGGGGTAAGCGTTAACTCAATGAGACATTGCAGCTCCTTCTGCTGGGCTGCACCGTTGTGCTGGGTAGGTCTGATAGGACTGTAAAACTAAATAGGTGTTGATGTGGTGCCACACGCTGTTCCCTTATGCTGGCTCCAGCATGGGGCCCGGTGCTTTTAATGAACACTTACAGCTGTTAATGCCTCTGCCTTCACCGGCGGAATCATTGTGGGAGCTGAATGGACATGGAGAAGGAAGATCAATCACAACTTTGGGGCATTGTAAAGTCCCACCACTTTCCTACCTGTGCCTGCAGGATGTGCTGGTGATTGAAGCCTGGAAAGGACATAAGGGAGCTGTTGAAACCACACAAATTGCAGAAGACATTTTGTGAACTCAAGCCCATGTCTTTAATGCAGACTTATAATTGCAAGTGAGGGCTCTGGAGCTGCATGTAGTGTTTGAACAGGAAACTTGGCTCATTGTCAGCAGGTCTCCCCCACGTGCTCTGTACAGCTCCTCCCAGGGCTCCTTGAAGTGCTGGTTCTCTCTGGAAGCCCAGCTCCCTTCAGCTGCAAGTGGAATTGAGCAGCAGCTCTAAAGGAAGCTGCTGAAAGCAGCTCTGTGAGCCAGAGGTAGAACTAACAGCATGAAGCAAAATCTGAAAGGAGCCACCTCCACCCTCAGAGAGCCACGGAGCCCCAGTGCCAGCAGCATCTTTGGGAGGCAGAGGGCATCCTTCCTGCTGAATCCCAAGTGCTGCCTCTCTTCCAGACACTTGGGCAGCTCACTGCAGCTTTATTAGGTGGCACAGCAAGCTTGTTGTCAGGTTTTTGTTTAATTTTTTTAAATTTATTTTCCTCCCTCTCATCTTCAGATTGGTTTGGGGGTTTAGTTTAATAAACAGGCAGTTAGTTTGATTAAAAGTGGCATATGCTTTGCTGTGGCATAGGCAGACTCAGGGGCATTCCGTGCATGTGCTTTCAGAATAAAACACTGTCACTCTGGGGTACAATGGTAAATAACTTTTCCCCCAGCAAAATACTGGGAGTTCTTTCATGCAGATGACCTCATGTTTTATGAAAATCCAAGGGAAAGGGAGCAGTGGTGTTTTGGAAAACAAGAAAGTAAAAGGTGGAGGGAGGGTGATATATACCTGGTGAAACTAATTAAAATAAAGCAAACTGAAAAAGTGAAACTAAATTCAGCAGATATGCTGAATTAAAGGGACAGCAGTTAACGAAAGACTGATCTTGGAGAGTTTTATGAAGATATTTCCCACCAGTGTAATCGGAGGAGTATGGAAAAGCGGTGCTGCTGCTTTTGTACAGAAGGAAGGGAGCAGATACATCTTTTATTTGTTCATGTTAGGCTGTCTGGTTGAGGCTGTTAGAGCAGGTGAGAGGAGCTGAAGCTGCCGTGGCCCTTCCTGGGTAATGAGAAGTGACAGCCCCCCAGCACCTGAGCTGCTGCTCTGCAAAGGGTGGTGGGTAAATGGACCAGATTTCCATTATTGTTTGTAAACATCTCATTTGCAAACACAAAGTGGATTTTTAGGACTTCACTTCTGGGATGCCCTGAGCACTCAGCTCCCAGTCTTTTCCTTCTCTGATTAGCCCTGAAGTGAAGCAGCCCAGCCTCAGTCTCCCAAAGAGCTCCCTTCCCTCACACAGATTTAACACCTCTCCATCACTGTAGCAGATATACTGGGCATGGGCAAGAAAGTCACATTTTTTAAAGGAGCTCAGGAACAGAAATCTCATTCCTAAAGATAATTTCAGCCATGTCTGCACTGCTATAAAGCCCAAGAGTAGGAGCCAGCCTGATGTTTATACTCACCTTAAATCTTCAAGTGTAAGCTTTTAAATGCTGTGGGGTTTTCAGCCAGGCCAAGAAGCTTTCTCTAGGCCAAGATCAGAGCACACTGACTGTATTTACCACGTGTAATTCATTTTAAGGAGAGTGACAAAAACACTGATCTCAAGAAACATGAAAGCTGGAAAGAAGAAAAGGCAGGGACATAAAGTATGAACTATCAGAGCTTTTCTCATAAATGTAGTTGTCTGAAAAAATGGAAATATTGAAGTTTCTAATTTGGGTGTGTTGCTCTGGATAGCCCCGTGGAGAGTGACTGTAACCAGACTGGTGTAGCACCAGGAGAAGGTATAAAATATTCCTGTTGGGGCCATGAGGACACGTTCTGTGCAATCACCAGTTCCCATTCACTGCTGTGTGTGCTGCAGTTTTTCTCGTGCTGTTGTGTTTGTATCCCACACCTGACCGGTGACTCTGGTTGGCTGAGGTTTTCCGAGTGGAAATTACAGCAGGATCTCTTAGTGCTGTAGGTGTGACAATTCAGGTGTGATAGCTCCTCATCCCTCTGTGGGGTTGTCTTGTGAAATCTGTTAAGCCACGTGTTTCTGACTCTGTTCCTGGACTCCTCAAGATAAAGGCTTCTTGGGTTTTATTTCAAAAGTAAATGTTTATTTGTTATCAATCGCTTAGGCTCACCAACTGCTGGCATTTTGAACTTGCAAACAGCTCTGACGAGGAAACATTTGTGTGTTGGCCGTCTAATGCTCATGGTTTAAGAGGGAAAGCCAAGGGTGGTACTTAATCCAGTCCCCCCCATTTCCTCCATCTGAAACAGGGAAGTGGCTCAAAATCAAGGGATAAAATAAAATAAAATAATAAATAAAATAAAATAAAATAATAAATAAAATAAAATAAAATAAAATAAAATAAAATAAAATAAAATAAAATAAAATAAAATATAGGACGTTCTGGCTCAAGAGACTGGAAGGATTTTCTCCAGCTTCCTGACACTGCGCCAGGATTTGATTCCACAGTACCCTGCACCTATCCCTTCTCAATACAAAGACTTCCCAAGTTATTAAATTCTGTCCTTCCCCTCATCCTCCCCCCAGAGAGCTCTGCAGACACGTCCTGGCTGGGCTCCAGCACCAGGTCCTGCCTTCCAAAGGGTCTCCCTGGTCAGTGCCACCTCAGATCCACTCCTTCCCCAGCCCATCCCAGATGCACACCCAGGGCAGGCTCCCCACTCTCAAATTTCAGCTTCTCCGACTCCCCAGATCCTCTTTCTAGGCTAAACGAGATAAAATAATGAGGAAAATTCCTGGCCCTGCTCATTTCCCAGTCCTAGACTTCTCTGGGGGAAAAAAAAATAGCCTGCAAAAGAAAAAGAAATGGAAAATCACCATCAACAAGGTTACCTGTAACAAATATATTTAGGAGTTTGATACAAATGAAAATGAGCCTTTTGGGAAAAATACAGACTTTATTTTGATTTTATATAAAAACTCCCATAGTGTGAATTTGTTTGGATTTGCACAGGCCTCTGCTAAATTACTTTAAAAGAAAATATAATTCCCAAGCCAAATTATCTGTTGGGATGAATAATTTTCCTGATTTTGAATGGATTTTTTCCAGGAGAAAATCTGGCCCATCTTGCTGAACCAAATCACAACTTGGACCGTGGGCCTGGAAGCAGGACACATTTGGATGTTTTAACCTCCAGTGAATAGCAAATAGAGGATGCTGATGTAATGCACTGAAAAATAAAACAATATGTGTAATGAGCTGATTTAAAATGCAGCTTTGAAAAAAAATCACTTTCCATTTTCTCACAATCCATCAGGGCGTCAATAGGTCTTTCATTGCTTCAGCACATTGTTATTCATAGTGCAGAAAAATGCAAATCATCGGCTTGGGGGCTCCATACGTTTCCCGTGGATATTCCAGGAGGAGGGAAAGGCAGGTTAGATGAGCAGTGGCACGAGGGAGGAGAGGGCAGGGCGGGCAGGGCGGGAAGCACCACGACGCACTGGTGAGCCCTGGGCAGCCTGGAGATGCTCACATTCTGTCAGAAATACTTACAGCCCTGAATTAATGAATCCAGTGAAGCTCCATGTGGGTTCCCAGTTCATTACTCGGAGTGGCTTTGAATGAATTTGGTGAAATTCATCTCCAAAGAGAATAAGATCAATTCCAGTACAGCCGTTCCCAACCAGAACTTCAGGTGGCCACAATTCTGGTTAAAACGTTAAAGGGATCGATTTCAAAATTTAATTTGGATTTGCTCTCCTGAGAGCTCCTGTGTGTGGAAATCCTGATGCCTGTCACTATGTCCACAGAACCTTAAAAAAGTCATAATTGCCAGGGGTGTCCTGTCTGTTTGCATTTCCTGCTGCTGCTCAGTAAATACTGTACCTCTCCTCCTCCACCAGTGAGATCGGCGTGCTTCACTTCTGACTTTTGAATACCATTCAAAGTTTATTACAAAAACATTATAAAATAGATCTTTATTCTGTTCCTGATGTCAGATCTTATCTTCTTTTGAATCACAGCAGCTACCCACTCAATGGTTATACTGAATTTTGACCTTGAGGTCTCTGGTGATTACTAACCTATTTATAAGGAGTATTATGGACTGCAGGAGTATTTTAAAGCCTTTAAGAAGATGTTTCTTTGAATTTAATTCAATTTTAGTCCCATTAATAGAGATTAAAGAAACTTTCTTGTCTCCTTCAGATTCTGGTTGATTTTGTCAGTCAAGGCAGTATAAAAACATAGATACATTTTTCAATATTAATGACCAGCTGTAAAAACCTGACATAACATTTTTATAGCACTATAACTAACCTTTTTATTATCAAGTTACAATGGTTTGCACCCAATATGTATCATCTGCAGCTAACTTTAAAACTTCTACAATTTGATGGTGGACTAATTAACTTTATAAATATATGGGTTTGTTTGAAATACTTGACTTTCCATGGAGGATGCAAAACTGCCTGCCAAACTTTTCCAGCTGGGACAGCTCTGCCAGTGCATCTCAGTTCACAGGTGGAAGCAGAGCCTGGGAGTTGAGTTATGCCTTTGCCTGTGATGTGAGCTTAGGGCACAAACCTGTCTGCTGGGATGGCAAATTGAGCTTATCAGTCACTTGACCCATTAATAGAGCTTAAAATCCTCCAGTGCTGGACTTGGGGGCGCGCAGTGTTGCCTTGAACTCCTGGGAATGCAGCTTTCAGAGGTCTTGCATGGTTACAGTCCTCTGGGAGCTTTCATTCTTGAGGAAATGAGGGAAAGGGGAGAGGAGACGGAGGGAAGGATGAAAGAGAAGCTCTCTGGACTCATGGGTAATAGACTAAAGGAAAGCAAAATGGGCAGAATCGCAGTGCCTTGGCTAAATTGCATAATGGAAATCCTGGAGAGATAATTAAAGCCTATTTTAAACTGCTTCACCATGCTTATTCTCAGCGACTTTCCAGAAAAAGGAACTGGTAGAGGCTCAGCAGCAGCTGCTTTTCTTGTTTTACCAGCGCAAACTCTGCCCCCTGATGCTTTGCAGCGATACAAACTCTGCCTTCCCACTGCACCCCCTCTGAAAGGTCTGCAGGGTCTGCAGAGCAGCCCCTTGGCCCCTCTGGGGCTGCTTTTGAAGGGAGTCCCGGGAAAGGTGGAGGGAGCTGCTCTGCATCCCCAGCAGGGCTGGCTGGGGAGCCTGGCTGCTCACGCTGTCCAGGCAGGCTCAGAATATCTGCAGATTTTGTGGGGAGGGGGATGACTGAAATATTTGCTTGGAGCTGCTGTGAGTGTCCCAGCAGTGCCCCTGAAATATCTTTTGTGTGTGAAATGGAACCACTTAAAAATATTGGAAAGGTTTGACCCCATGCGAGATGTGGTGCCAATGCTGGGAGCAATCCGGAGTATCCCACGTATTCCTGAGGTGTTTTTATGTTTCGGGTGACTGATACCAGTGATACAAAGGTATGAATGAACAATCTCACTGTACAGCACTGCCTGCATCCTTTTAGCAGATATATAAGTTAAAAATGTGGCTTGAGAGACATCACAAATTGGAGTTTAATTACAATATGTTGAAAAAGCTCAAGCGATCGTGATTTCTGAGCTTTCAAACCAAAGGGGTGGACTCACTGAAGCAATTTCAGCTGATTACAGATATTCTGAACTTGCCTTGTCTAAGTGAGTTTAATTTTTTTCACCTGTCACTTGTCTGCTTTTGAGAAGCATAATTGCAACATTTGTTCAGAGCTATAAGCCTCTGGAATGGCAAAGGGATATTTTCTCTCTATGCAAATATTAAAAAAACAAAAGGGGAAAGGAAGGACTATTTTTGAGACAGACTGCCACACACACATGCCTGTACACAGACACACGGCCTCTTTTAGTTTTTCTTTCTTTATTTTAATATCTTAAAAATACATATATCTCTGGGGGAAGCTTAATAAGAACCAGCCAGCTGAAGCAAGGATTTTAGGAGGAAAAAGAAGGCAGGGGACTCTTGCTGTAGAGACAGCAGTTCAAACAGTGAAAAAGAGGACACAGCTGTGCACATCACAAATCCACAGCTGGGCAAGTGGAAAGAGAATATTCCCACATCTTCCCTTGTAAATCTTCCCTCACCTTTCAGATCCCTTAGTTTTCTGTTGTGTGGAATAATTTTTTATAGCGGGAGAGAGAGTTATTTGCATTTTGCTCCTCCTGCTGTTTGTGGTATCTAGGTCAGTTATACCTACCAAAGCCCCAAAAAAAGCACTGCGGATTTCTTCGGTGTCCTTCGTAGCAGGGTGTTTTTCTTATCCTTCAAAGTCAAGGATTTTCCAGGCTAAAGAACAAGGGAGCCCTTAGCAGCAGGTGCATAAACCAATATACAGAGAAACCTGAGAGGAAAAGCCAACGCAGACTCTGTGTCCAAAGGCCTCCCATGGGCAAGGTCTGAGGAGAAGGTGAGAGCAGATTTGTTTGGAAAGCACCTCTCAGGACCTCAGCTGAGCATCCAAACCAGCCAGGCTGGGACACTCACCGTGACTCTGCTGGGAGTGGGTGTGAAGGAGCTGAACCTTCTGCAGCTCCAGGAATTCCGGATTTCCTCCCCATTCCCCACTAGAGCTGAAGGCAGAGCAGCACAGATGCTGTTTATGCTGTTCCTCAAGGTTTGACTTTGAGCACAATGGCCGAAGCAGCCAATTGTTCAATCCAAGCACAAATAATTAGATCTAAAGAATTTTGGTTAATTTTTCCACAAAACTGTGCAAACTTCGTACCACAGCATCAACAAATGTTCCAATGTTGAATATTAAGATTCCTATTTAAACTGAAGCTGGGCTCAGAGGATTTTGGTGTTCATGTGTTCCTGGGTTTGGATTCAGAATAACTGATCATAAAATCTGTGCAGTGCTGGTCTACATCTGCAAAAGAACAGGTGCCACAGCTCATAACCTGGAAATTGTGCTCCAGAGTTGAACCTTAGTAATGGAAACTAGAGAGTTTTGCTTGTTCTGGTTAAAACAAGAGGTTTTTATGTGAAGTAAAACACTGAAATGCCTTTTGCTTGAATAGTAAACATTACCTAAAAACATTTAAAAGAGCTTTTCCAGCAGCCAGGTTTGCTGTGCAATATTCCAGTCCTTCAGCACTGTAGTAGCCATCATAAAATGTGGCAGAAGAGAGGGAGAGCACCAGGGCTCTCCCTGGGTGAAGGAAACATGGCTGGATACAAGAGAGACCATGGCATTGTGGCCACTTCCAGGTTGGAATTTCTGTCTCTTCTGCTGCTGTCAAGTGCAAAATTACCCTTGAGTTCTAATAACCATAGAAACGCCACACTTTGGGGACACCAAATGAAGGTGACAGCTTTGGAGTGAGTCTGCATATTGTAGTTGTTCTAGGAAGAGAAGAAGTTGGGGCTTGTGCCATTATAACAGAAGTTTATCTATCAGTGTATGGGAGTATATCTAGCAGTGTAGCAGGAGCAGATCCTTCTCATACCAAATCTGAGCAAGGTAATGTCCACCTTTTTATTGTAACTGGGGCTGAATACAGTCCCTGGCCTAAGGCCAGTGAAGTTAAGCCAAGGATAATTATGTTACTGATTAATTAGTTCGAGAAATTTGTGGATAATGTGGGAGACTAAAGAATGGGCACATGGAATTCACCAAAAAAATTATCATTTTTTATGATAAAAGCTCCCCTGCTTGTCTTCCTCCCCCTGTCCATGCCTCACATTGAACAAGACAGTTTGCTTCCCCAGAGGTGGCTGAAAGTTCTGTTTTCCACCAAAAATAAAAAGAGGAAAGTTTTTCAGTCTATTTCAAAGTAGTTTTTTTTAAAATATTAATGAGAAAAATAATAAGAATGAAAATGTTTTAATTTTCTGAGAGCTCCCCAGAAAAATAAAGACCAGCGAAAGCTAATAACTATTCTCAAGTTTCTAGTTAATTCTTTTTAATGCTTAACTTGAAAACAATCTCTAAAAAGACAGATTAGGTCTAGGCTTTGTAGTTACAAACACCCTGAAGACATTAGATGCCAATTTATAACAATGAATCATTTCTGTTTCTGAAAAAAGACTGTTTTGAGAAAATATTTTTAGCTGTTCAAATCAGTGTTTTTCAGCAAGCACTGTAAGGAAATATTTAAAAATGACCAGAAAGTAGAAATCAGAGTAATCTGAACTCGCTTTTGCCCAGAATCTGTAAGCTTCCATTAGTGCGTGGTGGGCTGGTACAGAGGGAAACATAATTATTACAGCACAAAATAACAGAGTATTGACACCCTGTCATTGGACCAACCCGATTTGTTCTGGAGGCTCAGGGGATAAATTGCTGTGTTAAAATGTGATGTCTTCCTAAAAACACATTAATTTTCTCTCTCAGCATTTATTTTAATAACTTCCCATCCCCAGAACTTGGGTGCAGCTGCTTTTTGCCAGGCTGCCTGTACAACAACTTGTACGAGAGCATTTTAGAGGGGATGCAGATCTCAGAGCTGATGTCCTTGGGTGACAAGGGACACGTGGCAGAACAGACCTGAAACATGCCTGACAGCAGCCTAATTGTCTCATGTCTGGGTGCCTACCTACAGTAATCCCAATGAGTCTGTAATTTGCTTTTCAGTACAGGAGGATGAGTCTAATTAAATATTGTCCATTGCATAACGTGGCCAAAAAAAAAAGCCAAACAGGACCACAGCCCATCAGAATTGCTGGCTGCAGCCAGGTTGCTGTCTTAGCCCAAAGTGCTGTGAATCTGCAGTGATTTGGGGGGCAGATATTAATTTGTGAAGCTTAGGAAATTGCTGGTGTTCTCCTTGGCCAGAGGTCTGTCAGGGAATGTGGAGAGCCAGGGAGATGTTTCCTCAGTCCAAAATATACAGGGCAAAATCCTGCTCTTTATTTATGACTCAGACCCATGAATTTGCATTCCCTTATCTTCCTCATCTTAAGTTCCTTCAGTTTTCTTGAGTTAGCTTGTGACATTCCAGGCACCTCCCAGCAGCAGTGAAGTGTTGCCTGGATTTTTCACTCCTGTGGTGTCAGTAGTTAATGGAGTTAATGTCACAGGATTTTCAGCTCCATCATAAGCTCAGTGATGAGGCACTTCAATTTATTGTCCCTTTGTGTAAGGGATCAAGTGATTAACTGAGCCATGGGAGGGCATCAGTGCTGCCTGTTGGTTTATGGATGTGCCCCAGTTCCAGGAGTCAGGACTGCTCTGGCCATTTCTCCTGTGCCTCGCTGGCCACAGCCATGTCATCATGGATATTGTATCACTGAGGTCTGTCCAGATCCTGCTTTTTTTACCCACCAGCCTCCAGGCTACCTCTCTTTTTCCTTTGCATGTTGTCTGCCCCACTTGCTCTCTTTCCAGCATTTTCCTGGCCCCAGTACATCAGTCTTGCTCCCACATGACTCCCGCTAATTACAGAGCTGCTTGCTGCTTAGTGCTATCACCTCTTCTCTAGGTAGTTCTTTAAAAAGACCATTAGCTAGAAATACATCATCCTTCAGCTGTGGGCCTCAAGTCCACTCAGGAAACATTTTATACAGTCTTAAAAAATGAGGAGAGAAAAGGCAAACAGCAGAGGAATACAAAAAGGATCCTCTGGGAGTAAGGTTGTCAGAAAGTCATGGCTACTTCCTAACTCTGGGCAGTAGTCATTTTTCTTGCCATGGGTGGTCCCAATATGGGCTGAATTTTGAATATTTGTTTTCTTTCTGTTCAGCAGAGATGTGACATTGCTGAGTGCTGGAGGAGAGGTGAGACCTGCAGGTGCTCGTCCTGCCGTGCCGTGGGAGGGATGAATCTTTCTGACAAACCTGAGATCCTGCATGTTCTGGGCTTGTCTTGGTGCCCCGTGGGAGGCCCTGACCGTGCTGGGAGCAGGGTGATGCAGCTGGGCCTGCAGCAGGGTAAGGGAGAAGTTTGTCCCTTTGTGTGGCTGCTGAGGACTGATAAGGTGGAAATCTCAAGGTAGAAAAAGGCAAATGATGTGAGGCTGATTAATTGCTGCAGTAATTCAGAGGAATGAACTGCGAGCAGCGTTGCAGCTGCTGGTGGTGCTTGGATGATGGAGTGGTCACCTCCAGAGTGTGGAAGGAGATGATTCTGTTGGTTTTCCTAAAGCCTACCAAGCTGAGTGGTTGCAGTGAAATGTGGAGATGTGGTTCCATCCTGCTTGGTTCTACCTGAGCAGGAGGTGGGGAAACATTGCCCCATTTCACAGCGCTCCCTCCTTACGTGCAACAGAGCATCACGTGCAGACTCTAGTCCTGGGAAGTCCCGTAAAAGGCAGAGGCTGAGGAAAGCTGCAGCCGTGCCAGGGCTCCTGTGCTGTGGCTCTGGTGGCTGTGGAGCCCATGCTGAGCAGAACTGCTGACCCAGATGTCTGTGCCCCTTGTTTTTATGGGCCCAGATGGTCCCAAAGAGCTGCATTTCCCTGTGTCACTCCCAAGCTCAAATTACACCCACAAGCAGTGCTATGCATTTACTGAAGCTCATTAGAATGAAATGGGAAATACACATATTTCAAAAATATTTTATTTGGAATACTAATCTTAATTTAGAATTCATGTTAAGCTGTTGAATCCTTGGCAACTGAAATGAAAACACACTGAATCATAATGAAATACAGTGCTACTGTATTGCATTATACACCACACCAGCACGACAGCAGCCTTTTCTCTTACTGAAAATAGCATTGCTTACATTTTATTTTTATTTATTTTAGGGGAATAAGTAAGAAAGCATTTCATAATGAAATCCAGCTGTTAGCACATATCTTGCTGCATGTAGCAGTAGCTGGGAGAAGGGAGCGGGGACCTGATGACGGCACAGAACTCTAGCAAGTATTTTACTGCTTGGTATTTCCATTCTGGACAGTCTGGACCTGAGTCTGGAGCCAGAAAACAGCGAGCAGTGTTGCAAGTGCCTGGCTGGGGGCTGCAATATACAGCTCACGGGCCAGAGAAGCGATCCAGCGTGCTGTATTTCATCCCAGCACCGGAGGTAAAGAACGCGCTGGTGATGTAGGGGAATAACACACAGCTGATGCTGCTTTATGGCAAACAGTTGCTGTGCAGCCGTATATAACCCTGCAGGAATTAACTCACCGTGGGCTTCACCCGCTGCCCTCGCGCGGAAACGGCGGCTGCGGAACGCGGATTATCGAGGACACAAATCGGTGCAAAGCCCTTCTTATCCCCTTCCTTGGCAGATGTAAGATTGGGGTTGAAGGCTGAGGCTTGGTTGCTTTGGGAATTACAGTTCAGAGGTGCTGATGGAGCCGAGAAGAAATATACAGCACCCTGAGTGGGCTGAATCATCCCAGTTGGTTCACTCCCCTTTATGCTGAAGCACTTTATTTTTAACAAACAGCCTGAGATACAGAGATTTAAGGCCCAATAATAGCATGGTATGAATGAATCAGTCTAGTAACACCAGACACTGCCTTGGAAATGCACAATACTCGCCTCGATAATTACTAATTTTAAGAAAGTAGATTATACCAAATGCCCTATCTTTTAAATTTCTGTTTTCATGAGGAGTGTTTCTTTTGTGGGATACAGCAGAGAAAATACCAGTGTTTAAGAATCAGGGGAAAATGTAAAGAGCAGAAGGATAGAAAAAACTTAAATATAGGGGTGTTTTATTTGTGTTGTAGTTCAAACCAGCTCCAAGTTGTAGGTTATGGATTCCTTTCCTCAAAGATGTTACCGAGAATTGCCCAGCTCAGGGGAAATGTTAAGGGCAGTCAGGACAGGATGCAGTTTATATTCTCTGTTCTCCTGCCCAAGATGTCCGTCATAAGTTAATTTTCCTCTGGAGTTCAGATTTCAGTTAGTTCTGCTTGCTGTGTCCTTCATCCTGCTGGATAAGCACCTGAAATACCCCCTTGCACTGTCTCTGTCCTCTGCTTCATTAAAGAAGTGAAAAAGCAGGAGATGCTACACAGAGGAAATAGGAATTACAAGGGTGGAAGGGACCTTGGGAGATCATCTAATCCATCTCTCTGCCTCAGAGGAGGTGAACATGTAATTAACTGCTCCTAAGGTCTGCCTGCCTGATCTGCTCTTCAAAACTTATTGCGTGGGGATTTCCATCCCCTAAGAGTTTAGCCCAGCATTTCACCAGTTTCACACTGGAGAATTTTCCTGAGTCTCTAACTAAAATCTCCTCGGCTTTTATGTAAGCCCCTTGAGACTTATTTTCCTGCTTTTCTCATGCTTTTTCAGAACTTTTGTTAGTCTTGTGGTTCCCCATTGGACTTTTTCTCAATGGCCTCTAAACTTGCACCAAATGCCCAGGTTAATCTGACAGTGCTGGCCCCAGAAGAGACTTATTTCCTAGTTTATTCCCAGGTAATGGCTGAATCTATAGCCTAAAGATATTCAGTGCTTCTGCAGTTTGGTCACTTAGCTTTTCATTTGAGATAATTCCACTAAATATTAATATAGAAAATTTTCAATTTTCCCTTTTGGAGAAACATTGCTTATAGATTTTTCTTTAAATTTGCTTTTAACTTGAAGAAAATAGACTCATGTGAATTCACTTATAATGAAATAACTTCTCGTAAGTCGAGTTCCTATCTGAATTTATTGCTCCCCTAAAGCCAAATATGAAGCATCTTCTTTACCCAGAGTCCATGCAGCAAAGCAATGTGTTGATAACCATAATCAAGTGTCTGAGGCTCTCTGTAAGAAATAACATTTGTTTTCCTATTTCCATCTAGAACATTAAAGCCTTCCTACTACAATTGCTGCAGCCATAACTGCAGTGCCATTCATATCTCTAATAACATCATACAGATTTCTGTTCATCTCCTATCAGATACAGCAGCGACTCATCTTGTTTTTCATCTCTGTCTTCAAAGAAGTCATCATTGTTCTGAAGATGCAATGATCAGCTTATCTGAAGTGTCCTGGAGAGATATTGGCTCTTTTAACAGCATTTTTATCAGCTCTTTAATTACTTGGAATTTTGTCATGCAGCCTGTGAAGCCATGTACACATCATGGAGAACATGCTGAGTTTCCCTCAAGCTGCTCGGACAAACAGGGGTTTTGCACAGAAAGCTGCTCCAGCCGACCTGCTGCTGCATTCCCAGGCACAACCCCAGGGAGGGATGTCCTAAAATCTGTGTGGATCTCTTGACCCAAGGAAACACCCAGCTGCAGATCCATTTTGCCTTGTTTAACTCCCCGGAAATGCCTCCCAGCTCTCTGCACTATGCGAGCAGAGAATCCCAGACTTCTTCACGCTCAGAAGATCTTGTTCTGCCTTAACCTGACTGTGCCTTCCTTACCTTTAACCTTACAAATTTCTCTGGGCTCCATGCCTCCAACCCTCTGCTCATGTATTTCCTGATGAAAACTTGGGGACTGAGGGACTGAAGTTTCTGCATTTTACAGCAAACAATGCTGGCCAGAGACTGTCCCTTGCTGGCACGGAAGCACCAATGTATCAGCCTTATCTAACTAGTGACAGCCTAATATTAATGTAGCTAGAGAGCCATTTTGTTGTTTATTGGAGACAAAACTCCATCTGAAGTCCAAGAATGGTTTTGCCTAAATAAATGGGGTATGGTAGCTGCAGATAAAAATAATAGTCTGTCTAGTTAAAGTGAGAGATGTAAGCAGGGATTTTGTGGGGTTTTGAGCTCGCTCTTGCTAGAAAAGCAAAGTTTCACTCATGTTAAACAACCAGGTTTAAGTTATGAGTTTTCCTGCATGGCAACAATACCTGGATGTTTTATTACCCTTTATTACCCTTGTCTGGTAGTTCTGTGCAGAAGCCCAGGGAATGGCAGCAGCGAGGTCAGCACACAGTGGGATCCACAGCTCCCAAGCAGCACAGCTGAGACCTGCAGAGATTGCTGGGGGTCCCTCTTATCATCAACAAAAGGAATAATATGGCCAACACGGGGGCAAGGATGGGCTGCAATGCAAAGTGCCTAAATGTTCTCAGTTCTCATGCAGGATGGCTGCAATTGGCTCCAGGCGCTGTGAATCCCAGCAGTTTGCTCAGCTCTTCCTTGAGCATTGCCCACGGAGAAGCGCTGGGGGCAGCCAGGCAGCTCTGAGGAGGTGCAGGATCATTACCTTGGCAAGGGCTGGAGCAGCACAGCTCCCTCACAGGGATCCCCAGCTGGACTGTCTACCCAGCTTTATACAGAGCATGGGAAGGTCCCAGCTAGAGCTGGTTCCTCTCCTCCACGGGTTTTAATGGTGGAAGGGTGAAGGGTTGATGTCTTTTCAGCACTGGGGTTAGCCACTGCGTTTTCAAAGAGTCTGGCTAATTTTTGTCTCAGCCTTCTCCCAGCCTCCCTGCTGCCTTACCTTACAACTCAGAGGTGCTGCAGCACTGGAGCAAACCTGCCTCCTTCTTTCTAAAGCCTCTTGCAGTAGCAGCTCCAGAAGACCCCTGGAAAAAGGATTGACTTCCCATAAAGGATAGCTCAAATTTTTTTTTTGTGGGAACAGTGGAGTTATAGAGCTCTTTTTTCCCCAGGAGCCTTCCTTGAAAACTGAAAAATAAATTCAAAGAAAGGTATGTCCTAGTTCAAGGGCAGAAGACTGAGGTTTATATGAGGAGTACTGAAGTGTGTGCATTGTGGCTCTGTGTGCAGAGAGCCCAGCAAAATCACTGCCTAAATCTATAGCTGAGGCATGGAGGACACAGAGACATCATTTTCCCCCTTTTCTTCTCCCCCCAGGATCTTGGTAAGCTGGGGAGGCAAAGGTAGGGAGTGTCCAGGCAGGGACGGGTAATCTGTTATCAGAGAAGGTCACAGAACCCAGCAAAATGCACACCCAGCCCTTGGTTGTGAGCAGTGCCACAGGTACCTGGCCAAAGGTTCTGATACAATTTATTCCAATAATTTCATAACTGCACAAAGAGATAGCAGCAATGGGGAAAGAAAGGAAAGGAAGAAAGAAAGAAAGAAAGAAAGAAAGAAAGAAAGAAAGAAAGAAAGAAAGAAAGAAAGAAAGAAAGAAAGAAAGAAAGAAAGAAAGAAAGAAAAGAAAGAAAGAAAGATGTTATAAATCTGTCCCTCATACTGTGAATATAGTCTCAGATACCCCAAGGACAATTTCAGCTGAATTCTCTGAGAATTGAGACATTCAAGAGGAGGCACCAGCACAGCTTTAAAGATCTGATGGCTGGAGTTCAGAGCCCAGGCACACTCACATCCTGTGAGCCGGAGACAGGTACATGTGACGCCTTAGAAGAGCAATGGAAGCAAAAACCAAGGTGCTGAGCAACTCTTGTTTAATTCAGAGAAACTGTGCCTTTCCAAGAGTCCCATTCTCCTCACTGCAGGTACAAGACAGTAAAGTTTTATCTTGACATTCCAACTGCTCTTTGCTTTTGCCCAGGTTTCCTAGAGGTTTTCAAGCCCCTTTTATTCCACAGCACAATCAGACCAGAGTGACATGAAAGGGGACAGGAAAATCTCTGATGAGAATGAGAATGGTTGCCCTGTCAGGTGTGATTAACACCAACATGGTTAAACACCTTACCAAGGAAGACCTGCAGGATGTGCGGGACATTTTAAAAAGCCATTCTCTTTCCAGTCATGCCCTCTTGGTAAATTATGATTTCAGTAGATTAAGCAGAATGCTGATGAAAAACGTAATGTGGTGGAATCTGGCCATTTTGACAGCCCAGCAAAGTCTATAATGTCCCTCAAAAAGCTCTTGATGTGATGATGCAGCTGAGCAACACAGCCACGTCCATCCTACTGCAGGCTGCTCACCAGAAGCCGATGATGGCAATTAAAATTAAATGGTTCTCAAACAATCATAACGAAGGCAGATTTACTCGGCATTATCTTTGCCTCACGGAAAGGCCCCTACGAGAAAGTTCAGCAATCATAATGGAATTACAGGCTGCTTTCTGGTCTCGTGTCAGCAGAGCTTGTGACAAGATGAGCCGTGAGCAGGGCAGCCTACCCCGGGTGCCGTCAGCGGCGCCGCGCGGAGCCACATCACTGAAAGCAGAGTCAGAGCTCTCGAGCTGTCATGTACAAATCTTGTTATAATGAGAAGAGCATTAGTAATAGAGGCTGAAATTTTCAAGCTGCCTAAGGGATTTAGATGCTCAGTTCCCATTAAATTTAATGGGATGCAGGCCTCAAAATCCCACCCACAATAAATTTTTACCAACCGTTCCTCATGCAAAGGAAGCAGAGGGGAGAGAAAAATAGGGAAGGATGGGGAGAATCAGATATGAGAGTGTTTCTTACTGGGACTGAAAGCCAGCTGGGTGCTGTAAAATAGTACCTAAAGGGGACTAAAATGAAATATGGCATAGGGGTGTCATCTAATACTCAGGTAATTTGGGTCTGGACTCCACTCCAATCTGCCCTGTAAGGTGGATGGGAGCATAATGCCCTCTGTGCTTTGAGACTTCTATTTCTGGACTCCAGACCTACTTGCCGTCATTAAAGCACATTTGAAAATGAAAATTAGGTAGAGAGACATAGATGGGATAGCAGTGGTCTTGGGAGTTATGTTGGGAGAGGATGAGAGGAGGCTGAGTTATACCAGCTCGCTTCTCTAATTAGGTCTGGTTGCATTTACTTCTTCAACTGGATTTATCTGTATTTAAGGCAGGTGCTTTTTTAAGTGTCAAAACCACTAAAGATCAACATGTTTCTTTGTTAACTGCGGATCCCATTACTTTGTTTCCAGGAAGCCACCAGCCCGCCTAAGTTCAGGCCCCAAACTGAGCAAGAGTCACTCTGAGTTTCCCCCAAAGAGTGGAGGAGAATGATGTCCCGATGGTTCAGGTTTTGCCCCTGGGGTAAAGAGGACTTTACCTCATTTAACTTCACCCACTCCTATGTTGGGCACCAGCTCGTAGATCTCTGCCCAAACTTGCTCCACAGACTGTCAGGCAGTTATGTATTTAGGATTGGTATTAAATACTTACGTATTTTACACTGGCACCCTGATAGGAGCCTACAGTTACACAGTCCTGGCTCGAAGGAATGCTCACAGTGAGCCAGGATGCCCAAACAGCCAGTGAAGAGTGAGTCCCATTCAGCTTCAGTTGCACATGGTTTTGATCATTATTTTCATATTTGCTTGTAATGAGGGATTCCCTCGTGCCCCTTCCGTAAGTCACCTGCCAGAACCCCAAGTTAACAGAAGAAAACACACCTCAGGTGTGGATACTTCCAAACTTCAACCCGTGACTTGTATTTCAGGTTTTTTCCCAAAGAAGCGTCTGTTATCAAGACAGTTAATGGTGGGTTTTTTTCCGTGTAGTTTTAGTTGCTTGTTTTGTTGGGGTTTTTTTCTTTGTTGGCTCTTTCCGCAGTTCGATTTTCCATCTGGAAATAAATAAGGATAAAACGCTCCCTTCACCCTGTGTTTGCCCTGCCTGTTCAGCGTGAGTGATGTGGAGGTGGGTAGGAGGGGTTCCAGGCAGCCTGCTGCAATGTGGCATCTGGAGACACAAACTTGGAGGGGTTCCCAGGAAGGGAGTATAACATTTGGCAAGGAAAGAAGCAGCTCAGATGAGAGAGGGCTGTGAGGTTTCCCCCTCTCCTGTCCCCATCCTGTTGCTTATTTCTGCATATTTGTTTTATTCCTCAGCCATATTAGAAGTGTAAATTACACAGATGAGCTAATGAGATAATCTGTGCCATTTGGGGAAGTGGGAATCATGGAGACGCTTTCTCCTTTCCATCCTTTCTAATAATTTACCTTTATTTGGAGACTAACGATGCTCAGATTCTGCACGCTCGGTTCTGCAAGCCTGGAACAGATCCTGTGGCATTTCTTCTGTGACTTGATATGTATTTCTCCTTGGTGTTTCCATGGCTTGCCATTCATCCCAAACATCCTTGTTGTCTTAGGCCATAGGTATAGGGTGGAGTTGTGGTCCATGGAAGTTTTGAGTTTATGGGAATAAGACTTGGATTTCACCCATGCAGAGCGTTAGGTTAAATAAATATGAGTCACTGTAAGGAAAAATGGGGTCGATGGCAATCTCCTTGTTCTTTTTGTCCCTAAATTCTACTGAGAAATGACTGTGGGCAGTCCTGGGTAAATGTTCAGCTGGCATAAACGTAGGCACCTTCACTGCAGCACAGCTGATTTATTGGGATGTGACCCTATGTTTGCAATTAAGATTATGTCCATAGAACAGATGGGTCAGAGTGATGCATTTGCCTTTATGAGGCACTGAATCAGATTCTCTGCAATAGATCATTCATATCCCAAATTGGTGCCATCCTGTTTTGAATGGAAGTGGTGAAAGGGGGGATTTCTTGCAGCAGTTGACAACTTTCAAACTTTAACACATGAAGTTGCTTCTCTTGTTAAATGTTTATTTGGATGGAAGGAAAGCAGGGCTGTAAGACATTTTTAGTTTCTGTGCTGAATTTACAATTCCATTTTTAAACCATTTGAAAGATGCTCAGTTAGTAAGAAGCCTTTTGGTGGGAGGATAAAGACAGTTCCTTATTCAGAAACAGTTTGTGCAGTCGGGTTGTGAATCCCTCCACAGAGACACTGTACTTCCATTTAGCCTCACTCCCAGAAGTTGCCTCAAACATAAATTCTCAGAGATACACGAACTCCAACTGGGAAACACTCACTGAGTTTCTCAGCTGAGACAGGGACATTATTACTGAACTGCTCTGATGCTGGAAATGGGGACTAAGCAGTAATGCTTACATGGGAAAGAGGAAATTTCCACAAGATCATCAGGCTGCTGTCACATTCCCCATTACGAGCTGCTTTTAAAAGACCTTTCCTGGTCACTGGAAGATGCTGCTTCTGCTGAGGCCAGAACTGGCAATGCTGGTGCCTTCTGCTCCTTGAATTTCATTACTGTCACTCCTTTAGGAGTAGAATAAATGGTTGTTGGTTCATTCACCTCAGTTGTCAGTAGATATTAGAAGACATGAAAAGGAAGTACTTAACAAGAGAGATCTGCAGTATCAAGAGGAAATGATAAAAAGATAAAATGCCTTCTTTAGCACAGATCTTTCTTTTCAGCTCTGCTTCCCACCAGCCTGCCCTACCTTCCTTCCTTCCTTTCTTGACTCACAGGTAAGCTGAGAAATAAAGTGAAATTTTGTTACTCTGCATTGAGAGGGATCTGTTCTCTCCCTCCTGGGAGGGGAGGAGGGGAATATGGGATGCCCACTCCTGCCCCATGTCCTCTTCCAAATTTTATTTTCTAATTTTACTTTCCTGCACTGGGATACTGTACGAAAGAGAGGGAAGGAGGAATGATATCTTTTCATTTTTCTGCTCCAGATCCTTTGACAAGCCCTTTGATGGCGCAGCTAATACCTGGCTTAAGGCTGCTTTGCCATTTGGATACCTCCAGACAGCAACGCTGGGAATGCAGAGGTTAAACCGAGCAACCCCCCTCAAAGTCACTCACGTGTGGGGCTGGGCTGCTGGTCACCTGGACTGTGCCAACTTTTCCCTTTTTTTTTTAAATTTTGAGTGGGAGAGCAGCAAGTGATTATGGACTTACCCCATCCCTTCCAAACAGAAGGCTCACATTTTCCTCTCAGGTCCCAATCAGAGAGCACAGCCATCCCTTCCTGATATTATTCCTGCCTTAGCACTTCCTTGCCCATGCCACAGGGACAAGTCCTGCTCCTTTCTCTGTCTAAATGGTCTCTCCCACCACCCAGCCCAAGGTGTTTCCTTTTTCTGGCTCTGGTGAAGTTCAGCCATGGCACAGAGGACAGTAAAATCTCAAAATCAGGGTTTCCCTCCTTAAGCCAAAGCACCGTGGGACTTCTTCCGTTTGCATATGAGTAATTTGAATTCTGAGTGCTTAACCTGTGGCAGAAATAATTCAGATTTGAACACATTAATTGTGTCAGGTCAAAGTAACAGTTGTTTTTTGCATGGATCATTTCAGAATATTTTTTTGCGGGTGTTTGTAGCAAGCAAATCACAGGATGCAGTTGTTGCTATAGCAATAAGCCTCCCAAAGTGAAGGAGGTAGGGCAGCCCCCCTCAGACAGACTCCCACCAGTTATCACTGCAGCGGAGGTACCTGACATGGTTTAGTTACCAGGGATGTGATAGGTATCAATAAACCCTGATTTCTAGGAGTAAATGGATCCCGTGGGATTTATGTAGCTCTAAAAATACTCCTTTGTTTGAGGTTTGAGTCATCAGTGAATCTGAAATTTGCTGACTATAATTGCATTAATTATGCTAACAAGTGAATTTTTTCAGCTGTGTATGATCTGAGTATGGGATGTGCAATTTAGGTGTGTGTGATGTGCTGTAATTTAATTTGGAAGCTCAGCAAAATACAGTGGCTTGGAGAGCCTCTGTGATAGCTCTGCAAACAGTCTGGACCAAGCAGGGCAGTTAAAATAGCACAGCTATGCCCAGCCTGAATTCTCATGGAGAATATCCAGTAAGATATCCTTGAAATATTTCATCTAGAAGTCAAAAATTAAAGCATCAGGAACACTTATATAATAAGGCTTATAATAATAGCTGTTTCCTGGTGCCAGCTGTGTTTAGTGGTTCACACAGTGATCGTGGCACAGTCTCCAGGGAGTGGATGCTTTGTTTTGCAGAGGTCTGTGGGCTGAGCTCAGAGAGCAGCCAGGCAGGGCTGCCGGATTCACACCACGGGAGGTGTCTAAGCCTTGCTCCTCCTGCTCCGTGAGAAAATGGGTCTGGGCCAAATCCTTTTGAAGTCAATGCAGTGATGGCCTGGAATTCTTTGAAGGGATCTCTTGGATTGTGTCCTGGGAATGGGATTTAAGGCTTGACCATTCAGCTCAGCATCCTGGCTCGCTCTCTGAGTCATTGGCGTGATTCTGAATTGATGCTGATATACAGAGAGGGAGAGCCAACCCCTTCTTCCCAACATTCGCACATAATGAGGAACTGCCAGCTCAGTTCACCGTGCTGATGGTTCTGCTTCCTCCCATCTCTTCTCTCCCTCATGTTCTTCAAATACTTGTGTTAATATGAAAAACAGATCCTTCCAGATGGCTCCTGTAGGTGCCATCTAATTTGTGGTGATGATGGGCCAGTGGCTGTTGGAGAAACAGAATAAAAGAGAAAAGCAGTTGCAAAATTGCTACTTTTTGTGGGCTGCGTGCACTTGCCTATAAGTGTTTATTATCCTAGATGGCAATCTCACTGATTCTTCTTGATGTACTCCAGCACTAATAAAGGAATTTTGCAATATTATTACAGCAATTTTAAATCAATTCACTCAGTGAACGCCGCTGTGCTCCAGAAGTCAATTATAGATATCACGTAAAAAACCCCAGATAATGCAAAGCCAGCCCTGTGTTTTCATCATTATGCAGAAAGCAAAATAAAATACAATGAGGGAAATGCACATTAGGAAACCAGAGGTGCCATGAAGGAAGGGGAGCACGAAAGGTGCTATTTCTGCTGCAGGGTTTTCTCCAGGCTTTGGAGCATTACTGACACCACGACCTGCTCTGCCTTCCCCCAGCTCCCAAGGGCCCTTCAGGCAGAAACAACTTTTTACGGCTTTTCTCCCTAGAACAGCTCTTGCTAAGGCTCATCACGAAAGCATCCAGGAGCCACGTCAGGACCTCGGGCGAATGAAAAGACCCTGCTTGAGGTTAATGGTGGGTTCCTCCTTCGAAGGCCAACAAGAAGCCAGAAGTTGATAAATATAAAGCACACCCCACCATGTGAGGGAGATGCCTACTTTTTTAATATTATGTTTCATTCCCTAGGCACTGAAGGTCCACATAATTTTCAGTTTCTTCTGTCACCATGTCCTTCAGAAAAGTGATTTTTTCCTTGTTGTTAAGCCTCCCTGGAGCATTAAGAGGATATCTATTGTTGTGGCTAGAAACTGTGGCTGGTTTTTAATTCTTAAATTCCCTCTTCCTCTCTTTTACAGAGGACAGCTTGGAAGGATTTTGGGTTGTCAACTTGGGCTTAGTGCAGGGGTAACCCTAGAAATAAGAAATAGAGTTAATTTGTAATTGTTCATGACTGGAGAAACTGAGTCCTGATCATTCAATAAAAACATTATCTAAATTAGGGTATATATCAAGCAACTGCTGACAAGAGATCTTTTCAAAACAAGCATAATAATGCTTTTTGTATTTTTTGTGTGTGTTCCAAAGACTCTTCAGCAAAATCTTGTTTTATCTATAAAAATGTGGTTCTGATTCCTATTAATTGTCACACCTCTGGGCAGGGGGAGCTTGAAGTTTCAAGGCAGATAACACCATGCCAGCACTATGATAAACAGCCCAGCACCTCTGCTTTATCTTTGGTGAAAGATAAGCTGGAATAAGGAGTGTGATTAACAGTTGTGCTGAAGATTTATGTAATCAATTTGGAGAGCAGGTCTGTGTGTTTTCTTGACAGGATAGTTAAGGTAAAGTTGCAAGTTCAAGCAGCTTTGACCTCAGTAAACTTGCCGTGCAGCCCGGGAGCCTCTCTTGATTATTCCCTGTTAAGGTTTATAGGATAATGAAAAGAAAGCAGAGGGAAGACAGAACATAAAATGTAATTGCTTTTTCCTCCAGCCACCCCCTCCAGAAGCTGTGCTGTCACACAGGGTATGTCCCAGCCCCTGCCAGTCTCGGAACCAGGGTAGATGAGCTGTAGCAGCAACAATTTTGCAGAAGAGGAGGACAAAAAGGTCTTCCTGGGCTTTTTGGTCTCAATCAAACATGATGTCCTGGCTTCTCCACCCAGAGCATGTGTGCTCATGGCACCTCACTTGTAAACACCAGTTTGATATTTTTTTAAAAAATATTTTACAAATGTGGATGTGTAGGCATGGAAGGGTGAGGAAGTGAAGCTGGAGAAACAAATCCTCCCTGGTTTCCATCGAGGCTGGATGCACCTGGCTCAGCACACAGCCCGTGGTCCCTTGGAGGGCAGTGCCAGCTCCCAGGGAAGGGAGTGAGAAGGGCCCAGGAAAAGCAGCAGCATCGTGTGACAAGCTATAACAGCACTCCTGATTGCACCAGTACGGCATTTGAGACCACTCCCAGGAAATGTTGCTCTGCTCTCCTTCCACAGATAAGCCCCTGTACATCCTGGGCTGATAAGAAATTTTCAGCAGCCTCCTGTTGCCCGAGAAGAGGTAAAATTGCCCAGCCAGCCTCGGGGCAGGACAGGCAAAGCTGCTGCCACCTTGTGCTCCCAGCAAAGTGGCTCCATTATTTGTCCCTGATGGAGATGAGGGGAGAGGAAGGGAGAATTATTGTATATTAATGTTGCAATATACACAATTCCCACTTAGAATTGATTTTTCCCCCTGTGAGATGTGCTGTCTTGTTGAATGAGGGAGAAAAGTATAATTTTAAACCTCACTTCTGTAAGAGGAATTAAACAAAGGGGGAAAAAGACATGGAAAAGAGGAGGCATTATCTCAGGGGTGCTATTAATCATCTTCTTAGGAAAATGTAGTCCTGCTGTGCGTCTTGCTGACCTCACGAAGTAAACCTTCCTGTATCTGCCCACTGTAATATTTACTACTGAGTCTCTCCAGCCCTTTTTCTCTGCATTCAACACCAGTTTGGCTTGTTTGTTCCAAGTGGCAGATTGGAAAGAAGTGGAGGTTACCTCTGACAGAATTGTCAAATTAAATTTATCCTGTTCCCTGTACCTTCTCCAGGAGCCCCCCTATTTATAGTAAAGTACACACAGCACATAAGCATTGGTTTTCAAAATCACTTTGACAGCAAATAATAAATACAAAATAATCTGCAATACAATATGCAATTGACTTGTGTGCCTCCCAGTCAATGCAAGCGTTATCCAGCATATAAAATTACACTGCAGGCAGAACATCCTTTACCTGGCAATGACACAGTCTGGTAAAAAATAAATAATACTAATAGACCCCCCTAAGTATGCACCACTGGGTGTCTTGTCTAAACGTGGCGGTGAAGAATGAATGTGAAATTAGCACTCGATTAGAACTGAAGGAAATGCAGGATGTGAATGTAAAGCAAAGGACTATGTCAATGTCTAAATATGAATGTGACATTTGGATGGCTGCATAAATAGTCTCCTTGTGCAGCGTTGTTCAGAGAGGAGGTCTGCCACAGGAACAAGAGAGGGTAGGAGATGTCTGGATTTAAGATGGTTTTCTCAAGTGGAAGACCTGTCCTTCACTTCTCTTCCCACTCTCTTTTTCCCCTGGGATCAGCAGGGACCTGGGAGTACTGCAGTTTTTTCTTCCTGTCCTATTTATCTATTGTCACTGTACAAGATTCATAGCAAGTGGTTTTCTCTGAATTTTTTCCCCTTCCATTCTTCCCCTCAGGTTTTCCATAGAGCTCAGACTGTGGCTTACTAAATCTTCCGAACGGGTTCGTGATATTTGTATTTATATCTCGCCCTTCCTCCCCGGAACACAAAGGGATGAAGGGGGAGTGTTGGTCATCTCTTTCCCACAGTCAGGCATTGGCAAAAGAGCATTTGGCTGGGCCATGCACTCCCTTCATGGCATGAAGGATCTGAAGGCCGTTTTCCACCCCGTCAGCATTAGAGGTTCTGCAGCTTTGCCCTGGCACCTTCCCACCTCTCCCAGGGGCTGCTGGTGTGCTCATTCAGCCCCTTGCCCAAGCACCAGGCTATGAGGGTCCTTGGTAACTTCTGTATTTTATTTTCAAGCCCCATACTCTGAATATTCTTCTGAAAACAGTAAAATATGTTCACTTTCCTGTTGGTTTTGACCATGAGAATGAAGATGGGACCAACACCTTTCTTCCTGTGAGCTGCCTTCAGCCAAGGCTCTGGGTATTATTTTTGAGGTGTTGTGTTTATTGCCAACTCCACTTGAACAACAGGGCAAGCGAGGTCTGCCTCAGGTGTATGCGGTGCCACTCTCAAATCAGACCAATTCAGGGTCTAAGAGAAACACTCATTTTTGAAATTGGTTTTTGACATCTTCCAAAGCTATCAGGAAAAGTTTGCTTTTGTTACAGCCAACTTCACCATCTACTTGACCTTAAAGCCAAGAATTTATGTGCTGCTTCCCAAAATAAGTATCAGTAGGTCTGGGAGAATGCCTTAGGGGTGTGCAGGCCAAATTGTAGCAGTCAGAAAGATGCTGTTTTTAAAATCAGCTCTACGGGTGAATCTTCCCATCACTGTTAACGTTTAACATATCCCCCTAAGCCTGGATGCTCTTTGAAGCAAGTTACCAGCTTAATTGGCACTCTTTAATAAAATTTAATGCTATTTTTTTAATGAAGAAAGATGAAAAGTTGCCTAGAGGGGAATCTTGAGAACAAGGTATTTAAAGAAATTATTCTTTGAGAATGTCGATCTCTTATCTCATTCTTCACAAATCATTTAATGAAATAACATTAACATTTCACTTCTAGTTATATTAGCTTCTTCCCTTGCACACTTTTCTTTATTTTGGGGTTTTTTTCTCTCCTTTTCAAGGAAAAAATAAGTCCAACAAGGCTCTTGAACAACAGTCTTGTGTTATTAAGAGACAATTAATATTGTCTCATTCTTGCAAATGGAGGGGCCTAGTATTTTCCAGGCAATTAGGTAGATAACTTTCTCTTGCATTTTTTAATGCTGATCTAAAGTTTATCAGGCTTGGCTTTGCCAGTTACATAATTACTGCAAACTTGGGCATCTGCAGCCCGACTCCAGATACAAACAGCCCTATCACTGCTCCCTGTAGGCAAAAACCTAAAACAGGAGACAGTTTTCTGGTCCAAATGGAGACATTGAGGGTTCTGCCTTTAGATTAGAGAATTATTTGAGTCCTGCTCTCAGAACCTGTCATTGAAATCAGGGCTTGATTCCATGAATGGGAAAAAGAGGCATCAGCTTTGACTGTAATTTCCTTGAAAGCCCCGGCTCTCCACAGCGACCTGTTAGGGAGTGACGGTTGTGTTCTGAGCTGGAGAAGGGGAACATTTGTGGTGTCCTTTCCTTGATGAATCATTTTACCTCTTTGCCACTTCACAGAATCACAGAACGGTTTGGATTGGAAGGGACCTTAAAAATCATCTTGTTCCACCCCCTGCCGTGGGCAGGGACACCTCCCACTGTCCCAGGCTGCTCCAAGCCCTGGCCTTGGGCACTGACAGGGATCCAGGGGCAGCCACAGCTTCTCTGGGCACCCTGTGCCAGGGCCTGCCCACCCTCACAGGGAAGATAAACACTTCACTTCTTGTTATTTTGGGTTCAGTGTCCCCTTCTTAAATGAAGTTTTTGTGCCACAGGTGGATGGCTCAGTAGTGTCAGCAAATCCAGGTGTGTTACTGCAGGTCTGACCAGGAAGAAGAAGAGGGGTGGGCTACAAGAGCAATGAGAAAAATAAATGCAGCCCATTAACTTTACCATCCAAAGCAAGAATTTCTGTATTCCAGGCTTGCATATAAATAATTGTTTCATTATTTTGACCAATTCATAGTGGTTATTCAGCTCTCAATACACGAGGCACCTCTTCCCGTGTTTGTGAGTGCTTTATCTCTGTTCTGTTTTCAGCATAAAAGAGATAATGGTAAATAATTTTCATAGAACCTGCCTCAGCCACATTTCTCTCTATGACTTTTCCACCTAATTTCAAGGCTCTGTTATTTTCTGTAACACTGTAATATGATCTTCATGATTCTTGCAAGCTTTAGGAGAGAGTGAATTATATGAGAATTTCCTGAGCAATCTCCAGTTTTGTCTCACATTCAAATCACTACACACATCCATAGGAAACAGAAAGAAACAGGTCATGGTGCTCCTTCCCCCAGCATACTAATTTAACTCCTCCAGAATCAGTGGGAATGGCTTTCCTTCAGCACAGAGGGAAATGAATACCCATCCTGGCATCTGACTGTGATGCTGAGACTCATCTGTCTGCAGTCCCAGAGGCTTTAAGGTCAGGTTGAAGGAGTAGGATGTAGAGCTTTGCAGTAATACAAACCTTATTGACCCTTCTAAAAAAAAAAAAGAAATCTGTTTTTAAATGATGGAGGTTTATATAGACACACAAGTAATACAAATATATTTAAAAAATAATTTCTATTTTTTATGCCCAAGAGAAAACAGGCATCACTGCACAAAGGGATGCAAAGCAGCAGGGTCAAAAGTGGGAAATTTCTGTCTTCATTCATAGCTAAAGTCCTTCAGGATCCCTCTGTCGTTTGTGAGCTCTCTGTGACTGTCATGCATTTAACAGGTCGCTCAGTAAACACCGAGTCGAACCCTCTTCCAGTCTGCCAAACCTTTTCTCCCACCAGGCTGATCCCCAAAAGGCTCCCCTCACATCCATCCCAGCCCTGCCCGGGTTCCTGCTTCAGAAAAGATTCTCCAGCTAAGTTACAAGCCAGACAATTAACTCAATGGCAAAACATGAAAACCACTCTTTTGCTTCCTAATGAGGACTCATAATAACTATGCTGGATTTTTTTCCTTTTATATTTATCAAGGTATGATTTAATTGTCATCAACATCCAAAAGACAAAAAAAAGCCCCTAGACTCAAACTGACAGAAAATTCTGGGGGTTTTAGATATTCTGTAGTAATGATTCATGCATTTACAGCTGGGATAATAACAGTCTAATACCTTGATCATATTGCATTTTACATAATTTTACATAATTGTTCATAAGGGCTACAATTATTGCGACTGTGAAGTGTAAAACTACAAGAAGAGAATGAAAAAGCCAACTCAAATTAATACATTTAGCCTGATTTTCTTGTACTAATTACCACTGGGAAAACACATATTTTAACCTAGCAATGTTTGGATGTTTTTGTACCGCAGCGCTGCCACAAATGAAACATTATAAAAAATACAGTTGTGGTTTAACCCCAGCTGGCAGCTCAGCCCCATGCAGTGGGGTGGGGGAGAGAATCTCAAGGAAGGGAGGAAATGAGGCAAAGCAGTTTCACAGGCAAAGCAGAAGCTGTGCACACGCAAACGAAACAGGGAATCCCTTCTGCACTCCCCAGGGGCGGGCAGGCTCAGGCATCTCCAGCAAAGCCAGGCTCTGTCAGACCTAACGGCAACTTGGGAAGACAAATGCCATCACTCTGAAAGTCCCCCCATTCCTTCTTGTCCCCCCAGCTTTGTATGCTGAGCGTGACACCCCGTGGCCTGGGATATCCCTTGGCTCAGCTGGGCTCAGCTGTCCTGGCTGTGTCCCCTCCCAGCTTCCCGTGCACCCCCAGCCTCCTGAGCCGTGGGGTGAGGAGCAGGAAAGGCCTTGGCTCTGTGTAAGCCCTGCTTGCCAGTCATGGAAACATCCCTGAATTATCAACCCTGCCTCCAGCGCAAACCCAAAACACAGCTCAAGAGTAGCTGCTACGAAGTAAATTAGCTCTGCTCCAGACAAAACCAGCACAACAGTGATTGCCATCCCAAGTGACAAATTATCAGGCACTGTTAAATGTGCTCACAGGGCCATGGAGGTGTTCTGGCTTCCTGAAATATTTCTAGCAAAGTGAGTGTGGTTGTGAGTGATTTAAAGTACAGATCATGCTCACCTGTTTGGTTTTTAAAGATGTTATGTTTCTGCTCTCTGCCATACCATGCAGCACTCTGGCTGTCAGTGTCAAGAGGAATGTGATGGGTTTGTGTTATTTTTACCATTTTCTCATTGCTCTAATTGCTCCCCAGTGTTTTTGGGGAAAAACAATGTTCGCTTGCAGGAAAAGAGGCAAAAACCACTCACTTGGAACACCAAAGCAGGTCTGAGGAAGGAGAAGCTGGGAAAGCCACTCACTTTGGAAGCTGCAAATTTCTGTGCAGAGATTCATCCCCGTGGCTGGGCTTGCCTGTGGGGTGGTTTGAAGGCACACACACACGGACTCCCACTGCAGGGGGGCACCTGGAACCACAACTGCCCGCTGTGTGCACCAGCACCAAATCCCTCTCCAAACAGCCTGGCCAGGAAACCCTGCAGAAGCAGCAAACACCGTGAATGGCAGGAGGAGTATGAAAAGATGGGCTCTAGGGGATGTATAGAGGGATGGGGCTAGCAGAGATCTGTCCCTGGCTATGGGGTGAACTCAGGGCTTTGTCTGAAGGGGGGCCCACATTGATATGCCAAGCTCTACGCTGAAGGCATTGAAATGCAGGCACATGTTTGCCTCTAATTGTTTGGGGGAGAGTGGACTGCTGGGAGCGCTGACTTTTTAAATTGCCTGTGCCAGGTCCCTCGGAGCGTGGCCGCCAGAGCTGTCATCCCCATTTAGAGCTGTGGAAAGCCCACCAGGCTGAGGTGGAAACAGGCCTTGGGAAAGGTCTTCACCCCGTGCAAGGAATGGATTTTGCCCAGAATGCTGCAGTACTATGGAATGCATTAAGGGCTCACAAACTCTGCTTCAGAACAGTTTCCATTTAGAAGGAACAATACAAGGCAGGAGCAGAGACAGGCTTCTGGTGCACACAAAACCACTTGTGTGCTGCCTTTGTAGCTTCTTGGAGCAGCCTTTAGGTGTGATCAGTCTCTTGTGGTTCAAAAAGACCCTCTGGCTTGTTGTTGGGTGGAACAGGACACAGATTTATGTACCCCACCTAAACTGTTCCTGAGGTGTGAGAAAACTTTGCCTTCTCTGCATCGTTTCCTCTGTGAGCTCAGGAGGAGGGCGAGGTCAAATACTGTGGGCATTAACTTGTCCTCTTTATAGGGAAAGATTTTCACGCAGCTCTACTCAGACCTGTTGGTTCATTTCTGTTCTCCATTGGCTCCTGCAGCAATGGGAGGAAGGAAGATAAATAAACTGACTGTGGAACAGAAAGGCCACCATGGCGATTGAGGCTGCACAGGGGTTTGAACAAGGAGTTCATTTTCTCAACAGTATCTTGAGTTCAAAACCCTTCAGGATGGATTATAACAAAATTTGCTCAGTCCAGTATCTTCAGGAGCCCTAATGGCCATCAAAGCAAAGACTTCATGGTGACACTTGTCCAAATCAGCTGTGTTGTCTTGGAGTTAGCTGACCTCCTCTTCTCTGATTTTCCATCCCTCAAAGGCAAACAGCACCATGCTGCCAGCACAGCACTTGGACTTCTCAGAACCTGCTGTTCTGGCAGATCAGAAATAGATTTCTGTGCCCCTCTTATGTCAGTCTTCAGTCTCTGGAGACTGACCTGCACAAGTTTAAATTAGCTCCCTCAGACAGGGTGTAAAAATTAAAGCAGTCAGCTCGTGTGTGATGGTCGCTGTGTTTGGTGGTCCCTCAGCCAGGCTGGAGCTGAGACTGCTCGGCCTGGGGAGGGCTCAGGTCTCGTGGAGGTCTGGGATGGGCATGAGATCCTGGGTGAGTCTCAGAGATCTGGAGCTTCCTCCAGGACTCACCAGCGGGGGAATCTGCATTCAGCCTCCCCCCGTGTTTCCCTCCTCACCTGCCCCACCCACGGGATGGTTGCGGACACACAGTGTTTTCCACGGCACTGACAGTGACATCCGTCTGCTCTGAAGTCCCTCATGCTCTGTCAGAGGCTGCTTAAGGCAGGAGAGAAACCCCATCATCCCTGTCTGATGTGGGACACTTTGTTTGTCTCCCGTGCGTGTGCTGACTGTGAGAGGGTCACAAAGCCCAGGAGACTTTCCTGAGCACGCTGGCACTCCTCCGTGGCACAAAGGCTTGGCAAACAGCAATACTAGGTCAGGTCTCGAAGACAACATAACTGCATTCTCTGCATGTCACCAAGGCATTCAATTCATCCCTCTGCGGGATCAGCACTTGTTTTATTCAGTGAGACCATTCCTCTGAGCTATCAGAATGACAAGAAGCAACCAGAGTGAGGAAAGCATCTGGTGCCCAATTTAAAAAAAACGCTACACTTAATTTAATTTATTAGTTTGGTCTTGTGGTCTGCAGCATTTGTTGGCTGTCCCTGTGTCCTGAGATTTCTTCCTGCACGTGAGAAGATCCTGCCTAGGAGGGAGCACCCTTTCCCCGCTTCACCAGCTCAGCCTGCCCTGCAGGGCTCTATATGCTCTATATGGGGCAGATTAGCACAAACTGCTTGATGGGGCTGCAAATTTCCCCATTAGCAGCGTGTGTGGCTGGCAGTGCTGCGCTGTGCTCCTTAGTTACACGTCAAGTTCTTCTGAAGCAAGAAGACAAAGGCAATATTCTCTGTCGTCATTCTCAGTTATTTCAAAATTGCTACCCACAGCAGAGCATCATCAGTCATTAGAGTCACACAGAGGAGCATTATATTCACTTTGCGGTCTCCCGGCTCCACCGCCAAGGACATCACAGCCACAATGAGACGTAATCAGCGCAATGTTGCTGGTTCCAAGACATTGTAATTTAGCAAAAAATTTCCTGTGCTCGGAGCCCTCTGAAGCTGGAAGGAGCTGCTCTGGGTTCCTCTGCTGGCAGTGAGTGGCGTGGCGGGAGCAGGAAGGCGTGAGGTTCCTCGTTAACACTGCCAGGATGCCAAGGAACCGCAGGGCACGTGCGCTGCATCACACCAGGCACGACTGGTACGACGGGACAGCAGCAGGGAGCTGAGGAGAAGCCTTAACCTTGAATGACATTGCTCTTGTGAATTTTTAACTTGCTCTTCTCCCTGCTGCAGCTATGAAAAGTTACTGCACATAAAAATGCTCTTTTATGCAGAAGTTTTGGGGGGAAGCTTCAAATGACACAAATGTGAGACAGCTGATCTGGTCCCCCCGGTTTTTCCAGATGGCACTTAGCTGCTCTGATCTTCATTCCTGACTGGCAATGGCTTGATGGGCGACATCAGGCAAATTCCACTCCTCTATGCCTCACTTTAACCGTGCAGAATTGTATTTACCCAGGATTTGGTGAGATAAGGAGGATTTAAAAAGCTCTTTTAAGAGCTGGGGAGCATTTGACCACTGGAATTTCATTTGTAACGTATCTTACGGCAACATTTTGTAAGTTGCAACCATTTAAAAGATACTTTTTACTGCTAAAAATCTGCTAACAGTGGGGCTCAAGAAATTCTCTATCCTGTCGAAAAGAAAATAAAAAGTGTGAATTTTCACAATCTGGAAGTGGGGCTGTTCCCAGAAACTTCCCTCTCTGCTCAGGAGAGAGATGATTGCCCATTGCTACAAAAACATTGCTTCCCCTGGTCCCGTTCCAGCCTGGCCAGGTTGGGTTGTTATCATTTTTGATTACCAGTACTCTGACTTTATTTACCCTCTGTGAAATGCTTATGAGCATTTGGCCATGCACTTAATGTACAGAACTTACTTTGGGGTCCTCTGCAAGAAGGGATATAAACATAAATGCAGACAGATTTATTACAGTCTAATTTAATAAAAATGTCAGCAAATAAATGCACATTTGACAGGGGAATAAATATCAAATAGGAGCGGAGCAGACAGTGGAGTAGGTTGTAAGAAATTAACATGAAACGTTTTGGTTTGACAGCGACTATAAAACAAAATTGTACTTTGGAGACTCTGGGAGTCATTTAGCAGAGGTGGAATCGCTTTGCACCAACCGGGCACGGGAGGATGGGTTCAGGATGAGACCACGCCGCTGCAGAGGGGAATGGTTTGTGATCTGTCACTTCCATTTGTAAACTGACATTTAATGCGAGGCGAGCGCGACGCTGCCTGGGTTGGTTTCCCGAGCAGGCAGCGGGCTGTGCCTGCACGTTGCTTAGCAGCAGCAGCCTGGTCCAGGGCCGGGAGGCTGCTCCTCCTGCCGCCCTCCTGGACCTGCTGGGCCCCCTTGGCTTCGTGCGTTTGTGCTGCAGGGAGAGGCGAGGAAAAGATGGAATCTGTGCTTTGCACCTCGCCGCGTGTCAGCTTGTGCAGAGATGTACCCAGGGTGGAACAGGCAGGAGAAGCTGCAGCGATCCTCTGGATACCCCACATGCTCACATCTCTTGCATTTTAAATGTTTCATGGGCATGGCCCTGCCCGTGCCCAGTGCCAGCTGCCTCCCAGGCCCTTCACCAGCACAGCAGCAGAACGAGGGTCCTGCTCCGCTCTCCTGACCCCGCGGCTGAGGGAGTTCACGGGCTCCGAGCTCCAGCTGAGCCTTGTCTGGAGGGAGCCTGGAGAGTCCCAGCCATGGGCCCCATTTCTGTGTCAGACAGACCTGGGGAGGGCTGTACACGGAGAATTTGAGGGCTCCCATGGACATCAGAGAGCAGATCCATAGCACAGCAGCTGACTGTGATGCTAATGGACTCCTCCGGTGCTCTCCATTGATTTCAGCAAAAGGAAGAGTGTTAGAATGCTGTTCCTAAAGAAAGCACATGGCAATTTTTTTTTCTGTAGCAGTGAAATAACTGTTCAGGTGTCCTGCAACATTTGTTTTTCACCTTTTTTTTTTTATTATCCCCTCTTTCCTTCATCTTTTGGGCTTCAGTTTCTCATGAGGTTCCCAGACAATTACTGAGGCTCTGGTTGCCACAAGCATTGTTCATTTCAGTTTATTGCAGAAAGGCACTCAAATCCTGGGAGCGGTTCTGTTTTAATGGCCCAGTCGATACATGGTGCTTATTCCACCTCAAGCATTACAAAGAGATTTTAAAAGCATACTTGTTCTTCTTAATACTCCCGTTAAGTTTCTGAAATGCTTAATATATCCTACGTGTTTCTTACGATTTCAGCACAAATCCAATATCCTACTTTCACTGTGGGCATGGAACCATCACTCACCATGCTGGGGATCATCTCTCAGTGTGTGTATGCTGAAACCAGACTGCACAGGGGTAAAAGTGCAGTGACTGACAGGAAAGAGCACTTGGGAACAGAGTTTGCCTCCCCATAAGTTGAATAAAAGCTAAAAGTCTTCCATAGCACATGTTGGGGGGAGTGGAGAGTTGTGGAGTGGAAACTTTTGCTCCTAAAGTTCTGGAAGAATTGATGTGTGAAATTGCAAATCTGGTAGTAAGAGTTTTTAATAAATCTATCAACTCAAGGGTGGCACTGTGTGACTGAGGAATAGCAAACACAGTGTCTGTATTTAAGAAAGGGAGAGTAATAGAGACACTGGTGTGTACAGGCCTTTTAGTCAGGCATCAGCTCTACAGAATCAAAATTTCTGGACAAAATTATGTCCCCTTTGTGATGAGTTGTGAAAAGGACACAGCTTACATCAGCAAAAGTATCGTCGGCATAGATAAGGAGCTTTAGCATCCTTGTTTGTTACAGCCACTTGTGAATGTCTATGCTTAAAAAATGTGAATTAAAGCAGAGACACACACAGATGGGGGTATTACAGAGATCAGGAGAATGGAGAGCCTGATTTACAAGAGAAGGCTAAAGGAGCGTGGCTTGTTGATCAGAGGGAAATAAAGGCTTAGCAGGGTTATGATTACTGCCTGTAAAAACCTTAGGGAGAAAAAAGGACTATTTGCACTGGAGACCAATAAAATCACACTGGAAATCAAAATAAGTTTTCTAGTCATTAGGGCAGGAAGGCTGGAACAGCTTTCTGGAAGGAATGACAACAGAATCCCAACTACTTTCCAGCCACAGCTCAGTAAGTTTATGGAGAGTTAATACAACATAGCGCTCGTGATAGAAGGGACTGCACTTGGTGACCCCAGGGATGACTCCCAGTCTGTATAAACATGCAGGAACTCCATCTCAAAGTCCTCATTAAACTTTCTGTGTATTTCTTTTTCCTTATCTTCTTTTTGGAAAGGATTATCCTGTAATAAACAGGGTGGTGCCATCTGCCACAGTCTCTGGCACAGAAGGGAGGAGTTGCTGTTTTCATGTTAGTTAGCTGTATTGAGAGGGGTGGGGGGAGGATTTGGGGCTGCTTCCATCTGGCACTGGGGCTGATTGAAGGTGAGAGATGATCTCTTGAAACTCAGTGAAAAACCATGGGCAAGGCAGATAAATGTTGTGAAGCGCCTTGAAAATACCAACCAAGCATCTTAGGTTTGATGTGGCCACTGAAGAGAGGTGAGAGGAGGGCTGTGCTAGAAGGGAAGGACATAGTCTGAAAGGAAGATACGAAAATTCTCTTTACAGTGTTGTTCGGAGAGGATACAAGCAGGACAGAATAGCAGTTTTCTGTGTTGGAGAGAAGAAAATTAGAGTTGATCTGTGCTGTAAGATGATGAGACACTCAGCTGTGCGGGGTGAAGAATGGCCCTATTTCAGCAGAGGGAACTGCTGTGATGATACATTGATCTAGTGAGAGCACACAAGGCAGATCAAAAATGATGCCCAGCTTCCAAAGCTGGGAGAAACTGAAGTATTTCTCCAGGTGTTGGTCCGCTTCCAGCACTGACTGTTCGAGTGGAGCAGATTAACAGAAAAACCTGTCTTTTAAAGGGTTTGAAGTATGGTTGCTGCAGGCTCAGCTCCCTCCTCTGGGAGAGGAAGGTTCCCGGGAGGCTGGGCTCACTCCGGGAATGTGCTGTTGGACCCCATCCTCTGGCACTGGGAAGGCAGAGCTGGGTCCTGATGCTGAGGCTGGTCTGAAATTCATGAGGAATTGAGAAAAGGTTGGAAGAAAAAGATGAAATCTGAGTTTATTTGTCTTGAGTTTGGTCCTTAGGGAGTTACATTTTCAGATGCTTTTTTCCAGGCATAAGTCAGAGATGTCTGCACTGAATCACTCCAGCCTTGGTTCTTCCTCAGAGTTAAAGACTCAGAGGGGATTCTGAACTGCCAAACTCCTGATTTCATTTTTCACAAGACTCTGATACAAGCTCCTCTTGTCTTCCCCAGTCAGGACTGTAAGATTTGGCTTTTGTAGCATAGTTCCTATGAAAATACTTATTGATAGTCACCCCCATCCTGTAGTCCTTTCTTGTGTTTCTCCGTTATTTTGAGAGGGTTTATCTGTAATGCTGTTGATCCAAAATTAAGGGTGTGATAAAGTGGATGATTAAAATGGCACTGAAAGCTTTGTGCAGCGGAGCTCAGTCAGGCCTTCATTAGCTTAGCTTAAACCACTTCAGGCTACTTTGATTCTGGGCAAGTTCACAGAGGATTTTTGGATTAGTTTTCCCACATAAATTCAGGCAAGCCCTAAAAAAATCAGTGGTATACACAGCATGACCTTAGAAAACGAGCTTTTTCTAGGGCTCCTTCTAGGAGCCCTTCCAGAGAAAAGTGCCTCTAGAGAGCTGAAACTCCGCAGGCATGAACTGGCCAAGGGGGGTGACGTGAGGGTGGCAATGGGCAACCACAGCCTTTCCTCCTGCTTCAGAGCAGCTTTCCCCTGAGCTGGCAGAGGCTCCGACTTAGAGAGAAGGTGACAGTAAATTAAAATTCAAGCTCTAGAGCATGACCTGTGAGAAATATCCATTTCAGTTTCTGAGCTGCAAGCATCTGCTTGTGCTACTGTCCAACAGTCCAGATATTGCTCCTTTTCTCAGTTTCTCCAGCTGTACAATGGGGTAAAAAATATTGGTCTCCTTGGGAAAGGGTTTTGATACCAGGCACTAGAGAAGTCCCAAGAGTTCATTATCACCATCCTGTTAATGCTGCTGCTGTTATCATTCTGTGGTTTGCACTACTGGAGTAATGACCCATTAATATTATTTTGTTGACTGTACAGATGATCTTTCAAAGCAGCAGTGAAATGTGCTATTAAGAGCTCCAGACAACTTACTGACCTAATTTATAAGCAGATGCAACCAGTAATAAATAAGAGATTAAAATGAAGCAATGGCCGAGAAAGTTTTTACATAAAGAGCTCTAATCTCCTCTCGCTCTCTCCCCAGCCATCAGAACCTCTCATGCTTCAAGACACGGGTCTGGGGATAAGGAAGTGGCTTCTGTTTCCATTATTCTGCATCCACTGCTGCTGCAAACACCAAATTTATGTGTAAAAAACAATCCCTCAAGCAAGGCCTCTGCTCACATGTCCTGGAGACGTCGCTGGGGAGCTGACCCAGGGATCTGTGCAGGTCTCCCATGTGGTGCAGCTTTGCTGGAGCTACTGCAGCACCCAAGGCCGCTTCCCAGGGACCCTGAGCAACCAGCACAGCTCCCAGCTTCCAGGCTGCTGCAAGCAAGACCAAGAGTGATTGAAGAGTGATGCCAAAACAGCTAATACAGGTTTAAGAAACACTGTGATACACTTTCCCTCTCCGTAGGGAGAGTCTGACAGTAACCCTCCCTGCCCAGACACTGCTGAATGTTTCATTAGCTGAGAAATGCAAAGTCGGCTTTTCCAGCATGGACTGCAGAGGTGATGGGGGGCCTGTGATGTGGGGCAACATTTATTCTGTCTCAGCACAATAACTCAGTCAAAAATCTTTGCCCAAATAAGCCCAATTAAAAAAAAACACCCTGACCCGAAGGAAGGAGCAGTTACTGAAATCTGAAAGAAAGAAGAGAATACACTACTAGTTCATGGAACGCATTCTTGGTTTATATCCAGCAGACTAATTATACATTTATACCAATAAAAGAACAGCATAGTTCAAGTTATTCCTTGGCTTTTATTTACTTTCTTAAGAGATGAGGCAGAGGCACAGCAATTAATGGTATCTCTTGCCACATCTGAGACAGAAAGGGATATGAAAAATAGATCATCCTGTTAAAAGCTCCTCTGAAAAAGGTGGGATTTTGAAAGATAGACTCCCAAAGGAAATTCCTCCTGGATTTTCATTAAGCTAACTGTAATGACTGCCCAGTTCCCAGTCCCAGGAACCCAAGGCCTCACTGTCCTTCCTGATGTACCTGGTGCTCCACACTAGGGATGGGTTCCGTTTCCAATTACATATCATCGTTAGTTTTCTCTTTCTCTCTCTCTCTCTCTCTTTTTTTTTTTTATTTGTAAACTTCAGAAGTCCAAGAGAGAACGTGCTGCTTTGCCTTCCCTGCTCCCTGCTGACTTCATTCCCCTGATCAAAGTGAAAATAAGTAGGGCTGGTTTGTTTAATCGAGAGGGTCTTACCCAGTCACGCCTCTTTGTTTGCCGACATAATTGAGGAGAAGGCAGCTTGGGGAATAGTGCTGCTTAATTGCTCTCACAGTCGCTGCAAGGCACTCGGTGTAGGGTTGGGCTAAATTGGGCCTATTGTGGATTTTTGAAAAGCCTTGGTAACAGAGGAGTCCAAAAAATCCCCACCTCAAGCCCTTATATAACCAGCAAAGTAACCTTCACTGCGGCATGGGTTTTTTCCTGCATAAAATTCCCTGGGAAGAACCGGGGAAATGGTGCAGCTGCCCCATCCCCACGGATCTCTGGCGGGCACGGAGAGAGAAGGGGTAGAATGGAGCATCTGGGTGTAAAGTCTCATCTATTAAAATGTTCAGCCTTTTAATAAAGTATATGTATGGTGGTAGAAGCTTCCTCCCTAATGAGTCCCGGAGTGCAGAAATCACTGCTTCTCAAAGGAAGACCGGGCTGTAACTCTCTTGATTTTAAATCAAAGGTTGGCTGTGACTCCTCAATCCTTTGCAGTCCCGAAAAAGTCGGCAGAGCTGCTAATTAGAGCACTGGTTGCATTTTTTTGGCTTGAAAACCCGAAATGAAGGGCAGGTCTGCTCTGTGTGTTTGACAATGAGGAGACCTCAGATTCCTGGCGAAGGCTTTTAGCTGAAAGAAGTGCAGGAGGGCTCCAGGGGCAGACTCCCCTGGCCCTGGAGTGGACAAGCCTTCAAGAACTCAGGGATGACGCTGAGGGCAGTGCTGTCCTTGCCCTGGGGGAGCACAGGCTGGAGACTGAGAACAGGACTCTAATTTTAATGATGCTCAGACTGAACCTCTCCTGCTTTTAGAAACTGGTCTTAGTTCTGCAAAATTATTTTATTTTCTGCTGTGATTAGGTAGGATTCAAACACAGTATTGGTAAGTATTCCTGCACTGAAGGGGAGAGGGAGATATTTTATGCGACAATGGGGACAAAAGCCTCATTCTTTCCCAGTTATATTCATTAGAGTTGCTTTTGTTTACAAGGCTGTCTTACTCCCTCAGAGGTATGGCAAATTGCCTCCTAAAGGAAGCAATGAATTCACTAGACATACACCTAAACCTTGACAATTATTGTCTCTTCCTATATATTTTTAAAGCCTTGGATACTATTAATCACAGAGCTGAGGAAAAGCATATGACCTTCTCTGAATGAGTCTCAGAAAGATCTCGTGCTCTAGGAAGCTCTCTGCCAACAACACAACTGCAAATGGCCAAGCAGCTCAAGTCCCCGTGGTAAAGGGAGTTAGAGGAGCCACCAGGAACCCTGATTTATCTGGGTACAAGTGCACACCTAAAGCTAAATAGGTTGTTTTATGTGGTTTCCCTGAGCCTCTTCACAGCTTGGTTCTCTGTGCCTGCTTCTGGGCCCTGCAAAGATAAAACACTTACCAGCAAATGTGGGAACACCTCCTTCTCTCAGCCCTGGCTTCTCCTGAAGCTGTTTCAAAGGATGTCTTTTCTAGAAGGACATCACAAATATCCCAGGTGCCAGAAGGCATTCACAGTGCAAGGGAGTTAAGAATTGCAGGTTACTTGATATTTTTGCCAATAACTTGGAGCCCTAAAGCGACTTTCAGGTTGCTGCTTCATCACAGCTCTATGGGTTGGGGACTATTCTGTATGGATTTATTTTGAAAAAAAAAAAGATGTGCTGACAATACTGCAATAAATAATGCTAACATTTAACATTGGGCACATCCTTGAATGCCTTTGTGCAGTAGATTGAAAAGCCTGACCAGTATTCAAATTATAATAGGAAACTATTCTAGTTCAAACTTAAAGGAAATGGCTTTTTGAAGCTTCATATTGCTAGAACTTATCAAGCATATAGCTTCAAACCGAGAATAAGATGGAAGGTTGGGAGAGGATTTTTTTTTTTTTGCCAGACTTTCACCTTTATTTTGCTAGAAATGACAGCTGAGAGTAAACAGTGGCTCTCCTCAAATCTGAAAGCATAAGTCATTTTAAAAAGGGAAATTTTCTCCCTGACATGCTGCATATATGGCAGCAGTAGGAAAGAGTTAACAGGACAATAATGGGATGGTTTTCCTGTTATGTCCTTATCCTTCAGAACTTAAAAGTCCTGACATAGTTAAAAAGTGTTTTTCTCATGAAAAAGAGGCTGTTTTAAAAAACCAAACCAACAAATCATAACAGATTTAAGCTTTGTTTCTTTTGGCAGGGTGTACAAGTCTCTCTTCTTCCGTTTTGGAGGATCTCCAAAAGTTTTTTAAATGTGTCTTCAAGAAGGCCTTGACTTTTACAGGTATTTTAATAATTGGGAGCAGGGAACCCACATTCAGTGTAGCTGCTTCCCTTCAGTTGCCCAGCAATCTATTTTTGGTTCAGTGTAGTAGAGCATCATTATCAATGGTCTAGAAGAGAATATCCAGATTTTATGACAAAAATCACAGATAACAGAAAAACTGGCAAACCAGTAAATAATAAATCAGTTCTTTGAGTGATCTGGATCCAGTGAACAACCAGAGTCCTTTGAACAAGACAAAAAATACGAGGTCCAGGAACCAGGAAAATAGGTCATGCTTACTGGCTGAGGTGACTGTGTTTTTGAAATGATAAACACCTCAATGTGAGCTGCCTGCAGCGGCTGAAAAATTAAATAGGAGCCTTGAATGTGTGAAGCGGAGAAGAATGAGCTCATGCAGATATTGCCACGATACAGAGAAATAAAGGCAGCCCGTTCGTGTGGCGCTATGTCACAAATTGAAAAGTGGTTCTGAAAAAGAAAAATTACAAATATGGTTTGTGTCCTAGAAGTCCTGGCTTATAGGATAAGAGCTCAGTTCATTAATTTCTTTGAGAGGAGTTGAAGGTGCTTTGCAAGCACTGAGGAAGACTCTGGCAGCAGAGGACCTTTGGATGTCACGGAGAATGTCACGGCATGATCTGAGCCCAGCAACTGGAGTGAGAAACGCTCAGAATAGAAAAAAGGCAAATGGTTTTAATAATCAACAGCTTACCGCAGACCATGATGGATTTCCCAACATTAAATACATGTTTTAATAGGTTTGGGCATCTCTCTAAAACTTACAGCAGCGTTCAGCCTGAAGGGGTCGGTTCCTTGGTACAGCCACTGCCTGGACATTCTCCTGTCCCCTCTGGAAGTCACCTCAGGCTGTGGATGCCCATCCACAGTGTCTCTCTCAGGCTACTCCCACTCAGGAACCAAAAGAAGGAAGCACATTTGTGTGTTTGCTCCCCCTGGGGAAGAGAAGGCAGAGCCCGGGAAGAAGCGGCTGCTGCCTGCAGGCAGCGGAGCCTCCAGGGCCGGGCGGTGCCCAGAGCCTGCCCTGGACCTGCAGCGGCTGGGGAGTGGACACCAGGCAGGTCCAGCCTCGGCCATCCTGCCCAGCTGTGTCTGCTGCCCCCTCCATCCTGAAGCTCTCCTGCCTCCTCTCAGGCTGATGCAAAGCACTTTGCACCAGGCAGTCAGCGAGGGCAGGTAGATCACCCCTTCGCTTTTGCAGCAGAGAGAGACTTGTTAGAAATATTTCTCCTGAAAAAAAGGTGCCCTTTCAGAAATGCGCTCTGGATTTAGGGACTCTGCACAGTCCTTCACCTGTCAGCTTCCTCCTGCGTTCCTCGCATTTGATGGTTCACTGCTTTTAGATTTGCTTCTGCCTGGCTATCCCTTCCTGTTCTCCTGTGACTAATGTGTGTTGTACGGTACCGCTGAGAGGCTCTGCGAGGTGGTAGCATGGCATATATGGGACCCAGAGGAATTCTGGAATGACCTTTTAAAAAAAACAACAGCATAAAATAAATTAGAAAAGGGAAGCAGCTTTGGGGAGGGCTTGATGCTTAGAGCAGCAGCTGCAGGGAAGAGAAGTTAAATGTTTTAGAAAGAGTTTTTCTCCACCTGAGGTCAATGGGGAAACTCTTCTTGAGTCTCAGTATTTGCTCAGGTACCAATCTCTCATCCCTCCTCCTGCCCTCCAGTCCTTGTTTCATCTTCAAAACTGGAGCATTATGGTTGCATATTTAAAAATACTTAATATTTTAGAATTACTGGTACCCTGTTGCTGCTTCCCAATGATTGTGGCTTCTCAGGAGTTGATGGAACAAACAGCAGAAGAGCACCACGTGCAGGAGTGGGTGTCCAAACCCCACATCCTTATGGGGCCAGGTAAGGGATGAGTGCCAGGAATGATTCCCCATCAAGCAGAATTAAAGCTCCACTACTGTGATTTTAATACATGGCCACAACCTAAAAGACAGAACGAGCCAAGGGCTGCCAGTCCCTCCTTCTCCTCTTTCTTCCCCTGATGTACACAGACCCTCTGGGGTGCAGTGGTGTTACTGCAAGAGCCATCCCACGATGAACGTTGCTTTCCTGAGTAAGCCTCGGGTGCAGTTGCGGCATGGATGAGGTGAATGAGGGGGTAGAAGGCTCTGCCACTTAGCATAAATCATTTGGGACAGAAACTAAGTGCTTAACATGTTTGTGAAGAATCGAGAGAGGTTCTGGGTAGTTCCTGGGTGGAGTAAAAACTGCTCGTTTCTGTTTCAAATTTATAATCCAGAAGAGTTAGCCCTTGAGTAACTGTAAACTGCACCTCCATCATATTTCCATTTGGGTTATGAATATTTCACACACCTGCAGTCTCAAAAGCACATAATTGCAAAACCACACTCAGACGGGGACTGAATAAACACTTGCTGATTCTTAATGAGCCATTAATCAGATGTTTAACTACAGGTAATTCCCTTGAGTCCTGATGTCCCAAGAAAAATCTGTATTCCCTCTAAGTCACAGAGAAGCAGGTGACTTATGAACAGGAAATTGCGAGGTGCAGGCTGAATGAACAGCATTGGCTTCCCATGGCAACTCTTAACGGTGAAAGGTAAAGTTTTTAACATTTTGTTTGGGTGTCTAAGTCTCACTGCCATAAGCCATGGGCTCTAGCACCAGACAAGGACTTTGTAGGAGCTAAAGACTTTTGTTCCACTTGTTGAAAGGTAAATTTGGGGCAGAGCTGTGAAGATGTTCTGCTTGCCTCATGTCAGTCAGCGTTATCAGCTTTCCATGGAGGGCAGTAGGAGTGTGATTCTCCACACAGGGTGAAGTCCCCCTCTGGAATCCACTATCAAAGGAGGGTGTGCATTGCAGCTGCATTTTAACAAGGGATGGATAATTTTATGGCCACTCTTATTTGTAGCTTTGCATGGTAAATTAAGGATAATAAAAGGATAATAAAAGCAGGTATTTCAAAGTGTACAGCAAACTCTGCAGGAGTCAGGAAGGAAATTTCTTCCACCAGCAGTATTGTATTGTTGTTTAGCTAGACTGAAATGGACATCTCTTTCACGGGGAAAACAACAATTTCAAAATTTTATTTAAGTCCACATAAGCCCAGTGCTATATTTTGAGCATGAGTTGATGTGCTGAAAAATCATTGTTGAAAAGCACTGCAGTCCTCCACTAGAACAGCTCAACATGTTTGAGGGTTTTTTGAAAAAAAAAAAAGAAAAAGAAAAAAGAAAAAAGAAAAAAAAGAAAAGAAAGGTTTTCCTAATTTCTAAACTTGTGTCAAAATGTGTCTGGTTTCATTCCCAGTTTCGCTGGCTCTGAAATGTCATATTGTGCTACGACGGCTTGGTGAGTTACTGATGCTCATGACAGATCTGCTGTAAACAGCATTTTGTAAAGGACACGACGGTTTTAGGAGCTTATCCATTTCTCTTCAAAACGCAGCCACACATTCTTCTATCAGCCAAGTGACGAGTGGAGCCGGTTTTCCCCCGAAGAGCAGGCACATGGAGGTGAAGCCAGCCTACACATCTGAGATATCAGAGGAGCTCCAGGTTATTAGCTGTGGAGAACAAAAGGTTTTCGACGATCTCTCCATCTGTTTCTCCCTCCTGTGCCAGACACACGGTGTAGCAGACCGTGTCTTCACAGACGTTTTCCAGGTGGAAAATGTGCACACAAGAAGTGTCTGCATCCACTCCTGTATCTGTTTCCCAAAGCACAAGCTCCCTCCATCACAGCTGCAGGAGCCATATCCCCACAGCAGACACCCGTAAGGTCTCACTCATGCTTTTAATCCCTAGATGGTGCTTCCTCAAAAGATGATCTGTTTAGCAGAGTAATCATGAAATAACTTGTTAATTAAACACTCATTGATGCTCCATGCCTGACTTTTTTTGTGGGGGTGTGTGTGCAAGAGCCTGCTTGAGGGAGCAGTGGAGGTGCCTGTACTCCCCTCCTGCAGGGGGGGATCCTGTGTGGCTGCACTCCTGCCTGTGTTCCCTCTTCCCCAGACACCAGCACAGAGACTGAACTGGGGGTGCCTGGGGGAAGGTTGGGGCAGCAAGGCACTGCTCTGTTGCACAGCCACGTCCCAAAGTGCTCATGGGCCCAGGAAGGAATAGGAGAGCAGGCACAGGTCTTTCTGAAGGGATCTGCCCAGCTGCCACCAGCAGAGCTGCCCTAACAAGCACGTCCCACCACTGTGGGTGCTGAAGGAGGTTCAGATGACTCCAATATGCCATATTCAATAATAGGAAGGTGCTATCCTTCATTCCCTCCTGTGAATTCTTAGTTTTGCATCTGTTTTCATGAACAGGAAGTGGGGCTTGCTGGCAGCAGACTCTGGATGTGCTGCAGCTCTGCAGAGCAGCCGGTGGCTGTGGCACATGGCAGCGCTGTCCCACCCTCACAGCTGCAATCACCACCTCTGTTTTCCCTCCTGCCTGCTGCTGGCACAGCTCCCAGCAGCTTTCAGCCCAGGCATCATCTCCTCCTGCTGTGCTGAGGTGTCCTCCTGGTGTGTGGGAAGGTAAAGAGGGGATGAGGTAAAAGGTAGCAGATGAGACCAACAAATGAGAGAGGCACTTCTGCCTCCAGACTTGCTTCTGCAGACAGAAGCATTGGCAAAACCCCTCTGTGATTCAGCCGCCTCTGTGTGGCCATTTCACATTCAAACAGGGGCGAGGTGCTCTGAGAAACTAATGAGAGCCGTGTAAAAGTCTTGTTAGGCTGCTCTCGATAAAACAGCGCCTGTCATACAAACGAGAGGGTATATCATTCATCACTGCTGGGTTTACCTGCCAAAAGAGAGCTATAAGCTTTCTTTTTTCCATCCACAAATCTTGAAGTTCGCTGTGATCTGGCTAGATGGTTTCTCTCTGGGAAAAAAAAAAGTGTTTTGGATTTAGTAAATAATCCTCAGGAATATTTACAGAAGATACATAAATGCCACCACCTCCTTTTAAGATACAGTTCAGTGTCTTAAAATCAACATATGCACACTGGGTGACTGGTTGTGAAACAAAACCCCAGCCAGGCAGGCCAGCAGGGAGCTGTGCAAATGGTGAAGAGCAATGATCTGCCTTCATTGCAGGCTTAATTTATGAACTAGATTTATTAGGTCTTTTGACTGACTGAGTTACTGCATACCCTACTTCTTCATGTGTCAATAGCTGTGTCCAGGCAGAAGGCAAAAATAAATGAAGGGCAAAGGACCCAAAGCCTGGCACCACTTTGTAACTGCAAATTCAATATTTACAAGTACCGGCGTGAAACTGGTTCCACTTTCTGATTTGTACCCAGGAGAAAAGAGGCCAAAGTGGGCACTGCAGCTGAGAGGGAAACCCTCTCCCAGGGCACCCTCAGCAGAGCCTGGCACTGCTCTCTTCCAGCAGCTCAGCCACGGGAGATGCCCCTGGCTCCTGCCCCACACCCCTGGTTCTGCACTGCCTCCCGGGGAGCAGGGGCACAGCACGAGGAACTGGAAGGGTGCGCTCAAAAATGGTCTGAGACTGTAGTAGAAATAAAAAATAGCAGGAGAAAATTACATGGTGCACCACATATCTTAAGGTTCAGATTATTGTCCCCTGCTGCAGGCTGGGTGCTGCTGGTAGCCTTTCCAGAACAGTCTGGAGGACATAACTGAGTGTCCTTCGCCTCTGGCTCTGCAGTCCCATAAAAAGATCCACTTCTTGGAGACACTGATTGCATATAATTACTTTTCTCCTTTCTAAATTGCAGTTTAGAGATTCCCTCAGCTTCTGCGCCTGACAATTGAGGAGAATGATCTAAATTCTAAAATCAAATTACAGACAAGTAATAGACCTAAAACCACCTTAATGTATAATAAGTATAATGTTTAGCACATACCCAAGAAATATTCCTAGCACTGTTAGATCAAACATAATAAAATTAAGTTATGGACTGCTGAAATCACAGCAATTCAGCATCTTATCCTTGAACACAAAAGAAGAGACACTGAGATATTAGCCCTGATCTTCCAATCATCTCCAAAGCTGTATCTGTTATTGTTGAGGCTTTTTGCCTGCATGCTGGGGTGTTTTTTTGATATCTATTTATTTCTTCTGCTAAAACACAGATGTTTGCCCTGTATTGTATTCATATGAACCAGGCAGATAAGTGTTCAGCTGCTCCGTGCATGTAAGTGCAATCATTTTGCATGTAAGGAAAGCAAAAAACAGACCCTGTCAGCTGAAATAGCAAAAAAAAAAAAAAGGAAAAAAGTGTGTGTGAACAAGCATTCAGTGATAGACGCCTCATCTCTGAGATTGATCTCAGAGATTTTGGCCCTTTAGCATGAGATTGATGCGGAACAGTTTTCAGTTTTGACATTGTGTTGGGCTCATCAGAGATGTTGCCATCTTTGCGAGGAGGGAAGGCTGGTGTCTGGCTCTGCAGGCACCTGTATGAGGCAGCAGAGCCTCGCTCGGGGGGTCCCATGTGCCTTCCTCAGGGCACAGCCGGCCGGGATTTCTCTGTGCAATGCTTTCCATTGATCACATGTTGCCTTTTCCCTCAAATGACTCTGTGCCACGTTTGCTCTTCCTGATCGTTTTGGGTCCAGCTCCAAATGCTATTTATTTGCCTTTAATTTCAAAGCTGTTCTGAGATGTGCAGGGATCCCTCAAATGCTTGAGGAATACTCAGGGGATTGGATAGACGAGAGTGTAGGCTCTGCATACACTCAACAGGGGGAAGCAGAGCAAAAGTCTGGGCTAACCTAACATGGGGATTTAAGTAGTTTAATTTTGAACTAATTTTAAGATAATGGAATTAGATTTTCCATGCTCCTAATTCCGCCTAAGTGAACAATAGAATCAAATTCCTTCAGACCACGCACGCTGCGATCCCAAACATTTAAACAGAGCTGAGGTGTCACTGAGGGCTGAGCCTGCCCATGTAAAGCTCTGGTGATCCTCAAGTGCCCACGAAAAGGAACTCAAGGCATCATTTATATGGGCACAGAATAGAACAGAATCAAGGCCTTTGTGTTGAGTAATTTTGACGTACTAATGCATTCAGCTCTCAATCACCTAAGCATCGAAGCAATTAAGCTTTGGTTTTCAGCAGTGCATCTTAATTGTGCAGTCTTGTCTGCAGAGGATAGATGATCGAGCTCCCATGGCAGTGCAGAGCTCAGGACAGGGATATCCATCTCCCACTCAGCCCCTGCCTCCTGGTTCTCCTTGCAGAGACAGTGCTTGGTGCTCAGGGACATGCACCCCCGACCTGTTTCCCCTTCAGCATCATTGATCCCATGTTGGCACTGTCTGACCTTGAAACACCCTTTGTTTTTCATTTTTAAGTAGATTAGGAAGAAAGCTTCTTGGACGGCTTAAAAGACTGTATGCTAAAGATGATTTCTGCAACCTGATATGGATTACCATAGTTACTCTGTCTGAGCATGGCAGCTTTCCAGCTCCTCTGCCAGGAATGATCTAAAAGCTTTTCTTTTATTGTGTCTTGAGGTGAGAGTCTGGCTTTAAAAAGCTTTCAGAATTCTAATTCTCTCCTCCAGTTTGTTGGCAGGGGGAGTCCAGGGCCGCTCCATCTGATGTCTGATATCACTGATAACCTCCAAACGACGCGTTGGGGATCTCTGATTGTGCATGTCCAATCACTTAGTTAATTGAGGGAGATGCAGCTCATGGCATCCCCATTATCTCTGCAATCTCTTTTTCCTCCGGCCTCTTTCCAGGCACACTGCTCAGGGTTTGTGGCACTCCCTCTTCGTCACGGAACATGTGCATTTCCTGGGCCAGATCTGCAGTTAGCAAGAGCAGCAGAATGTAAAGGGCAGTCTCTTGAGTCTTGTTATCTTCTTATGCACAGTAATAGCACAGTCTGCATGCCATTCATGATTTTTATTTAATAGAGTTTCCTGGTGTGTATTTTAGGATTCATTTAAAAATACATCAGTGATGAGCAGGGTAGGAAGAAGAAACTGAGCCAAAAATTCTCTCTAAACCCAGACCAATAACTGTCTTCTCCTGCCTGCAGCTGACATTTAGGAGTATTCTTAAATCACTTTAAGTGATTTTTAAAAATCACTTCCAAAAAAAGGAGACTGAGGGAGAGACTATGGGTGAATTGCCTGATGCCAGTAGGAGCAGGGTGAAGAAACTGGGTCCTAAGTTAATGTTGAATTAATGTTGAGAAGTGATTAGAGGGAAACTGGAAATGGCAGGCTGCGTGTGGAAGGCCTCAGCATTGCTCATGGCACTATTTTAATGACGAAAAATCCAGGTTACCATCTACAGCACTAATTTATTCCTTGGGATTTTAACTGGGGCTCTTTCAGGATTCCATGCACTACAGCATGGACCACCCTGCTGACCACACCTGGGCAGGGAGCACTTTACTTTACTTTTTCTATTTTATGTCTCCATTCGGCAGCTCCAAGACTGGGACAGACCTGTTTCTCCCAGTCTCAAATTAATTCTTTTTCCATGAGACTATCCTTTATCCTGCTGTACTGTCTGGAAATGATAAATTATTGCTGTAGATAACGAATACTTTCTTCTTCTTCCTCCCCACTGCTCAGCCCTTGCTCACAGTGCTGTCCTTCCTGACTTCAGTAGTTGGGTTAAAGCCTGTGCACAAACCCAAGTCAGAGCGAAATGTCAGCAGGCAAAACCAGTCCAAAACGCCTGGACTGCTGATACAGACATGCTGCACGTTCATCCATCTCCCTCCTGAAATCAATAAGGCTCTCAGCAGAGCCTTCTCGGGGTCCCAGCAGAGCCTTCACTGTAAGTTTTCTGCTCTGATCTGTGCTTTTGGCCAAACATCCTGAGGTGCTGCCTGTGCTGCTGCCGAGGCTGCTCAGGGCAAGGGGTGCCAGGGCTGGTTCAGCCCATCACGTCCACCAAGCCCAGCACAGAAGATATTTTAAATGCCATGAATATTTAAAACGAGCAAAAATCAAGCCCTCGGGCATCCTGCTTTTCCAGATTGTGAGAGCTGTGACCAAATACAGACACAGGTAGTTTACATAATTAAAATTAAGCTTTCTTTTCCATTTTCCTCCTCCTTTTCCAGCAGCACCGCATTTAGTGCCTGTGGCAAGATTCATCACCTGGAGGCTGTTTTTTATGAGATTTGACAAAGATCATTCAGAAGTCAATATTTTGCCAAAAGCTAAGTGATAAGTCTAGTGACTTGCATATAATTACTCCTTTTCTTTTATGTCTTCCTTTTTTCCCCCCTCCTCTTTTCATTGGGGCTTTGAGTTACTGACAGCAGAGCAAATGAGCTATGCTCAGGAGGTATAAAGGCTTCAGGTTCATACTTTGCTCACTGCCTCAGCTTCATTTTGCATGATTTCTGAGCAACAGCAGGAGCACGGAGAAGCCGTCATGTCTTTATGTACAAAACTCACAGCTCTCCCCTGATTTCCTTGAGGTTTCCTTGTATTTTGATGAGGTAGGCAACAGTGGTTGCAGCAGGACAAAATGGACTGGTTTAAAGGAGCAGGGTATGCAATGGGCAAGGGGAATCAGGCTCTCAGATACCTTAAGGCTCCTTCAAATAACCTGGGCTGGATTTTGGTACAAAGGTGGATTTTGGTACCAAGACATTTTTACCTTTGTAATGGTCCTTACGTAGAAACCAGCATAAAAATCCTCTTGGCACCTGGTTCCCTTCCTAAATATGATCACCCTTTAGCCCATTAAATTACAGCTCTAGCTTTGTACCAATGTAGTTAAAAGAGCAGATTTATCTGGGGCCCTAAATCAGAAGCTCAAGTGCGGCAGTGGCTGTGTGCTGCCAGCCCCAAGTCACAATTGTTCTACTCTGGTAAATCTGTTTCTGAGGTTTTGCAAAGAAATTTCTATTGAAGATTTTTGGGTTTGTTTGTCTGAACACCTGACAAGTACTAGTGAGGCTTTTTAAGCAGAGCAGATGTGAAAGGGTACTGAGAGGAACTGGATACTGTGCCCTGGGGTCGGGCGTCTGGTGCCATCAAAGCCCAGTTTACCTGTGAAACCTTCCAAAAGGGAGCAAATTCAGTCCTGTCTCCCTGGAAGTTAAAGAGCTGCCTTGTGACTGAGCTGATGCTCACAGGGAGGTATGAAATGTGTCTCTATTGATTTCAAAGGGAAGGCTGTTATGAGGAAGCATTTCCTAAGACTCAAGGCTGGTTAGTTCGCAATCATTTTGTGTTAAATAATTCAGAAGCTGATGCAAAAGTAAATTAGTAAGTAGTCTAAACAACATGGCTTTGTGGCAAACTTTATCAAAGAGACCTAATTTTCACTCTCTGATTATATTACAAGTCTGGTTGACAAAAATGATTGTACAGATTTAGTGCATTTAGACTTTTTGAGGTGTTTGGCTCAGCGGTGAATGGCATGCTGATTAAACATTAGCACCATTCAGGAACATCAGAATATGCATTAAATGGATAACGAAGTGCCTGGCACAGCTCAAGGAGTAGCTGTCAATGGGGAATTGGGACTAAGTAGACCTGTGGTTTCTGGGGCACTTTAGGGTTAAGCACCAAAGCTCTCTGTTGGTTGTACCAATAGTCTATAGCAAAATATAAAAGAAAAAATTTGGCAAAGCACTGAGATTGAGAGAATGGTAGGCAGTGAAGAGGGAATGAGGCTGGCACTGGGGAAGGTGAACTTTTTGGTCAAGGGGATGAGGAATCCCTCAGGCCCCTGTTGGTCTGTGCAAGGGCACAGCCCTGCAGGCTGCAGCACGGGGAGCACTCACGGGGTGAGGAGAGCAGTGATCCAAGGAGCCTCTGCACATCGATCCCGATGCAATGGCCTGACAAAGGGAATTTATGTGGCCTTTAAATATATAAACAAGGGAGTAGTGAATAACAGGAAAAGAGGTGATTTTACTTTTATTGCAGCGCCGCTAAAACAAGGTCTCAAGTAGCAAAATATTGTGTAGAAACTTTGTAAGGATATTAAAGAGTTGGAAAGAGGATAGGAAAGAAGGGCTAAAATTATTTTAGGGTATGAGAAAATGTTTTACAATAGGAGGTCTGAAAGGTTCAGTGTGTTTCATAGACCAAAAAATGGTCTGAGGTGATTTTTTTTTCCTGTATGAGTCTGTTCTGGGAAGAAAATAACTCTGTCCTAAAAGGAGAGACAAATAAAAGAAGAGCCCGCATCTGAAAGCTGAAACAGGTATTATTAAATGAGGTGTGGGCTTGGTGAGAGGTCTTTGGGGTTTGTTTTATTTTAACTGGGAAGTGATTTTAGTCATTAGAGCCCATAACCAAGAGAACAAAATAGGAGAATTCTTTGTTTTTTGATGGCTCCAGAGTAAGACTTGCTGCTATTCTCTCCTATTGACTTTTTTGGGACTTACAGCTCTGTTCGATTAGAAATAGCTGGGTAAAATACACTGGTCCTTTCTAAGGTCAGAGGAAGATCTAATGAGTCTTCCTGGTGTTCACCTTGTTGACACCATAACTGCGGATGAGCACACTGATATTAAACACAGCCTCACCGCTCCCGACAGGCAAAGCTCTCACAGCGTTATTAGCTTCCTCGTGTGTGACAGTTGTTGTTCATCCATTTTTAATGCTTTAATCTGGAAAGCTCATTGACATTTTGTTCTGAAACACACGGCGCTGCTCCGCAAAGAAGGACATTTGTTCCTGCAGCTGCACCATCTGGGCACGAGAGCAACAGGGCTGCCCCAGAGTGCTCTGCCCTGCCCTGCAGAGGCTTGCCAGGATTCCTCAGGTGCTGGAACTGCTCCACTGCCATCCACATGGTTTGTGTTGAACTAATATTGAGGCTGTCTTGGGTGGCTCCAGCACAGCTGTGACACGGCTCTCTGCTCGGAAGGATCAGCAGCAACAGGCTGTGGTTTGATAGAAAGAAGAGATTTATGGTGCAAACCTGATTCCAGGAGTCAAGCCTTAAAAATCTGGAGGCAAAAGGAACAACTACAGTTCTGGAATGTGTCAAGAAGTGTTTCCCATCAGGAAGCAGTGGATGAACTCACCACAGCTTGGCCCAGCTGTGTCTGTATCTCACCCACACCGCAAGGCTCTGTGTCTGATACTAAAGCTGACCTTGTGCTGAGCCTGTGCTCAGGAGTGAACGTCTCCCTGCTCTTCAGCTGTTACCCACCCTGAACACAACTCCTTTTGTGAAAAAAAACCAACAAACCAACCAAACAAAAAAACCCCAACAAACCTACCCAACAAACCAGCAAACATTTGGATACAAATTTTTCAGTGCTCTCACACCCCAAGCCCTGCCAGGCAGGAATTGCTGCCTTTTTTGCATCTCCCAGGCACAGATGGTGCAAAGTTTTGTCTTAGATCGACCCAACTCCAGCCTCAGCCTAGGGGTTTTGTTACAGATTTCCCCTTGTTCCATTACTGCAATGACTTACCCGTTTCTAGCAACCAAACCTCAAATGCCTCCCCGTGTCACGCAGCTGGCAGTGCCACACGGCGCTCCAAGGCCAGTGCCTCTAAGCGGGGAGGGGGGAGTGGTGCACAGAAGCCTCTAAATTCCAAAGCAGAACTATAAAGAGCTGTAATCGTACCCAGAGTAACTTCCCTGCTATAATTCTCAGCAGGAAAACAATTACATTGCAGTAGTATAACCAGACAGACACGCTGTAAATACAAAACATCCTTTGGAAATATATGCTCCACATTCTAAATACATTTAGAATTAAGGCAAACAACTCTTTTCCAATTGGGATTCAAGGCAGATGTGCTGATTTGGGTTTGGGATTCTTTTTTCCCCCCTTACGCTTCTGCTTTTTTGTTTAGCAGCCACATAAAGGTGCTGTGGTAGTTGATATGTGGGTGGCACGCTCAGGCTGTTGTCGGAGAAATGGCAGGGCAGAGCTCACCCTCACGGCTCCTCGCTCTCCCCACTGCAGCTGAGATGAAGGCAAGCGAGAAGGGGGGGTTTGGTTGATTTTGGCACCAGAGCCAGAAGCACAAAGCCAGATCTGCTGCTGGTGCTGGGCTGCAGCCGCTCTGCTGAGCTCGAAGGCTCCGCTGGTTCAATCCCCTGGTCACTAGGGGAGGATAGAGGATCGCAGAGCCCGTGGGTCATGGACACGCTCCTGATGAAAATGGGAACGCTGCAGGGCCTGTGTGCCTGAGATCCTGCTGCTTCTGCTCCAGCAGAACCCGGAGAAACAGAATACAGAAAGGAGAGGACCTGTGGCTTGTTTTTTTATACCTTTATTCAGTGGAGAAGACCCAGGGTTGATACTTGAGGCATGCTGTCTTTCCCCAGATGTTCAGGATCTGCTTGATGGTCATTTTTAAGTGGTAAGATGTTGGTCTGCCAGAGGTTATTTTAAATTACTGGGTTTGAAAGATATTTCTGAACTCTGTTTAGAGAGCCTAAAACTTATATAAATGAAATTTTTTAGTATCTTCATTCATCTTGTGAGGGGTTTTATGCAGCATATGTTCCTACACTGCTCAGAGAAGTAAAATTTGGCCATTTGCTGCTGCCTAGTCCAGCCCCTCTTGGAGAAGGGTAACTTGGCAGGTTGGGAGAGTTTTTTAGTTTCTATCATCCCTCATCCAGTTCAACAGGAGGAGACAGGACAGGGGGAAGCAAGATCCTAAAGAAATGTGTTTGAAAATCTACACAGTTCTCTGGGAACACAGGTATTTTCTTTAGATGTATTTTAAACCCTTTCTCCTGCAGTACATTCAATATAATGGTTTTATAAACCTACAGGAAGTTTTTCACTGGATATTTTGGGAGGGAAATACGAGTTTTAGTGGCTGTATCAGTCAGGGCATGGCTTGCAATAGTTCGTGCTGATTCTGGGTGTGACTGTTATTCAAATTATTGTGAGATATTGCAGCACCTTCTATAAGTGTTCACCTTATTTCTGCTAGTCAGTGGACATTTTAGCATTGCTTTAATAAGAGAGACTGTGCTGCAGAATTTAAGGACAGTAGGGTGAGTTGAGGTTAGGAATGGTGTGTATCCACCACAAATGGAAGTATTGCCCAAGGCAGGAGATTAGGACAGTGCTTTTCTTCAAAGACAGGAACAACAAAAAGTTCACATTTTGAAAATAATAATAACAGTACAGGAGAGAGAGAGAGAGGAGGGAGAAGAATAAAAGAGAGATCTTCCAGAGATCACAAAGCCAAACCTAGCAGCACTTTACTGCAGCTCTCAAAAGTTTAGAAGTGAAGCCCATAACAATGAAATGCATGGCTTGAGGGCCCGAGCTAAATCAGGCTTGCAGCACAGAGCAGGGGCTGTCCTACAGATCTGTTTGTCACTGCAAGCAATGCCTGTGAAGCCAACAAAGGGAACACGGCTGATGTTTAGCAGCCACTCTACAGCCACAAAGCTACTCCTGCCTCCTATCTGGAAGCTCAGAGAGGGAACACGTTGTAGGTTTCTCCATGCTGGTAGGTCAGGAACCCGAGTTTTTCCTAAATATGCCGCTTTTCCATGCTCATTCTCTCCTGCTGTAAGTCGGGTAGATGAGATGGGGATGGAGCTTTAGATTTGTAATCATTAAACTTCCATTCCTGTTTTCAGTGAAAACATTGGTTTGCATGTACCAGAGCAGGAGCTTCTAAAAGCACAATCACTCTGTGCACGTGTAAAAGTATACACACACAGGTATACACACCACAGATGTAAACAAGGATCATTCTCAGTGCAATTCTAGAGCTCCTGGTCTGAAGCTGAACATGCATTTTCCTGTGTATTTATCTTCTTTTCATTGTCTTCATTGCAATGATTTGATTTGCTTAGAGCAACAAACAACACATGGGCTAGGGAGGGAAACAGGCAATTGTCTCTAGGTTTGGCCTATATATATACCATTAGCTGCACACAAACCATGACTCACCAGCAGCAGGTGTCCTGCTGTTATGTTCGGCAGATTAGTAATGATAGGGAGGGGGCTGCTCTCCCTATATGGCATCCCAGAGGGAAGCTAAAAATAGCCCAGACTTAGAGCAAAGTAAAAGTATTTGTGGGCTTTGAACGAAGTCTGCTTCTGAAGGTAAGAATCACAGCTGATCTGTTTAATCTGCCATTCCTGCTTTTTTTTTTTTTTTTCTTTTTTTATTCCTGTGTGAAGCTTGCCTTGGCAGCTGATTGGCAAATGTTATCTGGCACAAGATGGGGAGTTTGGAGTTTTAAACAGTCGCCTTCCGTGTTTATGGAAACAGGGTGGGGATTGACCAGCTAGAAATCAGTGTCACAGCGTTTGCAGACAGGGCAGAGGCAACAGGGGAATGTGTCCTGTTAGAAATAGTTGCCTTTTCCCCTCCCTTTTTGTCTCTCTCTCAGTTGTTGGAGAATCTGAATGGCATATGAGCAATCCCAGCATGTGACTCTGCTCCGCGGAGCCGGCGAGCTATTGCTGGGAGTTACTCCCACCACGAAACAAGTCCAGTAGGCAAAGTTGCCTGCAAAGTTATTGTAGCAGCAGAATTTGAGAAGAGAGGAGCTGTTTGTATTTGCAAGGTGTGTGCAAATCAGAGTGCTACGTGCGCTCCACGGGAGTGTGGCTGAGGAGATTTTTCAGCCCTGCTGCTAAATGTGCGTCTCCACACTCGGGCATATTGATGGGTAGACAGCTGGCCAAGAGGAAAACACTGCTTTTCAGGGGAAAACTGTGGAGGATAATTATATGTGTGCTATGTTTACATGTGCATATCCACATCTGCACCTGTGCAGGGAGATCCTGAGCTGCTGGGCTGCAGAAAGCCCCCCAAGCTTTGCACTGAGCCACCGCGTGCGTGGCTGTGTGCAGCAGAGATGGAGCTGTACGGGCTGAGTCGTGCTGCTGAAAAATGAGGTACAAGGGCTGCTCGTTACACCAGAATAACCTCACGGGCCGTGATGGATTTCCCCTGACTTTTTCGAGTGGCATCACCAGTATTGATAACAAACAACTTCAGTGTTGTGGAAAGGGGATAAAAACCCGACAGCCCAGCACAGGGAGAGTCTGAGGACAGCGCTGTGTGTCACACACGGGTGTGAGCACATGGGGCATCCTCACCAAGAGCTGCCATCCCCTGGCTCCGAGCCCCCAGGGGATAAGGATTTTCTGTGTGTGCCTCCTTCTCTGCCCTCATTTAGTGCTGGTTTTGGCAAAGGAGTTCCAGAGGGGAGAGCACGCCTGGGGGCCCGGCTGTGGTGTTGTGGGGTGGAGGTGGCACTTGGATCATCGTGGGGGTGCCACTGCCTGAGCTCCTGCCGTGGGTGTTGGAGCCCATCAGAGCCATTCCCAGGATACCTGGGTGTTCTTGAGTCAGTGCTGATTCCTGGCTGGGCCAGCAGCTCCCTTGGTAGAAGCAATCTAATTTTAGGTCCCTGATATTGGGCCAGCTTCTCCTAAAATCAGCATCAATGGCAAAACCAACATTAATTTGAGTGGGGAAAGGACTGAACCCAAATGAATATACGCTGGCCTTTGTAATTATCTTTATTAGCTGATAGGGAAGGAAAACCTTATTGGCTCAGTGCATATCTATGGCTGCCTGGCTGTGCTCCAGTGAGGCACCAGCCTGTGAGCAGACGGGCTGGGAGAGCGGGACGGGAGTGCTGCATTCCTGCACGAGGACAGGAACTCACTGTCACCTCCAAATGATTAAATCCTGCTTATTTCAAACTGGCAGGTAATGGGGCAACACCCACAAATATGGTGGGTAGGATTTAGCTCCAGGTGCTTGTTAAAAACTTTTCCTACTGAGTCCAAAGTTCCAAATCCTGGTCCCTGTGAGGAGAGCACGTAGGGTTTAGTCAGTGTTAAACATTGCGTTTTTAGACTGGTAAGAAAATTGAAGTGAAAATTGAAGACAGCAGCTGAGAAGCACAAGAGGACAGGTCAGCTCTGCTAAGTGCTGGGGATGGACATAGACTAAAAACAAATCCTACTTGGCAGCACAGAGAATCCGCTGGGCTTGGCAGTCTGAAACCTGTTCCACAATAACTCTTTTCTTTTCCAGTAAACCAATATATTGATGAGGATAAGCAGAAAGGATCGGTCTTGATGGAGCTCTGCAGGGTGTTTTACCACACTTCTTATTTCAGATGGCCACAGTTGATATTCATGTGGTTTTCTCTGCTGAGCAAACTAGATATGACAGAAGACAATATCATTTAGGGCTTTTTTCTCTTTTTGAAAATGAATTGCTACATGAGATTTCATATGCTCACACTTGCATTTTTATGGGGCATCCCAAAATCTCATTTCCATTGTGCCAGCTCCTGTTTAGCACAGACTTAATTTTGCAACCTTTAAATAAATTCTCTTGACAAAATAATCTTATGGCATATTGAAACAGAGCAGACATTTCAATAGGAGCATGCTGAAAGCATCCTTCCTGAAAGAACAGCCAGTGATATCCTGGTGATAGCTCAATGAACAACTAAAGCATGGAAGGCCCACGATGCCACAGAAATGTAGTGCTGGTCCTGACCCTTCCATGGGTTCTCCAATGCCCTTGGATCTCCCTCTTTGCTATGAGAGGGTGCACAAATTATTTGCATTTGAGAGGTCTTTGTTGCTTGTTTATTCCTCTTAATTCATCACAAGGACATCAAGATGCAAACCATGCCAGGCAAGCTCATAGGAAGGAGGCCACCAAGGTGGCTGCTGTCAGTAATCCTCCTGCAAAGGCTGGAGCAATTCCTTGGGCTGGGCTTTCGCTGCCCGTCTGCTTAGCATTCCCTGGTGGTTCTTGGGTTTGGATCTCCGGTTTGTTTGTCATTTCAGTCTCCCACTTTATTATTTCCAGAGCCAAGTGAACCGCTGCCAAAGCCAATGCAATGAGATTGCATTGTGAGCTTTGTGACATGGTATACTTTTCTTTTTATCTTGAAGCCTCAGCTCCTGGAATTAGTTGATTATGTTAGAATCCCAGCATTCATTTAAAAAAGGGAAAAAAAAAAAAGAGTGGATCTCTGCTCCTCAAGGACCAAGGGAAAAGCTTGAGAAAAAGGATCTCTGCAGACTTAGCAATCACAGGCCAAATGAAAAGAGGCTTTTTTTCCCCCCTCGATATCAGACTCTTTTACAGACAATCATTCTATTTCTGAGTCTCTCACTCCCAGTTTTTGAGTTCTGGGTGCTGGCAAACCTGAGGAGCAGCTGTTCCTTTCTAAACACAGGGAAAATAAGTAATCTCTAAGAGGAACAGTTATTTTACCTTTGCCTGGGCTGCCTTTCCCTCTGCCCCTGCAGCCCACTCCTGCCAGTGGCCAGCTCAGCACTGGGAACCCTTTGCAGCAGCTCCAAGAACGACTCACATCCCAGTAAACCCCAGTGAGGAATGGAGGGACAAGAGTTTGTGTTGACCAGGACCGTGATTCCCTTGAGGTCAGGAGCAGCAGCTGCTGCTGTCACTGACCCCACAACTTTAAATAATCATAGCTATGGCTGTACGTGGCACATCTGAAATGTGATTAGGGCTTGCCCACTTCTGGGGCACAGACTGTCACCCTCTTCCCAGCGTGGGGATATATTTGGGATAAAACCACTATAGCTGGGAAGGGTCCATCATTTATATTTCAGTTTGCCTAGTGCACTGTATTCCTACTTTTATTTTTCTGTGGGAAAAGAGAGGACACATAAGGCTGATTTTAACAAAATATGTTTGTTGGTCTGGATTTTTCATCACTGTGGGCTGAGGCCTTAGGGAAACATATTTTTTTCATTGCTTTTTTCTGGTAACTAAATGGAATTAGCATTCCCTGCCATTGCTGGCCAACTGGATCCAGTTGCAAATCAGTGCAAGCAAAGGACAACAACAGTTATGAAGTACTAAAAAAGGAAAGTACTAAAATTGAAATAATAACAGAAAAGAAAATGAAGAGCCATAGGTCAAATTTGTTGCTTGATAAACTAACTTGATAAAATTTACAGTGCTTGATACTTGCCAGTTTTACGGATGTGCTTTTGTTTTCTTTTGGCCTGCCAGATTTCTTCAGTTCTTTTTTTTTTTTTAATTTGGACATAAGATGAACACAGAAATTCTGCATATAATGTACAACAGGTGGAAGGAGGGCAGGTGTAGGGTTATATGGTGTAGTCCCTGTTCTTTAGTTGGAAAATGATTTTACAGACCTTTGATGAATCAAACCTGGCACTTCATTGGGATTTTGAGGGAAGGGAGGGTCCCAGGCTTGTAGAGGGAAGAGGAGAAAGAGGGCATGGGATGGAAAGTTCTCCTTGAACACAAGTTTCACCTGTCCCAGCAACCAGCAGTCAGTAGCTACTGAGCTTATTGCAAACTCTCTCTACCTCGATACTGAGCTCCAGAGTAAAATGGGCAAGGATAGCGCTCACTGCCATCTGCTAGAACCAAAGCATTTGCATATGGTTGCAAAACAACCAACTTTTTAGAGTAGGAAAAAAAATTTCCACTGATTCTCTCTCCAACACATGGAACTCCAAGGGAACAGGAGCTGTGTTGCTGCTGGAGCCTTTGTACCACACTGGGTGGCCGAGCCCCTGCTGCCACTTGGCTGCTGGGAACAGTCTGCTTTGCTATGAGGCTTTGGTAGGGAGAGGGAAGGAAAAAAAAGGAGGAGGAGGAAAAATCTATTTAAAAAAGGAGGAAAGGAGAAAACAGTGTCCAAAGAGGGGCAGTGAAGCTGGAGAAGGGTCTACAGCACAAGTCTAACGAGGAGCTGGGGGCGTTTGGCCTGGAGAAAAGGAGGCTCACAGGAGATGCCATCGATTTCTACAACTACCTGAAAGGAGGCTGTAGCCAGGTGGGGCTTTGGCCCAACTCCCAAGGAACAAGCAGTTAGAGGAAACAGCCTCAAGTTGCAACAGGGCAGGTTTGATAGGATATTAGGAAAAAGTTCTTCACGGAAAGGATTGTCAAGCACTGGACCAGGTTGCCCAGGGAGGTGGTGGGGCCAGGATCCCCGGAGGTATCGAAGTGACGTGCAGGTGTGGTACTTGGGGACACGGTTTAGCGGTGGGCTTGGCCGTGCTGGGGTAGTGGCTGGATTCGATGTTCTTCATCTTAAACGTCTTTTCCAACCCCAACGGCTCCGTGATTCTACGAAATGGGGGAAGTGAGCGTGGTGGTTGAAAAAGGGAATGGGGGTAAGGAAAAGGGAAAGGGAGCAGGAAAAAGGCGTTGGGAAAATGGGAGGGAATGGTGAGA
>VYZT01005983.1:102753-251066 GCA_013400735.1 Pomatostomus ruficeps
GCCGCTGCCGGGGGTCGGTGCCGCTGCCGGGGGTCGGTGCCGCTGCCGGGGGTCGGTGCCGCTGCCGGGGGTCGGTGCCGCGGGCGGGTCCCGGCAGCCGCGCCGGAGCCCTGCGGGATGCGAGCTCGGAGGTGCGAGGTGCTGCTCACAGGTGAGACCGAAGCTCCGCTGCTTCCTGCATGGATTGATGTTTGCCCCTGTTGGGAGAATGTATCCGGTAATACAAAGTTTCAAAGCAAAGTAAGGGATTTTCAATGGGAGGCTCCTTTCCCCGGGTGTTGCAGAATTTCGCAGGGTTGTTGGTTGTTGACGATGCACTTTGTTTTCTTGATGGTCTTCTTAGGGAGTAGCTAATGTAGAAAATGCCTTTTGGTCTGCAGTGTTAAGAATGTTGTTGAAGTGTCTTTGCGTTAGCATTTGTGAATTTCATGTATAATATGTAACAGGGGAAAAAAAGGTCTGGTATAAATACATATCGGACTATGAAAGGGTATAAAGCCCATGGAGCTAAGTGCTTCCTGTTAAATCAACTTTTAAAACAGCTTCTCCCTGGGCAGTAATTCACATTTTTCAAGGGGAGAGAGGATGGGTGAAATAGAATTGTTCAAATTAAGTCAAAATGAATTGCTTAATATTCAGAGGAGTTGATAAATGAACCATTAAATCAACACTTGCATAGCATTTCATTGAAAAGAAAAATGAACAACTCTCCATTGTGTGCTGGGCAGAATGGGTCAGCCAGTGACGTTGCTCCATCAGTGTGCTGAAGGGAGTCCTCCTCCTGCTGACAGATGGGTTTGCCTGGGGACATTCCTTAGGCATGGGAACGGGCTCTGGTGCCCTGTGGGATGAGCATCAGCATCTGCTGTAAATGACCGTAATTGTCCCAGCCTCATCTCGGAGGAGAGAAATCTTGGTTAGGTTTCATTTGGCATAAAATTAACATAATTTTATTGACTTCTCATGTTGATGTATATCTGTTGGGAATCCACTCCTGTATTTCAAGCTGTGTTTGTGTTTTGTTCTGCCCCCAAGGAAGAGCTATATTTTTGAATGCCAGTTTGAGGAAGAAATTATACTGATAAATGGAAAAGTGAGGGTTATTATTTTGAAATAAGGCTGACAAGATTCCTTGTAGTAAAAGCTGTTTTCAGAGCATCACCTCTCAGCAATACAGAGCGTGAGCCTTGCTTCCAAACCCTTTGATTAGCGTAGCTACAACTGTTGCAATAATCTTCTTGCCACAGAAAAATTACCTTTGTCTTGCCTCTTGAAGTCCTTGGAATTCTTGTGTTGGAATGCACCGAGGGTGTGTACTGTATCCTTATTGTGCCTTCTGGAAACTTCCAAACTTCCAGCATTTGGAAGAGTCATGGATCATATGCCCCTGTTGTTTTCCAGTTGCACCTCTTTGCTTTGCAGGTAGCTTAGAATAGCTAATTTTGCTTGAAGCTTTTAAAGCTGAAGAAGTGACAGCTCTTTTGGTTTGTGCATGCAAAGTGAGTATTACAAAGAGTAAATTATGAAGTAGGTTTTTTCTTTGGGTTTTTTTTTTTTTTTTTTTTTTTTTTTTAATGCTCAGAGAAATAGATTATCCAGGCTCCAGCTGAAGCTGGGATTCTGAATTGATTTAGGACTTGAGAAAGCTCCCTGCCTTCAGGTCATTTGGCCAAGAGAGAGAGCTGGTGTGCAGAACCTTCAGACAGGCAGGGGCTTTTATTCAGGGGTTTGCAATGAACTAGAAGTGTGTTATGTAACGTGGGCTGTTGCTGTTTATTTTGGGTGATGTCCTGCAGGGATTCTTTGGGTGATGGGTTATTAGGAGGGTGCAAGAGGAGCTGCTTGAAGGCATAGAGAGCTTTATATCATCTATGATGGAGCAGATGGACACGTAGGTGTGTTTTGCTCACTAGAGAGGAGGTTCTGGATCTGGAAATGCCTTTAGGTGGTGCCTGATGGTGGTGTGCATTGTTCAGATATTTTGCTGTTCTTCAAGGCCACAGTAGCTGCAGGTATTTTTGTGCACCAGCATTGTCTGGTTTAGAGTAGTTTTGATTTGCTTCTAATCGTCCTCGGGAATAAAAGAAGCAAAAAAGTTTTTCTGAAAACCCATTGGGCCGTGTAAGGTTATCCTGCTGTTTCTGTTTCTTTGCTTACTATTTTTTCTCTGAAATCATAATGCATTTCTTTAGTTCTTTTGATAAAGACTTTTAACTCAAGCTTACTGGAAAACAGTCACTCTATGCTGACAGAGTGCTGGCATCTTATTGACTTATTTTGGGAATACCGGAGAAAAATATACAAGATTCACTTGCATTGATTAAATCCTCCAGGGCAATCTTCTAACGCTGCAGTTCTCTAGGTGAAAAATTAACTTTCTTCATTGTCTGCTCTAGCTTTCATTTCATTCGTGTGAAGCCCAGGCTCTGTTACCAGTTTACATCAAGTCCCTTAGGAGTGCTTGGAGTGGGAAGTGTCTCTGTAAAAGCTCACACACAGGGTCACTCGCTGAGTCCATTTGTCCCTGGCCACCACCTCGATCCTGTTGTCCCCCCAACAGTCACAGAGGATTTGCACCAGCCCACGGTTCCTTCACCTGTGAAATGTTTCCTGAGTGATTGTAAAAAAAAATAATTAACAGCTACCTTGATGCTTTTCCAGAGGTTTTGGCAAGATAGCACTTTGGGTGCAGCATAATGACAAACTTTGATTTATGAGGTAACTGAAAATGTTTGTATTGTTGGATGTGGAGTGAAAGCATAGGAGCTTTCTGCATTTCATCTGCAGCTTTTCCAGCACCACGTACAGCTAACAGCTTGTCTCGCATTGATTTTAATAACAGATTTCTGCTGAATATGCCTGGAGTAGTTGGAAAACGTATCAACTTTTGGGGGGCAGTAGGTTACTAAACACCATAAAGAACTTTGCAATGTCTGTTTAGATAACCTTGAAAAATCTTAGGTTTTAGCTACTTTTTACATTCTCCCCCTGCCTGGGTTTAAGATGGATGCTATGGGAAGGTTGTTTTTTTTTTTTCATTTTGGGGCTAAATATTTAAAAGAAGCAAAAGTGTGCTTTCCCTCACCTCCTGATCAAGGGCTGGTGTGACTCCTGTGTCTGTGTTTTCCCTGTGAATTCTCTGCCTTCTCCCTCTCTACCTCCATCAGCTGCTCTCAGTAACAAGTCACGTCAGGTGAGCTGGATCTGACTTGCTTGGAAGCGGTTCAAAAGGATCCCGTTGACATTACCAGGCAATGGGTCACGCTTGAAATCTTGCCATTCTGGTGTTAAGCCTTTTCTTTTCTCTTTTCTTCACCTGCGCCTTGATTTCTGACATATTTTTAGCTGCTGTTCTGTTGAATTTGGATAGAGCTAGTGAAAAGAGATGTGGTATTGGGTTTTCTTTTTTTGTCTTTGAGAAATAGGGGATTTTATTTTTCACTGAAGATGGAGCCCTAGGGTGATTATCTTCTCCTCTGCTTAGCAAGGAAGGGTAGTGGTTCCTCATGGGGGTGAAAACTTTGTAAAATCTCAGGATTGCCACTCAGTTTAACCCTAGAATCTGATATGGATATTGGAGCTCTGTTATTTTTATTTTGTGATTTAATGATGTTTTTAAGATTGTGGTGCTGCACAGAAAGCTCCCTGAATCTAATGCATTGCAAAGTGGTAAGCTGGTGGTATTGGGATATGGTAATGTGCCTGTTATTTCCCCTCCTGGTCCCAAGGGCACCATAGGGTTTGTCAGGTTGGAGAATCACCATGAATGCAGAGCAGTGCTGGGACCCCATCCAGGGACGTGTTCCCCACTGCTGGGATGAGCCAGGATTTGCTGTGACCGCCCCAGCAGATGCAATGCTGCTGCAGTGGTTTCACCTTTCCTTGCATGGCAGCCGTGTGAGCAGTCAGGCAGTCTCATTTCTTCTTTGGCACTGTGGCAGCCAGGGGAAAGCATTGAATTAAAACCCTTCCTGCCTCCTCCAGGGGTTTCCCTGGTCAGTGACCAGCTGAGGTTCTGGTTTCCTCACGTCACCAGATGCCTTCACCAGCCTGGAGTCCGTGGTGTGGGCAGCCCCAGCCCAGCTCAGTTCACATCTCTGTGGGCAAGGAGGGAGCGGGAGGCTGAGCACATCTCTGTGCCTGTGTCTTACTTTTTTCCTGCCGTTAGCCTGAGAAATAAAGTTTGTTCCTGTGTAATCCTGACACGACTGAAGAACCTCTTGCTGCAGGCAGCTCTGTCACTCTCTGTAGTGCTTGGATTGCTCAGCAGAGGGAGAAGAGACCATAATGCTGAAGGCGCCCAGAAACAGCCAGAGCTACATTTCTCTGACAGACAGCAGGGAGAAGAGTCCTAAAGCCTCCCTCTCTGCTTGATTGTTTTTTTTCTCTTCCCTTCTTGTTTTGAGGCTCAGAGCTAAGCTGTGATTTTTCACCTCTTGATCAAAAGTAGCTGCCTCAGTGTGTAGCTTAATGGACTATTTCAGATGGCAGAGGGGGTGACTGTGACAGAAAAGATGAGTCCAAATCCAAGAAGCAGCATGCTTGAAAAATCTCATACATCCAAGCGTTTCCTAAATATTCAGGAGCTTTCCTAAATATTTATGAAGAAATGTTGGAGTTGACCTTTAGTGACTGAAGCTTTACAACATATCCAGAGATAAACAAAACCAAACCAAACCCTTTGAATTAGTTGCAATTCAAGCAGCAAGTAAAGCCCATGACTCATCTCCAGGTCAGATTTTTAAGTGTCGTAAATCAGTGCAGCTCCATTACCTTCCTAGGCACTGTGCCAGTGCTGCCACTGGCTGGAGGGCTGGCCTGCTATTTTTTGGGGAGAGGAAGTTTCAGCAGAAGATTATGAGATTATGACCAAGTTGTGGGGTTTTGTTTGGTTGGTTTTATTTTATTTTTTTTTCTTTTTTTTCTTTTTGAGGATGGGAAGGGTATTTGTTTAAAGAACAAAACCTGTGCTCAGGCTAATAGCATGGCTCAGTAGAGATTTTCTCCCCTGTAGCATACTGTGAGGAAATCCAGGAGAATTAGACATTTGTTTTTTGTCAGAGATGTTGGTTTAATGTGATAAGAAAACAGCTGTTAAAACGCTGCCAGATAAAAGCAGGATGATGAGCATGAAAGGGAAAAAAACCCCTGGGAATTTCCTGCAATTTGATGGAACAAGTCAGTGTTGCGGAGACCTGGCTGGTTGAGAGTGCTGTGGTTGGCTTTGGGGCTGTGCTCTCCAGAGCAGAGAGCATTAGTGCTCTTACAGTGCTGAAATCAGGGAGGTGCCATTAACTGAGGGGTTTGGTCAGGGGAGCAGATGCAGCTGTTGGCCCTGGCAGAGGCAGCTGGAGTGGAGCTGGCTCCAAATTTCCACTGCACCATCAAAGGGCACAACCCGACTGCACTGGGCACTTCCTAAATCAATGGGTTCTCTTAATTAACCATGAGCCAAGAGTCCACAGAGGGCGATGAGAAGGCCCTAACTCTCTTTTAGAGAGGGAAATGTGCCCAACAGGCAAATGTGGGATGTGCTGTTGGGAAAGCAAAAGGAACATTGTTGAGAGGTGCTGGTGATGCAGGGAGGACGAGTTGGTGAAGCTTTCCTATCCTCTGCACTGGCCTGTAAACCCAATTCAAACGGAAAGGAATAAGGTGAATGTGTCTTTACAAATAGACTGTGTGAATCTGTTTGTAGATAGGGCTAGGATTTTAGAGATAGGAAAGTAACAGAAGAAAACTCTCAGTTCTAGAAAATGTTACTGATCAACAGGGACTGTTGCTCAGCCAAGGCCGTGTTAAATTCTGGAACCTAGAGAAAAGGAACAAAGACTTAATAGAATTATGAATAGGTTTTTTCCTTCTTTTATGTAACAACAGGGTGGTGCATATTAGAGGGGGGCATAGAGCAAGGGATTCAGGAAGTCTGTACTTCCGAGTACCTCAGCCAATGGGGAAAGGAAGAGGGAGATGCAGCTGGGAACTTAGGATAGAAAGGGGGTTGCATCCCCCAACAATTCCAGAGACCCCATGGGAAATGCCCATGACCTCTCTCTTTATTCGAATAAAGTTACAGGACTCCTCTGTCTCCTTTTTGGACATCAGCCTCTGGTGTTTGTGGATTAATTTTCCTGACAAAACCAAGGCCAGCTCTGGGTTTACTTTCAAGTTCTTACCTTCCCTCCAGACCAGTTCTGAAGGGTCTGTGTTCCATCCCTGTCAGAGACCAGGCTCCATCCTTGATTCCAGCCAGGCTGTGCCAGGCTCTCCCTGCCTGGGCTTCTCGTCCTGGCTGTGCTCGGCCCGGGGTAGGCAGGGGGGTGCCCGGGGCAGGCAGGGGGATCACCAGCGCGGGCAGAGGGGTGACCACTGCAGGCAGAGGGGTGCCCAGATGGAGCTGATGCTGTTTAACAGCCCAGGAAACACCTCAGTGCTGAGGAGAGTTTTTCTCTGCTGGATAATGAGCTCTGCTTCACTCGGGACCGCGTTGCTGCTGTACGGATCAGAGAGAAGCGCAAATGAGGATGCAGCACTGGGCACTTCTGCAGCCTCTTTTCTACATAGCAAACAGCTCATTAATGGGGAGCCTCTCCGAGCTGCTGGCCTGGCTTCCTGAGGAAGAACCTTGTGCAGTTTGTCTTGCTCCAGTAACTTTTTGAAGCCTCTCAAAACCGAGCACTGCAGCAACGCCCCAGCTTTTGCTCTGACTTTGAGGCTTTTGCAAGTGTGACATCTGCGAGTGGAGCTGGGCAGCGAGGCTGCAGCTGAGGGGAGGGTTGTTCATGTACAAAATTCATGTACAAAATATGCAGCCATGGCTTGGGGTGTGAGAGCCTTTCCATGATTACAAAATAACCTGCCAGTGTCTCTATTTATATTTGAAGTATGAAATTGTTTATGCAGAAAACATAAACTTTTTTTGAGTGGCAGCATGGGCAGCCTCACTCCTCTTGCAACTTATTATATGGCTGTAAATGGGACATAAGTGGATTTTCTGCCTTGTACTCTCTGTCTGAAAGAGGATAAAATTCACTGTTGTTACTGGCATGCTCAGGTAAAACAGTAACCCTGAATTTTAGAAGTTTTACCTTTTCAAGTTCACAGATACTGCAACTTTAAAATTTTATTCTTTTGTATACATGACACCTTGAAGAAGTGAAGCCAAAATAAACTTTAAGGCAAGAATTTACCTTACTTAACCTGCCTGCTTTTTTTTCAGTGAGTCCACAGAAGAATCATAGCCCTACAGGGTACAGCTCAGTTTTCTGCTTACACGTTGCTCCTGAAGAGCTGAATTATTTTGCAGTTTTTTCACAGAGCTTGCACTAATGGTTTGCAGGAAATCATTAGCTGTGTTACTGTTTCAGTATGGGCACTGGGAAATCCACTTTTATCTGCTCCTGCTTACCAGTGTGCTGCAAAAGGCTTGCCTTGCATGTACTGAAACATGATTAATTTTGGGTGGGTAATGATGAAACTGCAGAGCTTTGATAGGTTGATTATTTTATGCTCTGCCAGAAATGGATACTGAAAAGGAATATTAGATCTGAACAAGATATTCAAGAGCCAGTTACTGGTTTGAGTTAGCTAATAGGGAATAGGCCAATCCTACTGCCACTGGTGTCAGTGAAAATACTGAGTGAAGTCAGGCATGCAGTAATTAATTACCTACAGATGATGGTTTTTGAAGGTGCGAATAAAAGATTTTAAGTATAGGTTGAATAGTCTGAAAAATAAATCTGTTGGATATTTTTCTTTTTTTCCCCCTGGTTTTTTTGTTCCCTTTCATCGTTTCTGACTTCAGCAGTGATCTCTCTGCCTGCTGAGCAACAGGCACTTCTAAATTCCTCTGCCCGTGTTGGTGGATCTGACAAGTGTGGCATGGGCCCTTTGCAGGCTGGTGTTCTACACCATTGCATGCTGAATTTCACTGCTTGGAAGTAATCTTGAAGGTGGGTATTTTATTGGTTTGAGGAAAAAACACCTACACAGTGATTCCTGAGTGTTGCAGTAATGAAGTTTTCTGGAAACAGGTATTTCCTGAGCGAGCTTTGTCAAGTCAGAGGTGAATGATTTTAAGTATCATGTTTAACAGTCGCCTTATTACTGACATGGAGGATATTATAGTTATTATAGTTGAGTCAGAAATTGAAAAATGGTGCATTTAAACTTCTCCATTGTTCTTATTTTCACCAGCACTGTTCTGAGCTGCCTTCACTGAAAGGTTCAAGGGGGATAGTGCCTGTGAAGCTGAACTGGTATTTGTGGGAATAGCTGAATCTTCTGAAAAACAATAGGAAGCGTGGAAGCTTTGTAAACAGCAGAAGTGTTTCTAACACGATTTTGTGAATTAATGGTTTCTGTGTTGGAATTGCCTCAGTATCAGGATGTCCAGCAAGCCAGGATTTTCATCGCTCTATTGTCTTTTTGGCTCATAGAGAAGAAGAGGCATTAAGAGCTGTGGGGAGATTCAAGAACTAGGTCAGAAATGATTTCTGCAAATTTTACATCCTGGGTAGTTGGTGGTTACTCATGAACATGGTGTGAAGAGCTGTGGTGGGGGTGGAAATTATGCTGTCAGCGATTGGCTCTGAAATGAATGTGTTGCTGATGTAACAGAGCAGCTGTCCCACGTGGCTGGCTCCAACCTTACCCATTGCTTTTCCAGGAAAAGAAGATTGGATTTTCAGGTGGGAAAAGGCATTAATTTTATCCTTAACGACACAAAAGCCCTTAGTCTTCATGTGCTTCTTGTGCTAAGCAAGAGTGTTCTTACAGGGATCAAAATACTTCTTTTTTGGTCCTTCTATTTTCCTTCACTTACGGGGAGCTTCTGATCTGCTCGAATTTGGCTTTTCATCCAGTTTGGATCTGAATCTTTGGGTCACAACAGCATAAATTATCTAATGGACCCAGGGTGCTCCAACCCAACCTGGGCATGTTACCTGGTATTTTAGATGTCTGTCTGTTCAGGGCTGTGCTTAGTACCCCCTCTTTACACACAAAAGTTGCTTTTTTCCCTCAGCTTGTGGAGGAAAAAACCAGAATGTGCTGCTTTTCAGATGGAAATAGAAAATGCAGTGTTCAGCCGAGCTTGGACCTGTCCTTTCTGGGGTAGGAGATAGCTCTGGAGGGTGTTTTTTCTTTTCTAACTTATGAGGCAATTTGAGTCTAATCTATTCCATAATTTCAAGCCTTGTATGATATTTCCCATTTGTTACCCTAATAAGACCAAAGGTAAAATTTTACAGCACATTGTGAGCTGAATGGTCAACGTCTTATTAAATATCTTTGCTTCCAGGGCAGATGAAAATGAGAAAAGTGTCTCTTGCAGATCGCAGCCCAATTAATACAATTTATCTAAACATGCTCTGGCTTATCCTGCTAATACTTCACCGAAAAGTAGAAATTGTCCTTTCTGTGTGCTGTACCTCACAAGAAAATGAGAGCAGTGCAGGTGGTCAAACAACAGGCTGACTGGGCCCAGCATCCTGTGTGTGGAACGGGTCAGACCTGGCTGGGTTGGCTCTTCTTTGGGCTGTAGAGTCCCAGTGTACTCCTACTCCTGGTGCCTTATGTAGCAAAGTAAAGCTTCGCACTGTTCAGAAATAATTTTGGTCTTCTGATCCATCACAGCTGCATGTCTTCATATGTTTTCTTTTAAAAGATGAGAAAAGCAGAAATAGATACATTTTTAAAATGTAGATAAATCATGAGTTTCTGACATGGTATTTTGTATTTCAGTCTTGATTCGTCTCCCTAGAAGTTCCAAAATTATTTGCTTATTATTTTTGGGTTGCTGCTGGATGATGTTTCTGAAAGCTGTCTACATCTCTTTTCTGCATTAGAACAGCTAATTCAGAGCCTGTCAGTCTGTGTGGACAGTAATACTCCTTTATTTCAGTGCAATATTTTGCATTTATTAACATTTAATTTATGCTGTCATTTTGCTGTCCAATCACAGTGTCTTGAGACCCTTCTGCAGCTTTCACGTCAGTTGTAATTTTGCCTGCTCTTAATTATTCTGTTTTCTCTGTGTAGGTTGGCATTTCAGTGCCTCCCTCCCCCCTTCCCAGACCAGTAACTGGTATTTGCACCAGTACAGGTCTTAACACAGCTGCTGAGGTGACGTTTTAACAGCCTCTCATCATTGTGACAAATGATTATTCTTTCCTTTATTTCCTTTTCTTTTTTTTTTCTTTTCAGCTGATGATCCATAGGATGCTTTTGTGTTCTATCCCACCACAGCCTGCCTTTTTTAAGGTTCTTCTAGAGATTCCTCGAGGCTCTTTGCTGAAGGGTTTGGGAAAAGCCCCTGTACTGCATCAGCCACCTGCCCGTCCCTGCCTGTCCCCTCATTCACGTGCTTGTTAACTCCTTCAGGGACTTCCAGCAGATTTGTTGTGCGTGACTGCCCTCTGAAAAATATTTGACTCTTCCTGGGTGTGTGATGCCCCCACTCATTCAATTCTTTGTTATATTTTCTATCGACTGTTCCTGAGTTGAAGTTAAACTCAGTGGTCTGTGTCTTTGAACATTTGGCTTTTTAATGAAATGTTCAACTGAGGGAAGACAATGAAAGAAGTGGAGTATGTTTTGTGTGATAGTTTGTGGGTATTGTGTTTTTTGTGCCACTCTGAACTGTAACATTACAGCTTTGGTGGGAGTTGGGGGGGTCAGAATCAGAAATTGTGCAAACAAGGCGTGGGCATCTGTGACACATCGCCATGGTGTTATCACGTTACACTGTGTGACACTGCCAGATTCTACCATGGAAATTTTCAAAGCGGCGCCCTGGGGTTTACAAGATCGACTTTATCAATGGTAATAAGCTTTAATCTATTTATTGCAAGGAATAAATCAAACACTAGAACTAATGTTGACTGAAACCAAATGTTGTATTACAGTTTTAAGCCTTTCTTGTATATACAATTATCAAGACATAGGGCTGTCTGTGTGCCCAGACAAGGAACTTTAATTTCACATTTTAAAGGTTCCAAAAATAAATTTACAAGTTGGGAAGATACTTTTGTTTTATATTCTACGTCTGTGTTCATTGCTCTACAAAACCCTAACAGAATGCCATTACTGCAGGCTTCTGACGCCAGCATTTGTCACTAGCCTTGTATTGCAACTCTCTTTTATAGAAAATTTAATGCTAGAAGCTTATCTGTATCCTCAGCAGGAGAATCTGAAATATATATATATGAAGTCTTGCAATGAAAAGCAATGGGAGAAAGGTACAGCCCTTGTAAATACCCACCTTGGGAAGGGCTGGCTGGCATTCCAGAATCCTTTTTGTTTGCACTGTTGGTCTCTCCTGAAGCAGCAGATCCTGGTGGTTACCTGTGACCTTGAGTGCCAGGGCTAAGCGAGCTCTCAGTCCTCTCAGCCATGGCAGCAGAAAGCATTTACTCACTCAATTCTCATCTTGTTCTCCAAGGGCCGGGGAAGGCTTCTCCAGGGGTTGTTACAGGACTGGCAGGTGTAGATCAGCACGGTCTCCAAATTTTATCTCATCAAGGATTTTCTCTCTGGTCCACTATGGTGACCTTGCACTTAAAAGGGTCATTTGCTGTAGAAGAATGTGCTCTCCTCTTAATGATGGAGCCTGGGCTACCTGTTTTGGGAGTGAGCAGATTATAAGGCTCATGTAATAGCCTCAAAATCCTGTGATAAAATTGAAACAGCCAGTCAGCGGAGGACCCAGACAGAAAATTAAACGATAATTTCTCTTCATTTTGTTGTTCTCCCTTCCATTCTATCTGGGATTTGCTGTGCTTCACTTGCAATTAGAAGTGAAACAGCTTTTGTCATTCATGGAGCAGCTGCGCCCTCAGTCCTGAGCCATCTTAGGGTGGCGGCACCTGAAAGAAATAAAATTTCCACTGCTCCATCCTTTGGTCCCAGGAAGGCAGAGCCCTGAGCATGACAATATCTTGACATGTTCCTTGGGATTGCTCTTGGTGGCAGGGGAAGTTTACAAGTGCAAACTGTGTGTGTTCTGCCCCTGTGCCGTGTCCCCAAAATGGAGAGGGGTGGCTCTGGTCACTCCTTGCTGTGCCAGGTCACTGTTGGTGCAGCTCAGGCAGCCCCCTGGCACTGCTCCTCGTGTCGTGCAGCACCTGAAATTCAAGTCTAGGTTTACCCCAAATGGGTGGCTGCTCCATGGGGCATCTTTCCAATCATATATGCTTTAATCTGGTGACAAGGAAAGATCAATTTGTTTTTCCTCCACTCACTGCTCTCACTAAGCTGCTTGAGCAAAGTCATGTTTGCACTCCTGGTTTTCCTCAGCCCTTCAGAGGGAGTCATGGCTTTGTTTTAAGAGGACTCCCAAAGACAGCCAGATGGAAGGAAAATGAACAGAGTCAGTTGTGGATCACAAGAAGTTCAGTTGAGCTCAAGATAAGAGATGAACCTGCAATTGTCAGTGCACTGTCTATGCCTCCAGCCAGCCAAGGTTGGTCTGCTCTGCTTCACAGCTAACTGCTTGTCCTTATGCTGTGTTTTATGATCCCCCACGCAGGTGACCACTGGTCGAATTGTCCCCTTGTGCAGAGAGTGGAAATACTGTGGGCAGGTGGAAATAAAGCCTGAACTGTGACTCGTTTTTGAGTGAGGTGAGTTAGAAGCACTTCCCAGAGAAACACGAGAAGGCAGCTCACCCTCTTCTGAAAAGTGTGGAAGCTGAGAGGAAATTCCTGTTGCTCCATTCATGGAGATTGAGAGAGCCCACCTTGGGTTTGCAGGGTTACTTGTGCAGACAGCGCATGGTGCTTGAGCCTTGCTGCTGCTGCAGTGACTGGGAAGGATGACAGGTCCCAGAAGCATCAGCATCTCTGTGTGAAGAAACCCTCCAGCTCTCCTTCCTCAGCCTTGTGATGCCTTATGGAAAAATTCAAATGTTTCACTGGGGAGAAAACACTGAACTTATTTTTGTCATGGCAATGATTTGATTTCCAGCTTTGAAGTGTGTAGGGCTGATGGCCATGGGTTGTTCCAGGCTGCCCTGCCCAGCTGTTGGCAGGGCTGGCTAGTGCCCTGACAGCTACCTTGGCATGAGGTGTGTGGGAGGTAAGCTGCTTTTTAAAGGTGCTGCATGAATATTCACTGTGTGCCAGGTGCTGGAAGGTGCCTTCGATCACATCTGATCTCACTGGGTTTCATTGCTCTTGTATAAATAAAAAATCGCTGCCTCAGGTTTTTTACACAGCAGGGCCAATATTGGCAGTGGTACCTCGTTAAAATGAAGGAGTGTCTGTCTCATTATTGATAATGTAAGCCCAACCTGCATTTTCTGCTTTGTGACAATACCGTGCACCAGGTAAAAGCCCAGTGAGAGTTATGTGCAAGTCCAGAACTTAATACTGTTTCTCAAGAACTGAAGATTTTTGTTAGTTGGGGAGAGGCGAGAACTGGATATTTGCTTTCTTTTTAATTGTACAGTAATGTAAGAGTTGTTTCAAAGGGTAGACATGCCAAGGACAGAAACAAGGATTTATCAAATCTGATTGAAGTTTTTTACAATGGGATTTGCATTGATGTTCTCTGGTTTTGTTTCCACGCATCCTTGTCAGCATGAAGTTTGCTTTGTTCATGTTTATGGCAAATTTGTATCTTTGTATTATTTTTAGAGGCTGAAATATCAAGTATATGAATATAGTGTGCTGCAGATAATACTCGTTTAACTTATGCTTGTAGATGGTCCAGGGTGTCATGTACTTTCATAACAGCCTTGCCCTCTCCAAAAATGAGACAAAACTCCTGAGACTGTTGTCACTACAGTTAGGCAGGAATTGAGTGCAGCGTTAGGTGTCCAAATCCCTGTAGCACTGACTGAAAGCAGGATGGCCAATAGCTGTAGACACATCCAAGTTCAGATATCTAATTTGGGAGCCTCAAGGCCACACACAGTCACCAGAGCTGCCACGGGGTAATTCAAAGCTCTGAATTTAGAGCCTGATTCTCTCCTCTTGACTATGTGAGGAATTGAGTTTCTTGACTTAATGTTTAAATTAGCTGCCTGGATTGAATTGATTCTCCACCTCTCCTCTCTGCTTGCCTTTTGCTGTTTCCTGATTCCTTTCTCTTGTTTGAATTTTTTCTTTTTGAAAATTATCTTGTTAGTGATAATAGATACGGGTAGTGGATTCAAGTGATGGAAGATCTACCTAAGGAAATTTAGGAGGGAAGCACTTTCCTCTTAGTGAAAAATTGCATCTTGTTTCCCTTTTGAGCCTTGGTAGGTCTGGCTTTGATTTTCAGACACTGGAACCCTGCTAGATGAGGGAGCTCGTAGCAGGAGATGTACTTTCTGTGTGCAGGAATTAACTGGCTGTAGTTAGGTTCCTTCTTCACCTTTTCAGTCATAAATTAAATATCCTTAATTCCTTTTTTTTTTTTTCAGGCATTTCATTCTGATTAATAACCAAGTATGGTAATACTGTTAAGCTGTTCCAGCCTCAGTGTATTTTTTTAAGCATTGTGCCAGTGCTCTGCGCTAGGGGTGTACCTGGAAAATGGGGGAGAGCTGGGGGTGGCTTTTGCTGAGGGGACACTGCAGAACTCCTGCAGTGGCATGGTTTGAGAGGGGTTGGGGGTTGGTGCATATCCAGCGTTGATTGTGCTTTGAAGAGAAGACCCCAGTGCAGTGGGGTCAGTGATTGCAAGAAGCCCCAAAGGGGAAAACACAGCACTTGCCACAGGGAAAGCAAGTGGAGCTTGGGAGGAAGGAAGGATATCACAGTAGTTTCCTCTTACTTTTGGGGTTTTTTTTGTCTTGCCGGTGGCATTGAGGCACTTCCTAGAGATAAGAAAGAAACTGAGAAAGATCCAGGTTAGTTTCTTTTTTTTTACAGGCTTTTTCTGTCCTTCCACAAAAGGCAGAATTGTTTTTGCTGTGTGTAACTGAGATTCAGTAATGCTGTTGCTTTTGGCTTGCCAGCTGGAGACACCCAGAAGGGAGTAGCTCCTCTGCCCCAGCCTTTTCCCAAGGCAGGAATACATTTCTGGTTATCCCATCCTCAGTAACAGCTGAGCTCTTCTTCTGTTTGCAAAGACAAGAGTTCCTTTTCTGTCACACTCATTTATTTTGAGTAGAGATAGTGAAATCCCAATCTTCTGTTGTGTTTCCATCGGCCTGGATGACAGAGCCGTCATGTTCAGGGGAAGGAGGCTCAGATAAAGCAGCTCTGGCTTCCTGTGCCTGAATTCCCCCCTGCACAGGGCTCTGCCATCTGTGGTGGAGACACAGGTGTGTAAGGAGGCAAAATGAAGATTCCTGAGCACGCTGCAAACTGAGCAAGCCATTTCTCAGTTTCCTGCTTTATTTTTTTTTTTCTCCCCAAAGGGTACAAAGGCATGGAACAAGCCATGTGAAAGCTGATTTGCATTTCCATTAAAACCACATAATAACAGAAGTGAAAATTAACATACAGCTTTTTAGCAAAGCTGAGAGAATAACAGCATTGCCGTTAGGGTCACAGAAAATAAAGGTTAGCACACCAAAAATATTGGGATGTTAAATCAATGGAAGTTATGCAGAAGATGACCAGTCCATCCTCTGGTTCCCTTTTTGTTTGCATACTGGCTCATGCAATTTCCAAGAATTTATTTGAGCTATTTGCATGGTTTTTAATTCTTTTTTTTGGTTGCCTTTAAAACTGATTTAGGCTAGCAATACTGTGCATTCCCTTAAAGAAGTTTTTGCTAAGCATGCCTGGTGTTTAGTGAATAATAATGATCAATAACAGAAAATTAAATCCAAGAGCTGTCTGTTTCTTTGTCTAATTAACCCTGAGAATTATCTCCCTGCGTTGCAGCCCTCTCAGGCTGGATGAGCGAGGTGCACAGGTAGCTTTGGTAATGACATGGTACAAGCAGCTTAGAACATGTTTTGATGGCTCTGTAGTAATTTGGATCAGTAATACTTCTTTGGCAGCATCGAATGTGGGGAATGCATAATCTTCCTGAGCAGCCAATTAAAATAATGACTTCGATGGCAAGTTCCTCTCCTTTTCCCTCCTGTGTATGGCTGTACCCTTCCCATCAAAGAAGTTGTATCTTAATTGGCAATCCCCTGCATCTGCTCACTCTGTCACCCCCTACAGAGAGGCACAGTGCTTAATTAAAAGGGAGTTTGTGTTTGTTTATCTCTGGAATTTCACTTGTGCTTTTGTAGAGGTTTCAAAGGCAGATGCGTTTTTAGAGACCTTGCTAAGTAATTAATCTGTAATATTATTACTTTAGGAAAAGATTTAAGGAAAAGAAAAAGGCTGAGTTCACAGGAGATGAGAAGAAGCCCCAAAGTTGCCAGACTTGGTATGGGTGTTGGAAAGGGACCCACCAGAGGAGCCAGTCCTCCTGTGAGGGTGATATAACGCATGAAATGTGGGGGTTTTGCTGCACCATTCCTGCACTGTGCTTCTCCTTCTGAAGGAGTGGCAGTTTCTGGAAGCAGCAAGGTAAATCTGTCATCAGAGCAACTTTAGTTTGTGGCTACTCGAATGAGCTTTACACAGGGGAATGTTTTCTAATCACGAAAAATACTGAAATCAGCAGCTCCTTTCTTCTAAGCCTATAGTTTTATAACTCTGTCTCAGGCCCTTTGGAGTGATGTCTCATCTTTAACTCTCTAAATTACTTGCAGAGGACTTCATACTTTTGTCATCAAGGTTTTTGTTAAAATCACTGCTGAAGTGGAGTGGGATCCCCTGAGACAAATGTGAAGTTCTTCACTTGGCTTCAGATACCAGTGGTCTGGAAAATACTGCTTTTCATTTTAAGGGAAAATGAGTTGAATGAGGTTCTTGGGAGCAGCATTTTCCCAATGCCACGGCTTTTTTGCTATCTCATATCCTTCCTCTTGTTCTGCCCGAAGGAAGGCACATTGCCAGGGATGCCCTGGCTGGACTTTGGGAACTGCTTAGAGAGCACAGTCATCCTGCCAGACTCTTGCTGGGGCTGGACTGACCTTGAGCTGGGAAAGCTGCTCTGTACCAGCCTCTTGCCCATCTCTTCTCAGGCCAGGTTCTGCTGAGGGATTCAGTTTTTGCCATGCCTGACGTTCTGTGCCTTCAGCGCACTGTGAAGCTGAGCGCTGTTAGTATTTCACACCACTTGGATTTAGAAGATGCATAAAATCGGATGATAAAGCATCTAATCGTTCTGAATTGGGTTTCTTCCCCCTCTTTTTCTTCCCCCTGCCAGCTGCTTGTTTGCCAAGGCTGAAATGAAGGCAGTCATGGCACAGCTGTGACTGGTAGCAGTGGCACATCCATATTTCACAGACTCGTAAGGGACGGTGCAGGAGTTTATCTTGCATGAAACAATGCCGACATCTCATGATTGGAACCATGCTGCATAGATGGGCAAGGAGTAGCTGTGCATAACTGTGACTGCTCTGGCGTGGTTTGAAATGTGTGCAAAGTTAGAAATGTCATTTGAGTAGAAAGCTGCTCAGTATTTGGGATTGGCTCAGTGTTGTCCTTTCACACTGGCTTGCAGGGTGCTTGGCACAAAGCTGTAGTTCAGTCCCTTCCAGATTTGGCAGTGCTGGACCACGAGCTCAGCATGCTCAAGGGGACAACAACAGAAAGAAACAGTGAAATTGAATTTATGCTGGTGGTATGGGCCAGAAATAAAGCTGCTGGATAGATTAGTGAGAGTTGTAGTACTTACTCCGCCTCCACTGGTTCATTAAATACAATGAATCTAAGCAAAAAAAAGGTCGCTCTCCTGCTTTCCCTCAAGTTCAGGGTGATCTTGCTAAAGTGGTCCTCTATTGAGCTCTCTGGTGTGTGGTTGGAGCAGGGATAGGAGCATGAAGTAGAGAGTATTTAGAGATGATGTACTGTAAGCTGCATTTCTGCTCCCCTGAGCCAGAGAATTTAACTGCATGTCTAATGTAGTTAGTGCGGAGGCAAATCAGGCCCTTGCTGTGCTCACTGGGGTGGGGGAGGAGGAAGTCAGAAATCAGAACACGAATTGCCTGAAATTTTGGTGGTATTTTCAGCTCTGTTTTTTGTTTGTTTGATTTCTGGGATTTGAGGGGAGAGGGTGTAAAGAGCAGCTCTTCTGGAGTGGAAGTGCTATAAAAGGAATAGGAAACCATTGAGCAAATGGTTTGCTGTTTGCTTTATGCACTCTGCTTTTCAGTTCCATTAGGACACATTAGACTCATGAAGGTGACCAGCGAAATTGTCTTGACAAAGATTTCTGCAAGGAGATAAAAATAAATAAGTTAGCAAAGAGTGACTGGAAAGACCCTACCAATTACCAGTTCTTCCACCTCCTAACTTAATTTTCTTGCGAGCTAATATGATAGGAGGAGGAGGAACACACCTTCATCAGAATGCTGCACAGGAGAGCAGAGTTGCTATTAAAAGCCCAATAATGACTTGTATCGGTTTATGCAGATTTGCACTGCTGGGTTACTCTGTGCCTGGCACTTGGCAAAGCACAGATAACATTTAAATCAGGCAGTAAGTGTAATTAAGTACTACCCTTCAGCGCATCTCTCCTTTTAAGACATTTTTATACACCGTGATTTAGAATATGACAATTGGGTGAGATTAAAGCAGCAAATTGTGCCTATAAAACAAGCCCTGAGAATAGCAAGGGACTGTAAAATTTTATAAAGGGGAATACAGCACATGCCTCCAATCCGATAAAACTTTTGTGAGCTGGGAGATTAACTGTGAAATACAAATAAGATGATACAGTATGTGTAGCATTCAGATAGTAAATTACTTGTTATTGTAACAACTTATTCCCTCTCCCCAGAAGATTTCTTACTTAACTTTTCCAGAAAATCTCGCCATGTGACTGATTCATTAACTGCTGGAGGTGTGGAGGGAAGGTAGGGAGTCAGACAGCAGCCATGTCCCTGTAGGGAAAGCAGTGCTGTAAATGTAGCACAAAAGATCATCTGTGCTGGAACACGTGCAGTCAGGCTTGTGATTGGTTTCTTCCTCAGCTTCAGTGGAGTTGTATTTGCAAAGTAAAAAAACCCAAAAAAACCCCCTACCTTATTTCAAATCCTTAATAAGACCCATTGGAAGGTTTTCTTGAGGAACAAAAGCATTGCTTTATGTGAGAAGTGGAAAATGTTGTTTTCTGTGGTGCTTGACTGTGTTTGGCTGCTTTGGTTCTGCTGCACTTTGAATGCACCTGAGCATCTTCATCAGCCTCACTTGGTGCACCTGAAAGACAAGGCTCTGAGCCTTGGAGAAACTCCTTACTTAATCTGTAGCTCTCAAACCTTCTGGGCCACAAGTCCCCTGGACATGTCACAGCGAGCTTGTCACTGATAGCAGGTGGAAGGCAGTGACTCCCGTGGTGTCACTGGTCCCAGAGGCTCCTGCTGTTCATCAGCTGCTGTGTTATGGCATTGCCCTTCACAGTCTTATTGATCTCACATATTCTCCCTTTCTTTTCCGTTCACGCTAATCCTCCCTCATTCAGTCTTGCAGTGCTTTTTTTAGATTTTTAAAACTGATTTCTTAATTACCCTTAATTGATAACTTCATTGTCCTTTATTAAGAACCACAGAGCCTGAAGATATTCATCTTAAATATCTGGGGCAGGCATGCAGAACCCAAAAGCCTGCTCGTTTCTTCCCAGCTGTATTAGCTGTACAGAGAAGTTGTGTTGCATCGAGCCCATTGCATGTCAGTCACGTTCAAAGGAAGATTGTGCATGTGCAGCAGGGAGGAGGAGGATGGCTGGATTTCTTACTGTCTTGTGTTCTCTGACCACCTTTTCTCTCCATAAAAGAACCCAAACAACTTTATGGCATTTAGTTTTAATGATGTATTATGTAAGGAAATAGTAAAACTGGGAGGAGAGGTTTGAATTATTCTGGAGGAGGTATTACATTTCAGTAATAGGACAGTTGGGTTTTAAAGGCTGAGCATCACCGCGTTATGAACAAAATATAAGGCCAAGCCGTGGACAAATAGCAGAGTGAGGAAGGAAAAGGAGAAGAAATAAGTGGGAGCCTCTGATGAAAATGCAGCTGCATGGGCAGCCAAGCATTTTGGGGGCACATGTCATGCTCAGCCCTTGTTTTGGTAGGGAGGATGTTTATATGTGTGTTTTGCCTTTATGCTTGACTTCCTTTTGACTTTTGGATTTATTATTCAGTGCCATATTTATGTTTGAGGTTGTTTTGATATTGTTAGGGAGATGTCAATACTTCTGAATCAACAGTAAAAACATTCTGGTATATAGAAATGTTGACCTTTTCTTCTTGCTTGGTTTGAAAAGTCAGTTCAAAATGGCAAGGTTTTGTACAGAATGGAAATTCCCTTTTCTTTGTAAAGCAGGTTACGCCAAAACAGGTGCTCTTGTCCCACCACTGGTCCCCTCTTTCATCCTATCTTGTTTTCCTGGGGAAGATGGGAATTTGCTTCTCCGTATCCTGTTGCTGCCAGATGTCCAGGGAGGTCCTGGCTGGATTCACTGCTGCAGCTCCTGCTGCAGTTCCCTCAGATCACACCATCAGTGTCTTGCTGAATCAAACCAGAGCAGTTAAAACATTTCAAAACATCTGTGGGAAGTCATTAGCATAGAAAAGACTTTTGCAAATGGAAGTCCCAAACGTTCTAGGCAGTGTTCTGACAGGCTGTCAGTGACGGGCGCGTCTCTCTGGTCCCGGTGGGAAGGCAGCTGCCTCTGCACCCCTGCACCATGGCTGCTGCAGGCAGAGCCCGGCGAGCTCCAGCCTGGCTCTCAGGATCTGCATCTGATCCATCTTGGCCTCCTCATTTGCCCAGGAGCCGAGTTCACGGCTCACTGACTTGATGCTCAGGGGAAGTTTCTCCCCATGTGATGACATCGATGCCAATTTTTGCCCATCCCAATATCCACACTTCCTTGCTTTTTGGTGGAGGGATATGAACCCAGAGTCTTTCGTTAGCGGTGCTCTAATGGAAGCTTTTGGTGATAATAAACTGCTCTTTGGGTTTTTGCCTCTACTGTTCATGGGTATGTCACTGCCTGTGGTCTGTGCCAGAGAATTACCCAGCCCACAGTGAACTTCAGGGTGAGCTGGACCACAACTGAAACTGCAATCTGAGTGTTGCCTGCACTGACTTGTTTTACTGTGGCCAGAATCCTTTAGTATTTAATTTTTTTTCTCTATTTTTACCCAGGTTTTGCTGATACGTCTTGTTTCTTAATCTACCTTTCAGAAGCATCAGCTTATTATTTTGCATAAGAGCTTGTAGGGAGTAAGCACAGGAACTAGTGGAATATTTGTTCTATTTGGAACGGGAAGGGCTTAATCTCAAAATTTGATCTGTAAGCTGTATTTGACTTATCTGTGTGCTTTAGCATTAAAATTTGTTTTCTTATTTGAATAGGTTTGTAATTGGTCTATTGGGATGGCCATGCTTGTTGATTAAAAACCAAAAAGAGCAAAATAATGTATTTTCTTCTCAAACTAATGCTTATCATTTTTTAACTTTACATTTAAAGCTCCTGAGAGTGAACAAAATGGGCAGAGGTTAAATAAAGTGAATTGCTCTGCTTTAACTTTGGGGAAAATGTGCAGCAGTAGGAATGCCAGTGTTCCACCCCAGGTAGGGATTTGTGGGTCCAGCCCTGTTAACATTAATGGGAGTTAAGCAAGCAAATCTTCTGCTCATAGATGGGGAAAATGGAGCTATTAATTGAAACTGCTGCTCAGCTATGCAAATGTTAATTTTCAGCTTTCCTGAGCAAGCATGTGAGCACTTCTGTGTTTGGGAATGCTTTTAGAAACTGCTCGGCTGTGTTGGTGCTCTGACTGTGCCTCCTGTTTGGGCTGAAGAGTTCGATTAAACGCGTTTGGGGTGTTCTGTGTCAGCTGGGCCATTGGAGGAGGTGCCGCGTTACTTATCCTGTGCTGCGTCCCAGGAGCTTCTGACTTGAGTGATGGACTGATGGAAACTCCGCAGTGCTGCTGAGTGGGACTGCACCCCAGATAACTTCTGCTGCTGCCCTGAAGCCGTCCCCCTCAGAGCATTTCGTGGCTGGGGAGCACTTCCTGAAGCAGTTGTGTTGCTTGAGAAAAGACTTGGGAAGTGATGGTTCTGAAAAATGCCAGTGTCAAATGGTCTGGCATGGACATTCCTTTACATAGAGCAGTGATTTGTCAGGGATTCTTGCTAAATTAAAGACTTAATTAACTTAGATCAAGCATAACTATTATATTATTTTAAAAATGTAAGAGTACGAAGACTAAAAATACCGATGGCTCAGGTGTTCTTTGGCTGAAAAGCCAACAGCTAATGTGATTTGTCCTTGTGAGCTGCACTTGTCTCATACAAATTGGTTTTGGTCTTTCATTCTCTCTAACACTGTGGCTTTTGGCAGGTTTTTGTCCTTTGAGATATTTCTACATTAAAGAATGTATTCCATTAAAACTTGAATAGTTTGTGTAGCTTGGTTCATAGCTGATTTGTGGATTAAGTAAATAGGTACAGGAAGTATACATGAGGCATGGTGTAAAGTCAGAACCTGAGGAAAAAGTTACTCCATTTTGAGATCTAGGCTTGAAAGCTTCTGCATTAAACCTTTGTGCCCCTCCCCAGCCCAGAAAAAAAAAATTACGTTTGTGGGGTTTCTTTTAGGTTTTTTTTTCTTAAAGTATCGTGGTGGAGATGAAGTTTTTTCTGAGTAATTCCATTTACTGTCTGCATTTCAGTGATAAAAGCTCCATTCAGTGCTAGGCTGTGAGTCCCTTGAAGTCACCAATAAATCATTTCTCTTAAATATCTGCTTTATTACTTAAGGGTCGTGCTAAGACTGAATTCTGTAATCATATAAAAACACATTATCTGCTTCTGGGAAGAACAACGGCAACAAAATGTGTTGCTGGATCTTCTCTTCAGGGCTAGATGCTGCTGTGAGGGACTGGATATAGAGGAAGGAAAGGAAGCACAAATGAGTATGGTATTTGCATCCTTAATAGTCTGCTTTTCTCTCTTATTAAAGAAGAGAAGTCAAATGTTAGTTGAGGTATTATGATATTATCGTGTATTACCTACCTACCTCTGCAAATTAAAGGGATGTTGTTGTTCTGTAATCTCTTGAGGAAGCTGTGTTTGGAAATATGGGTCATTAAAAGCCCAGAAAGTAATCCAACAACCCCGACAAGTGTTTTGGCACACCTGGGTTCCCTGGATTTTATTAACACTCGTTGTTACTTATCATATGAAGGCAAAATTATTTTTGCCTTGGAATCTCAGATGAACAAATCATGGACTAACTTGGCAGTGCTGGGTTAATGGCTGGACTCGATCATCCTAAGGGTCTTCTGCCACATAAAGGATTCTGTATCTGTTTCAAATGAGGCCCTCATTAAATGGCTTTCCTGTGAGATGCAGGCAGACAGCAGTGGGGCTGGAGAAGCATCTGCCCCACTATCTCATGTGCAGTGTTTCTGGAAAAAACCCCTTGGTACGTGCAAGTTGAGCATCAGCGTCTCTCACCCTTTTACATTTGAACATGTGTGTGCAGCCATGTCTGGGCAGTGAGAGTGGGGTGGAAAGGAGAAGGAATAAATGTGTCTCATCTCAGAGAAGCCTTGGAACGTGAGGGGATGGAAGAGGCATTTGGTGTATGGGGAGAAATAAAATGCAGTGGAAACTCATTAGAGTTTAACATCAGTGCCACCAAACCTGAGAAATTCCTTCTTGTGCTGTGTGCTTGCTGCTCAGGCTGTGCCTCTCTGAAGAGGCAGCTGGGAGAATGAGAATGTCTGAGTGCCTGTGCAGGTCTCACTGTGCCATTGAGAGGCAGCCACAAGCACAGGACCAACACTGAAAGCCTCAGCAATACGGATGGCTCAGATGGATTTCCTGCCTGGAGAGTGCACCAGGTTATCTGCTTTGTCTCCAAGCCATACTTATTTCCTGTATGGAAGCATATTTCATCATCTTCAGCTGAAACGTGAAGTAAAACTGCACCTACAGTTGGTTCACAATAAATGGTTATTTTTTTATCATCATCACTGCACTAGGGTTGAGTGGTCAGCATTTCTGGGAAGTAACATTTGGGTATAAACCCCTCTCCTTGAATGTGTTGAAGATTAAGAATGAGGCTAGCAAAAGCCTGAGCCTGTCTGTACCTAAGGCCGAAGCAAGCAGACCAAACCATTCCTTCTTCCCTTATCAGCGAACTTGTGTCTGTGTTGCTATAAATTAAACGAGTCATTCTTGTCTAATCGTTGGTGCACACAGGGACCAGCTGTTCTTCCTCCTCATCTTAATCACTTTACACATTTGATGGTGGTTCTTTCATGCTTTCCTGGCCCTCTCTTTCCTACGCTGCTTGTTTGGTTATTAGTTTCATTTACCATGAACGTTCCATTTAGCAGGTTGGTGTGTTCGGAGTGCCTGCTACTGCTGTGCTTTCCCTGGTTTAATGAGCAGTACATGGAACTGAGCACTGTGTGCCACCCAAAGCTGCCTCAGTGCTTGGGAGATGTTTTGACATGAAACATGGCTTAGGTGACTCCTGTGTGGTGTTTGTGGCAGTAGCACTTCAAAAAAGTGTGCTCCTAAGCACTGGTAAGAATTTGAGCTGTAGTAGTCCAAAGGGACAATATTGCACATCCTCTAGGCAGGAGAGGGTCTCCAGAAACTCACATCTCAGGGGGGAGGTTGGGTATATCTTTTAAATCCAAGCACCCATATCTTTCCACAATCCAGACCTGAAAAACTCACGGGGCCATTCTGCTGTCGGATTTGAAATTTCTCTTTGAACCAGAACGTGGTGTTCTAAAACACATCCACCCTCCGCTTAAACCCATGCCATGAAGAAACATTTCCAAAAGGAGCATTTAAAAAAAAAGGGGAGGGGAAGACATCCCATCCTTGCAGTTCTTCAGTGCCAGCCAGTACCCCGTGGGGTGGCTCAGGACAACTGGCAGCGTGTTAGCAACTACGCTGATCATAAACTGAAGAGAAATGGACGTTTTTGAGCCAAGAGAGCAGTACTGCAAGTATGTTTATTTTTGGAGAGCTCCTAATGCCAACTGGCAGAGCAGACTTGGCTGGGTGAAGGGTCTGGTGCGGCTGCAGTCAAACACAAGGATACTGAATTGAGCAAAGGAGCAACAGGAATTATCACTGGTATTGTTGCTGGGGAGTACAGATGCAGTCTGGCATTTTATCAGCATAATCTTAGTTTCAACTTCATGAATAAAATTTAATATAGGGAGCTTGGAGTAGCTGGTGCTAGATTTATACCCAGAGTGCAGGTACATTTAATTTCAGTAAGTACATTGTGCTCCTCCTCATCGTTTGTGTAATTTGAATGTTAACTGTGGTTTATCCATCAGGTTTTGATCTTTCAGAGAATTTGTCTGGCATAAATTATATGTTGTGATATTTTTTTCCTGTGCAGGATTCTCCTCAGATAAAAATATGGATTGTTTTTTTAACTCTTGCTGAAATGTCTGCGTATGTTAGATGGGCAGAATCTGTGCATTAGCTAGTTTATCAAAAAATGGAGTCATATTGTAAAATTTTACTCTTATGTTTTGTTATTAATTTGGACCTGACTGTGGTTAATGCAGGTGTGCACAGTGACAAGTAAGGACTGGCTGGTGCCAGGCTTGCAGTGCTCTGTGCCATCCAGAGGAATGGGCATGGCCCGACCTGCTGCCAACGGGGAATTTGCTGTCTCTGGGGTTGGGGGTGTTTCTGTGCAGGGCTGGTTTAGGGATGCGGCTCTGGGATTAACTGGAAGGCAGCTCCAGTCATGATGCACATGTCACAAGCTGAAAACTTGGCTCCAAGCTGCTGCTTAAATCTATTTCCAAATTCACAGTGGTTCTGCAGAGCTCTAAATCCCACCGATCTCCCTGGGTGCGTTCCTGTGCGAGATTCAGAGTGAGCTCTGTGAGTCAGTGGAGCCGAGCAGATTGCGTGAGGATGAGACACCTGGCTGGATCTCCTCCAGAGAAGAGGGCCGAATCCTGGCGAAGTTTCCCACGTCTTCACTGGGGAGGAGTGTTGAATGCTCAGGGAGTTTGCTGCAGTTCTGTCCCATCATTAAAAAGGATAGTCAGAAATAGAGGGAATGTGCTCATGGACTGGAATCCCAAATAGAACAACTGCACTGTCCTAAAGAAAGGAGAAGTGCAGACCCTGAAGGCAGAGTGGTAATCTTCAGGAAGGATAATCAGCTTTTGTGTTAGCCATCATCAGCCCAGAGGGGAGCAGTTCTTGCAGTTCACCTCCACTCCAGCCAGTAGGTATCAGTGTGTGGATTTAATTGTGGTTCAGTTGATGAGGACATTAGATAACTGAAGAGCCTGTAGGTACAGCTCACACGTTTCAGGTTGAAAGAGCAGGTTTTATAAAATTCCCATCTAGCTGTTCCTACCTGGCAAGTTCTATAAAAATATTTTTAGACTCTTAAAGACTTCACAGTCCTCTTCATATGTGAGAAAATTTCTTTAAGCAGACCATTTTCCTAATGATGGCTACTCTATGGCACTCTGCTTTCAGTTCCAAAATGCACACGGCTCAAGAAAAGCATTTTAACCGTATCTCATAGGTTTTAAATTGATTATTGGTACCTTTGAGCATTCTGGAGAAAGACTTTCTCTATAGTGCAGATGGGGAAGAGAAGAAAAATACCTGATAATGAAACATTCCTGTGAACCCACTGACAGTACATGGTGTCTGGTTTTGACTTCTTCTAACCCACATCCCTGTGCTTTTAACTTTCTTTTAGGTTCTCCTCTTGTCTTCAGTAAAGCTCATCACAGGAAGAGCTTTGGAGGAAATCTCTTTTGTAATGTAGATCTTTGAGCGGAGGGCTGAGAGGGAAGTGGAAGATCAGCTCTGGATTTATACCAAGCTTGCAGCCCTCCTTAGCCCTGTGAATTACTGGGTTTCAGAACTCGGTGCGTGGGGATGTTGTCCTTGTATTTAATGTCTCAGCCCATGAGAGGTTGGAAATTCTGTACAGGAAAGTCATTGCTGATGATGCTTATTTATGGTTGTGTGGTGGAGCATTTTCCCCATGCAGTTACTGCTCTTTCTGTCAGACTGGCATCTGTGCCCAAGGTTTTGTTTCCTTGTGCCAAGTCCTGTCCTGGTGCACTCTGAGAGCTGCCCGCTCCCTTCACAGTGTACGTGAGAGGAGTTGTGGAGAAGAGGCCTTGCCCAAAGCTGGTTATTGGCAAAGCCAAACTGTTGCCCTGACTTGCAGTGTTCAGTGTTTTCTTGTTAGATTTTCTCTGTCATGGCCATGACTTGTTTTCTCTCTATTATCTATGTTTTCCTAAATTGTATCTGTGTTTACGAATTCCGGTATACCGGATGGAGAAATATGATTGACAAATACTTTGACCAAGTGGATTATAGGAGGTGGTGATTTCTACCTCCAATCCACGGTGATGTGTGAAAACATATAAATAAAGTCGGAGGGCTCTGCCCTCTCTCTTCCTGCTCTCTCTCCTGCTGCGTCTGTGTGTGTGTTCTTGTGTAGCTCTCCTTCAGGCCCTCGGCCTAGCAGGCCTGCCTGGGGAGTGCCATAGCCAAACCCCTGCCATTAGGGGTTTCACTCGTGCTGGTAACTGTGGGAACACACGGAAAAACATCATGGCCAGAGAGCAAAGCCCCTTTGTTGAGTGAGTCACTGATTTCCTGTGAGATGTGCTGGAAGCAGAGCTGCCCTTCAGCCTGGCAGCTCCGCTGACAACGTCCTGTGCTTCCAGCTTGGTGAAGGAGCAACTGCTGCATGTCCCAGAGTGCCAGTCACTGCTCAGGGGTCAGTCCCAGGGAGGGAGGGAGGAGGTCTGGTGCAGATGTAGGTGCCTGTGTAGATCCCAGCCCCAGGGGATCCCTCCTGTGCCCTGTGTTCCACCAAGGTCTTTTTGTTAGTGCTGCACTTTCATTCCCTGCCTTTTGGCACGCTGAAATCAAATTAAAGGTAAGAGCAGAGTTCCAGCAGACTTCTGGTTTAGGTCTGGTCCTTCATCATTTACAGTCTAAAATGCCCCGTAGGAAACTAATGCTTTATGTAGACCAACTGCAGTCCCATTTGCTACACAGATAATAATAAACCCTGAGATTAGTGAGGGTTCTTTTCTGAATTAAAATATCACTTTGGGGAAAAGCTGTCTGTCTTCACTTGCTGTTGTGCATAGTCAGTGTCTTTTCCAGCTTGGATTTCTGCCAGAGCTCTGGCTTAGGGCTTTCTCCTGACCCTTTACAGGTTCTTATTAGTGTTGCTTGGGTTGTGCATGAGGAAACTGCAAAGTGCCCTTTCAGGGGCGTGGGATTAATAACTTGTAGTAAGAGAGAGTCCAGCAAAGGTTTGGTTTAGTGGGACAGTATTGAGAAATGGAATAATTCTTGAATTGTGGATTGCTTTCTTTTAAATGTGGCTGTTGTAACTTATCATGCTAAGAATTCCTTCCTCCCCCTCATTTTTTTTACTTATTATAGATACAATTTTTGAACCTAGACCCAGTTCAGTGTAACAATTCCTTGGATAAGTATCTGGCCTCTAAAATTAAAAAAAAATAAACTCCCAAACACTTCTTGTGCTGTTTGACTTGTAAACTGGCCTTGCCCCTCAGCTGCTTCCCCGGATCTTTGCCCTGGGGCAATGCTGCAGTTTTGAAGCTGAGAAAACACCGAATATTTTTTCTTTCTGGAAGAGGTGCACCCGTCCCTGAGTGCACAGCCTGTGAATAATGCATGGGAGTTTATTTGCTTGTGCGTGGGAGAGATCTGCACTTCCCATTCCACATTGATCTTACCCTTTCTCTTGCATGTGGCCCTTCTTCCTCTCCTCTGGCTTTTTTGTGCACCTGAGCAGGACTTGAATTCACTTTGCCTTTGCCACTCAGGGGGATTTTTCAAGCTCAGTGCTTCATTCACTCTTGAGTTTGGCTTGAGAGACATTTTTTCATCTTCACCTGTTGTTGAGGGCACTGAAGCTCTGTGGTGGCGTTGAGCAGCACAAGGGGAGCAGATGTTTCCCCACAGGGGAGTGGGGGTGATTGAGGAGCATCCAGCCAGTGCAAGGGGGAAAGGACCGTGGCTACAGGCAATGCCTGCACAGGGGTCAGGAATCTGGTGCCATTTTCTTTTTGGCCTCGTGACCAGTGCACATTGCAGGCACTGGTACCCCCCTGAACATCAGATTGATTGGCTGCTTGGAGATCCACCTGCATTCCAGCGTGGGGAACCAACCAGCCCCTTTGCATTCAGGTGGCACTCTTGGCTTCGGTGTGGATGAGGGGAGGCTGGAGTTGGAGAAGCTCTTTTTTAGTATATGCAGAATTAGTTTGATTGATCATATTTGACACCAGTCAGGGAAGAGAGGGGTATTCAGGCTGAGAGAGCAAGAACACATTCCAAGTTGGTTTTCTCTTCTGTATTCTCTGAATATGATGAATATTTTTTCCCCTCAGCTGTCATAGTCTTCTAATAAATGCTTTTCCTCCATTAAATTTTTTAAAATGAGATTCTCTCTGTAACAAAATCCACAGTTTAAAAATAACTTCTGTGATGTACTTTTATGGTGGCAATTTCAAAGCCTGTGGAGATGGTGCTGGAAGATGCTTCTAATCTAATAATGAAATGTGTATAGCACACATGGAGAAGAGAGGAGTAGCTGGAATCAGCTTATTTTTCTTTTCTTGTTTCTCGCTTCTTCAGCTATTTCTGATATCTCCCCCTTTTAATTGCAGGGCAGAGCTAAGGAATGTAGAATTGTAGCTGTCAGAAAAACCAGAAGAAAAGGTTTGTTTCCATAATCTTGTGGCTTCTTCTGTTTCAGAAGCCTGCTGGAATCCCTGCATCCTCATTTCAGGAGAGAACAGCACAGTCTGCTTCATCTCTAACTGCTGTCAAATGTTTCAGCTTTCCTTTCCCCACCCCTGTCTCAGAACACGTTTGCAGCTCTGCTAGGGCTGTTACTCCTAACTGATGAACAAACCTGAATGCTGAACGTGGTGAAGGAGCGATGGTTTTAAAGTTAATCATAGCAAGGCCTCATGCAGCAGCTGCCGAGGCTGCTCTGGGTGCTGGTGCAGCATCTGCCGCCGGCACTGAAGAGCCTGGGCAGTGGCAGCTCCAGACGAGGGGCTACAAAATGGCCAAAAAGAAATTTGATTTTCATGACACCAATGCCTCATTTGTGTTGAGCCGCCTTTCCTGACTGGGACACTAACACCAGACACATTCCTGCTAATACCTGCACACTCCAAGTGCTGTAGCTTGAAGGACTCCTCTTGAACAAAGCTTAAAACACCACAGCAGGGAGAAACTGTCCAACTAATTAGACAAATTGCATCAACTGGGGTTTTTTTTTTTGTTACTTTCTCATTTTGATGTATTTCTGGAGAATGATATAATGGATGACTGCTTTGGCAGACAGGGTGGAGGTCTGGGTGCAATTTATAGTATTTGGGATGAGCAAAAAGGCCATTGCTGCATTTAGAAATGGAATTCATTCAAGGGGAATTAGGCTCCCAACCCCATTTGGAAACACACTCTGGTTTCTGAAGCCTTGCTCGATGCCTGCACTGCAGGTTCTGCTGTGGCTGTCACCATTCTGTGCTCTGCTGATCACAGCACTGACACCTGGCCTCTGGTCCTGTTTTCTTGACCCAAACCTAGCCCTTTACTTTTTGAATAATTCAACGTATCTACTACATGTAGATGTTGAATTTTCCCGAGCTCCCATCTGCAGGAATGGCAGAGTCGAGTGGAGGACTCCAGACTCCTTTCTCTCATTCCCAGTGTTTCTGGTGGGACAGCCCAGTGCCATGAAGCAGCAAATGAGATTTTTCTTCTTCTTGAAGACAGAATTTACGTGGGTTTTGTTGCAGTGACTTGGTGTGATTTCCTTTGGCTGGGTTACTCTTACCTTGCAGGCTGCCCCAATGCTCCTTTTGTTCCTTTTGACTTTGAGCTTCTCTGTTGCTCTGTAAGATCTTCCCTTGAGTATGGGATGTTTTCTGCTGGGTGAGATCACTCAGCAGAGAGCCCTGTCACTCTCTGGGAGCAGCTGCTGCCTCAGGGACTCTGGACTCAGGTGTTGTTTGCACTCATTCAGATCTCCTGGCCCTGCAGCACACAGGTGTGCAGAGGAATTGGAAGGGTTACACTTGTGTTTGACAATGTGGGTGTTTAGCATGCAGCAAAATGAGCTGCTTCCCTGAGACCAGGATGTTGGGACACAAACTGTTACAGATCCCAGTGATTTCTTGGGTAGCTATTTCCCCCGTAATTGTCACTTTGATGAAACCTGCCCTATTATGAGAAACAACTTTATTAGTGACTCTCTTCCAGTATTGTGTAATCCCTTCATCTGTATTTAACTTTCATCTGCTGAGATGTTTGGAAAGGATTTTGCTGTAGGAACTGGAGTGGTGATAAGACAGGAGGATTTTAGGTGAAGTTCCAAGTGGTTTTTCACCTTTCGCAGACCCTTGCTGGATGCGAGGGCTAAGGGTCATTAAGGAAGCAAATGCATTTCTGACTGCCCCACTTTTACTTCTAAAAGGGTTTCTCTCAATAAAGCAGTGGGCTGTACATCTGGTAATAACATCCGTACATGGAAACAAGAGCTCAGTTACACCTCGGTTAGAGAGGACAGATCGGCTTTCTTGAGCTTTGACTCCTCCTGTGAACTCTGTTTGACACAATCTGATTTAATTTGTAACAGCAAAAACTTTGGTGGTTAATTACATCACCTCTGGGGGCCAGCAAGTTGGAGTTTAATACATTCAATGGCATTTAGGAGTCTAAATACCCAGGAGGAGCTCAAGTACAAATCCCATGAACACCCCCAATGGAAAAAAAAATATCAAAACCATAAAGCCTTGCCTTTGCCTTCTAGAAGATGTTCCTTTTGCTCTACTTCTACACATGTGCTAAACTATTTTTTATATTTAAAATCGATCACTTTAATAAAGTCCCCATATGACAAAAAAACCCCTAAACCAAAACAAAAACCAAAGAACTAATCCTAGGCATCAAGGTAACAAATCTGAAGGATTAATACATATTTCTGATTTTCAAGCTTTATAATTCAACATTTGTAGGTTATTTGGTAGTTTTTTTCTGGCTAGACTGAGCATCTTTATTCAACAGCTGCTGTCAGAGTAGGATTTGCTGAGCACTTTCAATAATAGTGACACTGTTTTATTTCTGCCCTGGTGTTCTGGGACCACATCTTGGTGTTCGGGGCCACATCTTCCAGGAATTTTATACAAGAAGTAACAGAAAAGAACACTTATCTAACAGAGCCACAACTTCTCTGTCAAGTATAAAAGAAGAGCCAACAGATTCTAACTTAGATTAAAAGTCAGCTGCGAATAGAGGCAGATATTCCCGTAGGCACAGGGCATCTCTCTGAACAGAAACTGTTGAAGATGCAAATGGCTGAAAGCGAGTTCAGTGCGATTGCTTTGTGTTTCACAGGCGCTGTGGTTTCGTGTGCCCCAGGTCAGCTCGGAGATCTGCAGCCAAGATTTCTGGACGACCTGCGGCAGCTTTTCACAGGCCGTCTTCCAAATGCTCCCTTTGCTTTGCAGGCAGAGTCACTCTTGTGAAGGACTCCTGCAGGGGCCTGCATAACAGATGCCAGCACGGGCCCCTCGTGCAGCCTGACAGCACAGGGCAAATACTAGAGAAGAAGAAAAGCAACATTTTTTTCTAATATTATTTTTTTTTTTCTCCCAGCTCAGAGCTGTCACATCAGCTCTTCCAATTGTAAAGGCATCCTTGACAGGACATCACATCTTAATAATCCCAAACATCATCTTCACCATAGCTCCTGTGAGTAGGCAGGGGCTAATAATCAGTTCAGACTCCATTGGGAGGCCATCAGCTGCATGAGGAACAACTGACCTTTCAGGAAGAGCTGTACAATTAGAGGCAAACTAGATAAAAGCACAGACAAGGTAGAGTGAAATGGAAAAGCAGCGTATTTGCATCAGATAAGAACAAGAGGATGCTGGGACTTTGGTTCTCCCCATCTTCAGGCGGAGAAAATTCATCCGAAATCTGCTTTTCTGGAGGTGGGTTCACCACAACTGTATGCTCAGAAGAGTGTGATAAAATTAATGACTGTCTTTTCTCAGTTTGATGATAAATCCATGTGCCAGTGGAGAAACCAGACACACACACACACACATGACACCGCTAAACTCCCTGTGCTTAACTTGACTAAAGTTTATGTCCCTGCTTCACATCCAAGGCAATCTAGAAGTTCACAGAAGTTCACTGAAAGTTGTTATTTAATTTAGTGCCTTCTGTTTGCCTCTCATTTCTTGCTCAGGGCATAGCAAATGAGGATGGATTTGAGGAGGATGGGCATGAGGAGGTCGGAGTGAAAGCAGGAGAAGCTGAAAGTTGGAGTCTCCAGCTGAGAGACTCTGAGGTTTGGCACAGTGGAAAGGCCAAAATGCTCTGACCTGAGCAGGGGGCATTGATTTCTTTCAGATGCTGTTGTGGTGCTGGGCTGGAAAGAGGAAAGGCAGGAGGAGCAAACAGCCAGCAGAGAGTCTTCGTGATAGGCAAGAGCAATTCCACCCGCAGTACTTAATGAGCAGAAAAATCATTGATTAGCTTACTAGTGGGCAGACTAGAGAAGAAAAGCTCTAGTAAAAAGACTTAGAGCAAACTGTTTGCAAGATGCCATTAAAGTCAGTCTGGTCTTTGATGCAGAATTTGAGGAAAGAAAAGGAAAGGCATAGTTTGAAGCAGTGGCCTGATGCCTTGAAAAATTTCGAGTTGAAGTGGAGTGGCGGAGGGGCAAAGATGGAGAGAGGTTCACAAATACTATTCATGACATTTTATCTGGAAATGTCAAGTGCTCAAGCTCTGGAAATATGCTTACATGGTAGGTGCAGCACTGCATAATTGAAGCCCTGTGAGAGTTAAGGAAACCTGTACTTTCTGGCCTTTATTTGTTTAAAAATAAAAGCTTTGTCAACACTGTATGTACTGCTGAGTACACATGACACTAAATCTCAGTGCAAAGTGCCGAGATTTCAGGGATTGAGCAGAGATGTTCCCTATGGCACCGTTCCCTTTGATCTCAGAGATTAACCTTTGGCAGCCTTTGCCCTTACTTTACATCTGTCCTGTCCTTTCCTGAATTCCTGCGTACAAACATTGATGCCATTTTGCTCGGAAACCAGGGAATATACGTGTTTAGATGGTACGTGTAAAAAATGGTGAAAATGCTTGTCTTTATTTTTATCGCTGAGGAAACATGCATCACTGAGTGTTGAAATGTTAAACCAAGAATTCTAGAAGCGTCCTAGCTGAGGAATCACTCCCAGAGACTAATAAGTCTCCTGCTTCCTCAGCTCTTTAGTATCCCACAGAAATGTGCCCACATTTCTACTGGAGTGCCTTTGAGAGAGTCTGGCCTGGAAATTGGTTCTGGAGGCTCCCCACCCACTCATGATTCCCCAAGACATGGCTGACCCCTGCACCCCTCTTCACCAGAACCTCCCCTCCGGAAATATCGCTGGGCTGTCGGCAGGAATTGTGTTCGGAAGAAACAAACGTGTGGGACACGCTTCCCTGGCATTGGAGGAAAGCCCATTTGTGTCAGCTGCATTAGCGAGATTGTTCCAGAACAGCTCAGCCATGTGTAAAGTTGCCCCTATAATTCTACCCAGGCTGAGGAGCTCAGGGAGATCTGCTGGCGACAGCGCCGGCGGCTCTTTCATCCACCCAATTTTGCCGAGGTGCTGGAGGTCAGAGAGGAGCGGATGTGTAATTTGCTTGTCTGAACCACTTCTTCTGCCTTGCTTAGCGGAGCTGGCGACTTTTCACACTGGGAACCGAACTTCCAGGGACAAAATATCGATACTGGGGAATTTAGATGGGAGAACGGGGCACCCCACCCTGCAGTCTGCCTTGTGCAGAGGTCTGGGATAAAGATGGGGAGAGCACTCATTGCAGGGTCTCCCCTTTGGAAGCTCATCAGCATTGCAGCTCACAGGTACACCTTGCAATGGGCCCTCCTGCTTGTTTACCTTTAGATAATTACACAGCAGGGGCTATTTTTTTTTCTCTCTTTTAGGTAATGTACTGTGGGAGTCACTGGGGTTTCTCTGAATTTGACCTTTGCCAACATTGTTTTCCAATGCATATGTGAGAGTATAACAAAAGGCACGTTTTCTCTTTGTTAAAGTTAGGTGTGCTCATGATAGCAACTCAGAGGATTAAACACAATTATTGGGGTTTTTTTTCCTCAAGGTAATGATTTAATTGATGTGATTTTGTTTTGTTCATATGCTGAGAAAAAAGAATTATGGTAGTAGAAGAAAATCCCTTGAACTGTTCTTTCCCATATAATGTATGCTTCTGCATGGCTGGCAGAACTTGCCTTATGCTAACCTTGTCCTACTGCTCTCCTTAGAAATCTCACTTCCTAAAATTTTAAGGTTCTGTGTGTGAGTGTTCATATAGATGTGTGTATATATATGCCAACACGTAAAAATAAAATACGTTATATAAACATACATATATATGCTACATATATGTTTATATACAACTGGTTTTTTATATGGGTGTATAAATATATGTGCACACACGAAATACCATAAATGCTGGCTTTCGCTTTAACTTTGAAAGTGTTTTGTTTTCTTTCAGCTCCAGCAAACTGGATTGAATTACAACTCAATTGAATGCACTTCTATAGCACCTTCCCTCGGGGATATAAACCAATTTTCTCACCATTGCTAAATGCTGAACTTCCCCTGTACCCTCGCAGAGTAAGTTGGATACTGCTATCTGTGCTCTAGGGTAGGAAAATTAAGAAAAGTGTTGAATGCAACACACTGGAAGAGAAAGTGATAAGATGTTTAGCTCTTGGTTTTGAATGCTGTCCCGTGTTCACACAGGCATCCTCTGCTGGGCGAGTGCAGCCTTGCCACATGTAACTTTAATGGGGGGGAATGAAGGGCAGGATTTCCCCCGGTAGCAGAGTCACTGTGTGTTTGGTCAGTGTTGGACACTGCTTTGGGATAGGGCAGGAACAAAGGGGTAGAAGCAGGAACAAGCAGTGAAAGGTGTTTCTGAGAAATACAGAGTGTGTTTCTGGCTTGACCCCTGGTCTGTTTGAGCTTGACCAGTCACACTGGGAACTCCAAATTCTGAAAAAAGACATTTAGAGGTCAGCTCAGCGAGGAAAGGGGAGAAAACAGCTCCAGTTCTCAGGTGTTTGTGCATTGTTGGGGGCGTAACCTGGCCAAGGCCAAGGGAGCTGCAGCTGTGCTGAAGGCAAGCGAGCTCTGCTCGTACCTCACATGTCACACAGGGGGTTGAGTAGATGGTGACAAGGACAGATTTTCTTCCCAGAACTTGTTTTTGTTCAATTTCTTGCACGGCCATTGTGCGTGTGCAACAAACAAAGGGAGAGTGCGATGATATTCACCATCTGTTGGCGATTCCAGGGTGGTTGTGTTCCTAATAAAATGTAAAAAGAGAGCTGACTGCAGGAAGGTTGGTGGCTAGGTTAATATACACTGCAGTGGAGTCATTTAAAATAATCCAAGCAAAGAAAGGAGATTTATATAAAAGTACATTTCCATTACTTGTGCCTCTGGCACGGCAATGTCTCATCTAGCATAGCAAAAACCTAACAACATTATTCTTGTTTCTCTTTGTAACACACATAGCCTTTAGTACTGCCTTGCTTTGTTAATTTTCGAAAGACTAGTTGTTAATTAAGAGACATAATTGACTCAAAGGCAAGTCTTGACTGAAAAGAGCTCAGAGAACATGGCAGGAGTCTTGTGTTTTGGGGTTTTTAAATTATTTTTAAAACAACATCTAATTTTGAGCATGTCAATACCCAGTTAAAATTTTGATGAGTGGGATGCAAACTCCCATAGATGTCTTCATGGCAACGGCATTTTCTCTGTTTTTCTTAGCTGGAACAGTGGAACGGTAGGGCAAGTTAATTTTTGGATGGGTGCAAGAAGTCCACTTTGAAGCAAGGAAAGCAGACTACAAGTACGCAAGTACAGTTGGGTTTTTGTTTCCTTTTTCCCCAGATGACTGAAGATGAGTGCTTAAACACCACAGGTATGGCTGCACATTGAAACCCACTTCCTTTTACACTTTTTGTGAGGGCTCGGCACCTGGTGAGCGTGGAAGTGGAGTTACTACTTAGCAAAGTCTGGCTTCTTGCTTTGGGACTGAAATAGAAGCAGCTTTCTTCTAAAAATCCATCCCAAAGGACCAAGACGGAAGTGTTTTGTATTCCCATTACTTTGAATGGGAATTTTTCCTTACTAAGGAGTTTGGCATTGGGATTGCTTAGAGAGCCAGGCAGTTCCTTTATGTAGGTCCATTAATTTCGATTCTGCTGGATGTGTGTTCCTAATTGCACTAAGTCAATGTACCTAAAGGGATCAGAGGAAGGAACTGATCCAGAAGGGGGGAAGCTTGTTATTGTGTGCTTTGAAGCTGTGGGATGGAGTGACCACATCATCTTGGCTGTGACTTTCTGATGGGTAAAGTGGATGTGTGGCTTTTAAGAGATACGTGGTGTAATTAATGATTAATCGAGGCGCTTCGTTTTGCATAACTTTCAATCCTGCAGTCAAGGCTTGTGTGTATAATGGATGGGGTTTATTTTCTTTCTTCTGCAACTTATCTTTGCTGACTGCACCTCTTTGCTCCCTGATGTCTGTGAGCTCTAATAAATTGAGGAGTTTAGGCAGACAGTTCCTTAGGCAAGAGCTCTCCCTTGGCTGCTGCTGGTGGTGAGAGCTGCCTAGACTATAAAAGGCTCAGAAAAGGGGACAAGCTTTTGGCTGGAAGGCATAAGGGAAGTGTAACAACTTCGACATCCCCCCCTCTTCTCTTTTCTTGGATATTTAATTGGCATTAGGAAACAGAGCAGGTCATTGGATTAATAAACAAAAAAAAGTACTGTTTGAGTCGGAGATACCCTTAGGAAGTCTCCTGTTGCTAGTGCTTGCACTGATGTTATGAATTCCAAGATATTTAGCGGTTTTTAGAAATACCTTAGCTGTCAGAGTGATGTGATAAAGCAAAAATCTGAGCTCTCATCCTAGAAAAGATGCTTCCCCATGTATTTGGGGAGAACAGCCTGAAGATGTGAAGCTTTGGATTTTAGTGCACAAAGAAACCTCACAAACAAATAAAAAGACCCCCACAGCTTTCATTCCCGTGGTGTCGCTGTCTTGTATAAATACCCAGAAAGTACTGGCTTATAATTTTGTGTTTATTAAGAGAATATATCTTTCACCAGCTCCTGCTTCCTTGCTCTCAAAAGCCTGCTTGACTCATACTTAATGCCGTAATATTACAGGTCAAACAAGATCCTATATAACACAATCCACTGTAATTTCCCAGGCAGTATCTGCATCAAGCCCCAGCTTTCAGTTGAGTGGAGAACTCGGGTTTTTTCCTGTGTTTACCTAAAGACTTGTCCTTTGAAAACAGTCAGCAGCTGCCTCTCTCTTTTGTTTATTGTTCCCCCCCTCCCATTTTTTAATGGTGTCTACTGGCAAGAGCTACTGCAAGGGAAGGGGTCAGAGAGATGAGAATTGCTGGACTCAATATCCTCGCAGAATTACCAGCACTGTGGTCATGGGAGGAAGAATCGTGATTTTCCCTTCATCTTTACAGAGAAGAGAGGATCCACATAGAGCCAGAAAATGGTTTGGGCTGAAAGGGATCTTAAAGCTCATCTTACTCCAACTCCCTGCCATGGGCAGGGACACCTTCCAGTATCCCAGGCTGCTCCAAGCCCTGTCCAACCTGGCCTTGGACACTTCCAGGGATGGGGCAGCCACAGCTGCTCTGGGCACCCTGTGCCAGGGCCTCCCCACCCTCACAGGGAAGGATTTCTTCCTACTCCGCTAAACCTGTCCACTTTAAACTGAAAGCCATTACACCGTGTCCTGTCACCATTTTCCCTTTTCCAAAGTCCCTCTCCAGCACTCTGAGTTCCTTTGGGCACTGGAAGGGGCTCGAAGGTCTCCCCAGAGCCTTCTCTTCTCCAGGCTGAGCAACCTCAGCTCTCCCAGCCTGTTTTCACAGCAGAGGTGCTCCAGCCCCCTGATCAGCTTTGGAGCCTCCTCTGGACTGAGTCCCAACACATCCATGTCCTCCTGTGTTCAGGATTAACCATTTGTAGACAGGGGAAATCAGCTAAAATTTCTATCCTGTTACCACGTGTTACTTTCAGTATGCCGTCCAAAAAAATTCAGATTACAAACCAAATAGAGTAGAGGGAGCAGCAGTGGCAAAAATTAGAACTCATTAGTTGAGTGGGTCAGGACATTGCTGCCTTGTTCTCCTGCTGCACAGGGAAGGGAACACACTCCCTGTCCATGGGGGATGAGGTGAGGAATGATGGGCTTCACTTGCAGCAAGTGAGATTTACTTTAGTGACAAAAACTTTCTAGGATGAAATACTCCCTTAGATTGCTTATGGGGGTTGTGGCAACTCCATCATCGCAGGTCTTTAAGAATGTGTTAGAAAAACATCTGTCAGGAATGATATCTGTGGAGCTGCTCCTGCCTTGGGGTGTGGAGATGGACTGGGTGACCTCTGGAGGTCCCTTCCAGCCCTGTTTTCTATGAGCTCTAATCCAGGACTTTCCATTACTCATCCCTTGAAGCCCCAAAGGTGACAGGACTATCACACTTCATTTTTACTCTGATACAACCTTTTTTGCTGGATGGTTTTTACTCATTCAGTGATGCTGGCTTCAGTTACATTTGTCATATGATTCTCTTACAGCCTCTATTTATTAATTTTTTTTTCAGTCCATGCCCTCTAGGCCTTTTCTCTCTGGTTTTTAAATGGATCTCACTCACTTTGAAACTTTCTGAAAGCAAAAGTTGCTGAAAACTTAGATTTTTTTTTTAAACTTCTTTAAATCTGAGATTTCAAATTAGACAAAATGAGTTAAAGTTGCTGTCAAGTACCAATGTCACGTTCACTGCTGCAACAGACACGGGAATAGGAGCTGGTTTTGCCTTGTTAAAGTGAGATAAATGTGGGCAGGAGCAGATGATGAGGGGGGAGCTGTCTGGGACAGAGGCTGTTCTGCTTGTTTGTCCAGGGCTTGGGACAGTGTGGCCCTGAGCTGTGAGTGAAAGCTGCTCTGAAAACCTCATTTATGATGGGAAGCACACAAGGGACCCGGTGTGTGTGTGCAGCGTGCACGTGGTGCTGCTGTAAGGGATAAAAGAGCTGAGGTTTGTGCTTCCAAGTGATAATGTGGTGATTAAGGGGTGATTTAAAACCACAGTAAATTAAAAGATAACCAAAGCAGTGTGATCCTGTAAGTGGTGGGTTTCTATTCAGGTGTCAGAGTGGCAGTAAATACCCCACACAGTGCACAGCCCTCTCTCCCTGACACAGCTGGGAGTTCCACAAGCTGGTGTGAAACAGTAGGTTCCCATTATATTTGCCATTTTTCATCTCCTCCTGACATGGAATTCAATTCATCCTATTATTGGTGTGTGATGGTTTTTAAATGGTTTCCTTGCAGGTTTGTTTTAGGGCTTCCCCAGCTCTCAATTTGGGTTGGTAAAGTGGAAGAATTGCACAATAAAAGCGAGGGTCAGGCTCGGGGTAAACAAACGTCCTGTTTCATTTCATCGTGGTTTTCCAGTTCAGCTCCAGGGTGCCTTGGTCTGTGGAGCAGCTGTGCTGGTTCTGCTTCTCTCGGGGTGTCCTTGCTCCAGTCAGAGCTGGGGGGAGCAGGGTGCTTGGAGCAGTCCCCGCTCTGGTCACTGCCCCACTCCCTGCTCTGTGTTTCGAGAGAAGCACCATGCTCCTTTCCACAGCTGCCCACAACTTTCTTGGCCTTTTTGTTGGCCTTCCTCATCTTCCTGCGTGACTTAAGCTGACAGTCAGGAGATGAGAAACCCCTGGGGCCGTTCAACACGGGGCTGCACAGCGGAATGATTCACTGGGATGTTTCACGTTCCCCTGAATGTTTTATGTCCTGTAAATGATGGTGCATTTGCAGCGGTGGAACAGGGATGGAGCAGAGGTGGAGCAGCGGTGGAACAGGGATGGAGCAGAGGTGGAGGAGCAATGGTGCAGCAGTGGAGCAGTGATGGAGCAGAGGTGCAGCGATGGAGTAGAGGTGCAGTGATGGAGCAGGGATGGAGCAGGGATGGAGCAGGGATGGAGCAGAGGTGGAGCAGTGATGGAGCAGAGGTGGAGCAGGGACGGAGCAGAGGTGCAGACCTGCCTGGTGCCACCCGTGCTGCTCACTGCTCATCCCTGCTACGTAGGGCAATGTATTGGCAGCGTTTTCAAGTTTAACTTGGGTAATAATATTTAAATCATCATATCAACCCTCCCTTCTCTGGACTTCTAATACAAAGTTGCCTAATCCAGTTATGCTATTTTTCTGAGGAGCTGAATTTTATAATCAATTATTCTGTGCTCAGCTATATGTTCTGAGTTCTGTTTGCTTCGTGGCTGGATTTGATGCGTTCTATTTAATTATGCACTTTAAACATAAAAAAGGAGGAGAAAACTCACTTTGGTAGCTCTGGGCTGCAGGAGTTGACACATTTGCTTCAATCTGCCTGCTCCCTCTAAAGGCTCTGGAACCCATGGACCCCTTCAGCAAAGTTATGAAAGCAGAATTGGAAAAGCTTGTCTTCATGGAAACTTTGATTAATTTTTTCAAGGGGTGACCAGAGCTTCTGTGTTACAGAACTGTCAAATATCGTATGTACAGAAACCCTGTCATCTGAATTTCAAAGTCAGAGCCATATTTTAAGAGACTTGCCCTTTTCATCCTATCTGGTCTGTGGGGGTGTTGCTGCAACCAAGCCCTGTTTGGCCACGTAAAAGCAGCCTGCCAGGCTTCCTGTGCCAGGGACTTTGAGTTTAAATCTATTTCAAGCCTTTAAAAAGGTCACTCAAGGCTGCCAGCCAGAACCTGTGTCTTAATTCAGTGCTGTTAGAATCACAGAAATATAAAATCCCCAATCTCAGGCTGGAGGGCAGGGAGGGGTGGAAGTATCAGACACTTTACAAACTGCATCATCTGCTCTCGTTGCAAATTGCTGCTGTGGTCTGAGGCGAGCAGGAGGATCCCTGGGCAGCAGGAAGGCTGCTCTGGCACTGCGCTCAACTTTGGCTCCACCAGTGGGGATCTGATTGCTGCTCTGGGCCTGAAGCAGCTGCTTTCCTTGGCTTGCTGAGAAGTCAGGATCCCATTTTTCCCCTCGCTGTGAGGTGGTGGATCTTTCCAGGTGGTTTGTACCTGGCTGTTTAGGCTCCCCACTGCTGTATATTTGGGATTTTGCTCTGCAGCAAGGCAGAGGGGGGAAGCAGGAGTCGTGTGGGGTTTTGGGGTCTGGATTAGGTATTATTGCACTGCTGGCTGTGCCTGGTGGGCAGGGAGAGAAGCTGAATTTGATTCCTCAGCGGCCCATTCCCACCCTCTGCTCATGATCCCAAAGGTATGTCCCTGTCTTTCTCTTGCTCTGTATGATCTGATACACCTAACTGCCCTAGTGAAAAATTTGTGTGGGCTCCTGCTAGACTGACAGGCTTATTTCTCCTTCATTCCTTCTTGTAATCCTTCAGTTTGTGCTTGTTTGGAATCTAACAGGGGTTCTTTTAAGAGTGGAAGGAGCTGACATCAGCGGTCTGAAGAGCCAAATAAAAGATTTCTTATAACAGTAATCAGCCTGGCTGGGTGCCCAGCAGCATCCCGGCCTGCCAGGCTGGGGAACAGCCAGCACACGGGACAGTCTCTTGTTCCACAGCTGGGCCAAATTTAATAACGCTTTCTGGAATTGCATTACAAGTTTGATTCTGGGTGTTCACTGGTATCTTGGAACGTAACTTCTTGTGATCTGGATAATGTTATATTTGTTTCGCGTTACCAGGAGGGATTTAATTTTGTTAACTTTTATACCAAATAATCTGATGAATGTGAAAAGCAGCTTTAATGGGATTTCTCATTGATTATTTTCATATAAAAGTTCTCTGATTTGAAGACTAATAACTTTGTGCTCACTTGCCATCTTATAAGTAGGTCTTAGTTTTAATCTTTTAGTTTTTCAAAATTGAATCAGCAGAAATTGCAGGAATTATGTTTATAGTCACTTGCTATCTTACTAATGGATCTCAGCTTTAATCTCTCTGATTTTCCGAATTGTTTCAGCAAAAATGATGTCACCAGGATTTGATTAAAGCACTTGGTTTCAGCTTAGTTCTTTCCTAATGTGTTAAGTTTTTATATGCCAATGCAAAAAATTTTAACAATATTATGCTCTTACTAGATCCTTATTTCTCAAAATACTTTGAGAGTTTTGTGTTAAATTTCCTCTTTTTTTAATAATTAACATCTTGGCAGCTAGTAAAATGGATGTGTCAATTCGTAGTTAATTGCTGCATTAGATCTGAAGTTATAAATCAAACTGGAAGGGGAATTTAGTATCTTGGTATTACACAGCAAAAAATAGTTGTTGCAGCAGGGCTGCTGCCTGCTAATTCTCTTGTCTCCTTTTAGCTAATCACTGCATTCATTCATGTCCTGCATTTTGGCTGGGTGAGCTCCAGCTTGGTACAATAATGACTGGAGAGCCTTTTCCCCCTTCTGAGGGCTGGTTTCTGTGGAACAGGTATTTGTCCCAAACAAGAGACAGAGGAGTAAATGAGCCTTTAGGGCAAGCAGACAGGATTATGGATTTCTTCCTCTTATTTTTTAAAAAAAATATTTAAGATTTTCTTCTTGTTTAATTTTTTTATTTTCTTCTTGAACAGTGCAAGGAGCATTAGTAAGAAAAAAGTTGACTGGACTGTGATATTTTTTCAATAATATTATACAACCCTGAAACTGAAGTGTAGTTTCAGGTGAGGTAGTGGGTCTACATCAGCATAATTTGACTGCACAAGGAAAAGGCATATTTACCTCTCAATTTAGAGTGAACCACAGGTCCGCTCTCCCGCTGTACAGGTACCAGGCTCCCCAAAGCCCCTCCTTAAATCCTTCACCCTGAAGCTGCAGCTCTGTGGGTGGCTCCTGCTGCCAGGGTCCCTCTCCTGGAGGGGATTATGGGCTCAGAGTTGGGTAGCTCTGCAGTGTAACACGATGCTATTTTAGGAACATCTCAGGCTTTTGCAGAGGGAAAACCAGTGGTAGGTGAGCTGCTTAGAAGGGCTTTTTACGCAGCTGAGGTTGAAAAATGCCTGAGAATTTCTGTAAGAAACAAGAGCTGTGTTTTGCATGCAGGGAGCAGCATCACCCTGATGTAAATTTTTGAAGTTTGATATTCCCCCCTGCCCAGGTGTGCCTTCAGCTGCCTTTGCTGTTACCAGAGCAGAAACCAATAAAACTCTGCCAAATCCCCAGGGAGGCTTGAGGAGATTTCTAGGAGCACTTGGCACATTTCATGTCTCCCACGCAGCCACTTTGTGGGAATGGTGCGGGCTAAATGCCTGTGCCTTGCTGCTGGCTCGATGTGGGGCTGGAATTGCCTCCCTCGCAGTCCCCCCTGGGCTCCATCCCCCTCCGTGTGCGCCTTGCCGGCGTTCACTCCAGCAGCCTCCGCGCTCCCTGTAACTGTGCTTTTGCTTTCCTCATCACCTGGAGTTCTGCCTCTCTATTAGCGAGTTGAATACAGAGGATAACAATGTAATTGGGCCAAATGTTCCCAAATTCGTGTTTCAGTTCGTGTAATAGGCCCGTAAGGGAGGGGTGGGCAATGACACCTGCGGGAGCGCCTGGCACAGAGGAGCACGGAACGGGAGGGAGGTCAGGTAAAGCAAACATGATTCAAGCAAATGATCATTTTGGAGGTAAAATCTACCACTTAGGCTAAAAGTTAATGTCCGTTCTTTCAAGCTGTAACAATATCCTGCTCTTTATGAAGGCTGCCACCACTTAGTGAAGCGAGATGCTGAAAGCATCCTGTGAGCGGCTGCCAGGGAAGTCAGTGCAGTAAACAGCAGCGAGGTCAGGCTGCTGACCTTCAGAGAGAGTTCTCCTTTCTGGAGGAGTGACTCCTGAGCAGGCAGCCTGCTAACGGGATTTTGGGTGTTTTACAGTGTGCAGTGTCCATCATTTTATAAGTGCTCTCTCCCCGCTGCAGGCATACCCTTTTTCACCCAGTGTGCGTGGGAGAGTTGGATCAGCACCTTTAAAAATATTCATTTGGAAATTAAATAGCAATGGTGTAAAAGTCTATGAAAAGATTAAAGAGGGATTATTTGGGGGAAGGAAAAGGTGACGACTTTGTGGCCAAAAGGAGTATGTGACTTGCTAACATTGTGAACATGTGAGGCTCTGCAGGTAATCAAGTTTTGTGAAGGTTTCATTATATGACACAACTCACTACACGGCTGAACTTAATGTGGTAATAGATCAGTGTTCTTTCTTTCAGGTAGCGATGCTGTTTAAGTAGAACATTCATTATATCATGATAACAGAGATCCTCAAAGAGCTAAATAATTGAAGCCAGGTGCTGGAAAAACAGTGAATACACATTGCAGTTTCAAAGACTGCTATTGTGGAAAGCCACCTAATTGCATTCTGCTGCAATTAATAATCATCTTAATGGCTTTGCATATTTATGAATATATAAAAATAAATAAGAAAATACACAGCTAGGATAAAAATTTGGTTCATAAAATTTTATTTCTGGAAAGTAATTAAACATGCCTCTAATCACAGCATCATTTTTCATTGTGGGTAGGTTTGGGTGGAATGAGAAAGTTTGGAGAAAGAAAATGTGACTGTTGCATACATTACCTCGTATGAAAGATTTCATATCACAGGTATTCAAAATTAGGCACATGCTTGCTTCTCATTTCCCTGCCTGTTTTGACCTGAGATACCCCGAGTATGGGAGGAGATCAGTTTTCATCCCCCTTCCCCTGGGAGATGGGTGCTGAAGCTTTTGGCTTCCATCTTCTGTTCCGTATTGAACAGGAGGTCACAGTGAAAGATTAGAGCAGCTCTTCCTGGCCTTTAAACAAATACTAATAATGTCTGAGGGTTTGAGATTAAAATTTGTCACCTGAGCATGCAAATATAAACTCAGGATAAGACCACAGAGGGTATTGCTTGAAGTTTTGGCCCAAGTGGGATTTCTCTCTGCTTATATCCATGTAAGTAGATGTGGATTTGACTGGCTGGAGTTTCTCGTCCATCTGCACAGTAACCGCTTACTCTCATTAGGAATTTTTTCCTCTTTACTGCCCCGTGCATTGCAAAATGTTCCTGCTTTGTTTTGACTTGACCTTTCATAGTCACTGAAAATCAATAGACTTTAATGCATTTATTAAATAAGGAGGGTTCTAAGGATTAACATGCAAGGTTCAGTGCTGGAGCAAGAGGAGGAGGGAAAGAGTGGAATATTACTGCAGAGCCAGGCCAGCCTGCTGGGGCTGCAGGGCTGCTCTGCTTTTTTCCTGGGAGGAGCTGGTGCCTCCTGCTGATTAGGCAGCCCCAGACCCTTCTGCTGCCTTCTCCTCACTCTTAAACCCCTTTCAAAGGAGGAAGCTTGCTCAGTTCTCTCTTCCTTTTTCTTCTTTCTTTTCTCCTGTGAAGAGAAGTGACTTTTTCTTCTCCTTTGGTTCAGCTGTCTTGACTTCCTAGGGACAGGGAGTAATGGGACTTCAAACACAGCTGGATATCATTTGGGCTGCAAAAAATATTGAAGTATTCACTACGACCTGTGCCTTGTTTCTAAGAATACACTGGCTGTTGTGACCTGATTTTTTTTAAAGAACAGGATTTGTGCAACTCCTGTGCTCAGTTTAGTGTTCCCTAGCATGTTCGTACTTACGCATCCTTTCTGTTGCTGAGTTTAGCTGCCCATATTTGTGCAAAACTCTGGTTTGCGTGTTACCACAGCACGGCTGCTCTTTAGCCACATGCCTGCATGTGATTTACAGTTTTAGGCCCTTTGAAGAGGGAGTAAGAAGAAGTTTGGCTTATTCTTACTATGTTCAAGTCTTTAGTCCCAAGTATAAACCTACTAGCTCATCTTTTCTGAGTGTAAATGCTATCGATTTCAGCAGGTTGGCTGAGATGTACCTGATCCACCAATTTATGTAAAAATACACTGCTTTTTCTATTTCAACAGATGATTTTGAACAGAAATTTAACGTAGGCTTTTTCTTTAGCATTTTATCAACCTATCCCTGATGAACTAAAACTAGAGACTTTGGATGTCCTGGCACATCTTCTCTCTCAATGTCTGTCACCAGGCTTTTTATGCCTCTTATTTATGTGTGCTAATTAGGAAAGCATTGCTCTCGTGTGTTTAAAGCCAGTAATTTTCTCACTGATACTTGGTAATGCCTCTTTGAAAAGACTGCAGATTGATCCCCCACCTCAGATGAAACAAAAAGAAACACTGGAAACACAAAATCTGGGAATGACAAGCTTCTTATGGCATGATCTGCTACAACATATCAAATCCAGAGTTAGCTGTATGAGGAGTTTTCTTTCAGTGCATGACAACTCTCACACAATGGTATCTTGATGTGTCAACATGCATTCGGATCTCAGCATATTTAGAATGATTTAGAAGGAAGCAGTGTCAAAGCACATTGATCAAATTGTGGTGTTTCAGGATTTAATTATTTTTTTTGCCCCCTTTGGCTGCTACACAGGGAGCAATGCTTTGTGTAGGTTTTAAAAAAACCAAAAATCTATCACCCTAAATAACAACATAAATAAATTCTTAGACTAAGCATATCAGAAATGGAATTTTATAGCATTTTTGCTTTCTTGGGACACAACCATGTCTAACTGTAATAACAGAAGAGCAATAGAGAGGCACACAGAGGTAGGCAGATGATCAGTAATTGATTGTTTTCTTCTTAAAGAGCAAACTTCTTGTACGCTGAAATGTGAGAGTGCTTTCCCTTTATGGGTCAGCATTGATTGTACATAAAACATGTGATAGAGGGTTTCTGAAAATGGTAATTAAAATTGTAGGGTTTCAAAAGTGAGCATTGATTATATTTCAGGGCCTCTCAGTTAAAAGTTAAAGAGTAAACAACAGTCACTCAGCAGGAATACTCTGAGGCATCAGGACAAGGAGGGCCTTGGAACTCGAGTCCTACCTTTGGAATTGTTCTGGTCAAAGGTAGAACATCACACGTTAATTACAGGTAAGAGAGGAACTTCCATGCTTTTCCCCTTTGCTACTTGTAGCAGTTTTTGAGTGATTAAAGCCCTTAATGAAGCACTTAGTGCTTCCTGTGAAGCAGGGCTTGGGTGCCAGAGGGACCCTTGGCAGGCAGGGACAGGGGACAGAGGGGACTGCGAGGGGACGTGCTGCCCACATGGCAGTAGTTGGCCTCAGGTGTTACTGAGGTGGGGCATAGCAAAGATATTTTTGTGTCTCATTTTGAAAGCTTGAAACGATGTGGATCAGCCACCCTTGGGTGTAAATGAACAGGACTCAGCAGAATGATGCCAATTCACACCACGGCAGAAAGTAGCACGGGGGATGCAGGGATTTGTGTAACTACAGCTGCACGCTGCCAGAAACAACACAGGATGTTTTAAAGAGCTCTTTTAATCTGTTACCAGTAGGTTACATTTAATTAAATAAAAGTACATGTTGGGGTTGCCTTATTATGCACTTGTACAGAAGGTCAAAAATAAATCGTGCTCCTGCGATGAACCAGGGCTTTGTTTGTGAGACTTAAAGGGAAATGACAAGGCTCTAAGTAGGTGAAAATTGAGAGTGCAAGTGTTTTCTGTGTTTTCTGTGTGCTGCTGTGATGTAACTGGTGGGGTTGGTTTCAGGGCACGACGCTTTTGCTGCCTAAACCACGCATGCTGTCAAAAAGTCCCAAAGCATGTTTTGGCTTCTGGTAGCACACAGGAAAAAATAATGTCAGATTGTTGATCTTGAATCACTGGATAGCTGCCCTGAGAAGTTTGCATCAGTAATTTGGAGCCCAAATGGGGTCATATCTAGTTCCTAGCCTACTACAGACAAATTTTATTTTTGCAGAAAAGTGTACAAAGCAACGAGATTTTCTTCACAAATGAAAATACTAACTGCCTTTGGAAATTAAGTTCTTTATAGTCCTTAAATTTGTGTTTTGGCTGCTGGTAGTCCCTGCCTTGCCTAGCAAGAATGGACATTAGACTATCTCCCATCCCTAATAAATGGTCAGATAAGCATTAAGAGCAGCATTAGATGAGCAGAGAAGAGTAACAGGATGTGGAGTGCTCCCTTCCCCTCTGTGCACTCCCGCTTGCCCAACAGTAATGCACTCGCATTGTTTGGAGTGACCTTGACTGTGAGGTGCTTGTGAGTGGTGAGAGTTTGCTGCAGAAAAGCTAAATCAGCCCAGTTAATATCCCTGTTTTCCACCAACAAAGATGAACACGGGGAACCTGTGGCACTGGAGGTATTTTGACCTGATTGATCACAAACTGGACTAGAAGACAGTGTCATCCCTGGAAAGGGTCTGTGATGGCTTCAATGCAGTTTTATCCCCATCCTATCATAGCAGGTGTGTGAGGAAAAAGAGTTTATCACCCCCAGGTTTGCCTTGAGAGGGCAAGTTCCTGTCCTGTAAAACTTGGTGACTGTGAGGAAGCTTCTCAAAACTGTCTTGCTGCAGTCAGGGTTTTATTTATTACTAGAAGAACTCTGGAAGCTGCAGTGCAACTGCTGTGTTTCATTATTAAACAGCAGAGTTTTCAGCTTGGGTTTTAAACCTGGTGTTTTTAAGCCTGCAACCTCTCATCTGAAGGACACGCTGAGAAGGGCTTCCTGCTTTCTGAATTAGTGTTCAGTGTGGGGAAAGTGTACATCCCAATTGAAGTTTGCCTTCAGAAGCTTTTAATTAGGACAGAATGATTTGATTTTTCAGGAGGTTCCTTTTGGGTTTCCAGAAATAACAAGACAGCCACAAAGGTGATGCAGAGCAGGTACCACAGGTTACTGTCATCTTTGCAACTGTCAGAAGTGCTTTGGTGGAAAGCAAACTCATGTGTTGGAATAAATAAATATTTTTTACTTAATTTATGGTTTTCAATCCAAAAGAAACTGTCAAGTTTGAGTTATAATGACTGACTTTTTTTTTTGTTTGCAGTGGCATGAAAATTTTCAGAAAAACTGAGTGATGTTTTAAGCTACTTCCCTGCAGGATGCAAAGCCACTTAGGTATTATTTTTCATATAACTTTATACAACAAAGCAGGGGAAAGGAGGCAGGAGAGCCAAGTGTAAAGTGGCCTCTCGGGGGGTAATGATACGGTATGCATTGCAGAGAAAAAAAGGCAAGTGTTTGAAATCGCTGCAGTCACTCTATGATGTGTGAATAAAGACAAGAATTACCCTGTGTCTGGTTTCCTGTCGCAGCTGAAAGGCTGCTCATGCTGGCTCACAGACAGTGCTTCATTTGGTAACTAAACTTTTCCTGCTCCTGAAACCTGGCTGTGGAGGGGAGACCTTCAGCTGATGGTTCCAGTTCAGAGCGAGGCTGTGGGGAAGGATGGGCTCTCAGCTGTGAAGGCTGGTGCCTGGTTTGGTGAAGCAATGACCGGGACTGAAACACGTTTCTGCCAGAAACTTCTGGGGAGACTGACACAGGAGATAGTTTTGTAGTCTTAACACAGGGGATAATTTTGTAGTGTTACACAGGAGATAGTTTTGTATTTAATCTCCTTTCCAGGAAGAAAAGCAGCATATTGTGCCATCTCAGGAAGTGTTCAAGGCCAGGCTGGATGGGGCTTTGAGCAGCCTGGTCTAGCAGAAGGATTCTGTGCCGTGCTAGGGGGTGATGATCTTTATGGTCCCTTCCAACCCAGACCATTCTCTGGTTCTTGCGATTCTATGTTTGTGGATTGTGGAAGGACCTGTCTTCAATTTTCCTGATTAACATTTGGAGGCACCTTGAACCTTCTAATCCCAGCAGATGTGCACTTGCAAGACAGATTTGTGGAGACTCAGGTCTGGAATTGGCAGTGTAACCATGTGTGGGAAGCAGCCCTTCAAAACCTGAAGCTGTTGAGCAGTGAAGGTCTCCAGGCTGGGCTGTGTGGCCGCAGAGTGGCCAGAGGGGTCCTCTGCGTGGCACTGGGCTCTGGCTTCCTTTGCAGATTAAGTTTATAAAAGCAAGGAAGGATTTCCAAGCCAAGCAGCAGATGTGAGCCTTTGGCCTGTGAATTCATTGCTGCTCCCTGGCACCGAGATCCTCTGTGGCAGAGGGGGGAATTTAGTGCAAGCTGTAGTAGGTACAAACAGAGGCTTTTTGTTTCTGTCTGAAGTCACCTCGCCGAGCTTTCGGGCTGGTACGTTGGCAGCTGAGCAAAAGGCTGTTTATTCTACATGACTCTGAACAGTTTGGAATAGCTTCCAAATACAAATCAGTGGCTTGTTCCCCCAAAAAGCCAGTCAGAAACTTTTACCACATCTGTCAGTCACTGCTCCTGCCTTTATGGGTCAGCTCTGAGGAGCCAGTGTGATTAGAGCACCGTGTGCAGTCTCCAGGCAAGTTTTACAGCTTTGCCAGTGGAATGCAGATTTTGCTTATGGTTTTAAATTATTATCAGTATACTTTTGAAGACCTTGTTTATTTAGCTAAGCCACTTGCCTCATCTCAAAACCAGCAGAAGAGAATCTTCCTCCCTTCCCTTCTTGCTTTCCCTGTGTCCTCCAAGTAGACATAAATAATGCTCTTTTTCCTCAGTCTCCTGAAAATGTCGGTGGCATTTCAGTGAGAACTATGAAATTGCAGGTAACTTCTGCTCCTCTCATATTTCGCTTTGCAAAACAATTTCATGCGACTGCAGTCTGTCTGTGGGATTTGTTGATCCTTGTAGGATGAAGTGCCTGCAATTCCTTCTGCCTTTCCTCCCTCGGAGATCCCCTGCACGCCGTCTCTGTGCTGCCTATCAGCTGCAGCAGACACTCTCTGCCTCCCGGTGCTGGGAGCTCTGCTCAGCAGTCTGTTACTGTTCAAAGCTTGGAAATGATCAAAGAGGAGGATGAGGAGTAACAAACTGCTTCACATTTGTTCTGGCAGGGATGGAGTCGCTCACGTGAGCTCTGTTGTGGGGCACGTGCTCTGGAAGGTGTAAAGTGTTCCTTTGATGGAGTCACAGGGAGTCTGATACAGAAATAAAGAAATTCCTTCTTCCTGTTGGCCCCTTTTGATACTGTGCTCCCCAAGATCTGCATTTCCCAAAGTCTCAAGCTTTCATTGACTTTAAATTATTCCCCAGCTTTGAGGGGAGGAAGGGCATTGTTAGGGAGGACTGTTAGACAGAAGTGCCCGAATTTTGAAACTTACCCAAAACCTTTTTTCACTTTGGCTTTTAAGACCCTTGTTTATGGAAGTAGTTTTTCCTTGTAGGCTCCTTTTTCCTCTGGAAGATGAAACTGCAGATTAAGTAACGTCACCCATGGGAGCTCTCATGATGGTTATTGGCTTCCTTTGAAATACGGAATTGTTCTCTGTTCCACAAACTGTGACGCTGGCAAATAGGGATGTGGGGATAGAGATTTTTGCAATGGTATCTATCCAAGCATGGTTTGAGATATTATTTTCTTATTTTATTTTTTAATTCCTCACACATTGGCCTCACAATAAATGGTGATATCTTTTCAGTCTGAAAGGGACCGTGACCAAATAGATGCTATTGAAGAACAGCTGAATGTGAAGCTACTTGGCTGCTGTAGTTCCTCAAAGCAGCTTTGTAGGTCAGATCTGCAATTTCTTTTCAGCTCCATCTGGGAGCAAAAGCAACATGTAAGCTTCACACATGTAGCTTGAAGTCAGAATGATAAATTTGAAACCACTTTTTGTGTTTAATTGATGAGTGTCTTTATTAGCTCAGTAAATGGAATGTACAAGAGCCAAAAAAATTGCTGCTGCTGTGGCAGTTTAAAAGAACTTGCTTCTATCTTGCTTAAAAGGAATTTCTGTGAAAATAATCTGCAAGGAAAAATGTTACACGGATGTTTCAGTAATTCACAGTGAATATGAACCTGTCTACTAGCACAGGTTTCATCTTGTGGGAAGAGAAAATTGCAGATAATTTATGATAGAAATATGAATGTCAAGAAGAAGGAATTAATAAAAGAGACAAGAAGGAATTCTTCATTCCAGGAGTGCGCGTTGCTCTTTTTAGAGAAAAGTTTTGGTTCAGTTATGTTCTGCTACTTCAGCCTTTTCAAAATCCATGTGTGAGCGTTTGGCCTTTAATTCCTGGAAGAACTGAACAACTCTTCTGAGAACAAAACTGCATCCGACTTATGGGGCTTCCTCATGATAATGGTTCCTTCTACCTGACAAGCTCTTAACATATTTTTCTCCCATGGGATAAACAATGAATAGTAATTAAATATGACAGTTTGAACAATTGTTTTTGCCCTAATTCAACAGCTGACTTAAATTTAAAAATTCTTTTGCTGGTGTGGTCCACTGACGTTTGTCTCAGTTAGGGACTTTCTCTCGTGCACTTGTGAATTGACACCATTGCATCATGTTTGCAGATAAAAGTTTAATGGAAATTCTTATGTCAGTGTGGTTGCCCAACAGAAAAAGATTGGATTGCTCTGAGATAGCTCAAGGGAGAACAGAATACTTTCTGGAATCTGAGGTCACAAGTTACGTTTGAATATCTTGAATCAGGTACTTTAAAAAAGCAGTTAGGAGAGAAAAAAATTGAATTATCTGTTTCATGGAAATTTTTCTTTTGAATTAGGTCACCTGTTCTAAGCTTCCGTGGTCTAAATCTGTATATCACACATGCAGTATTTTATCTCACCCAAAATTACAGATGAGAGGTAAAAAATCCAAGAAGTTCTGTTTTATTCAACCCTGGCTAAGAGAATGTGTGTATGATCCCCAGCCTGCCTCTGGAGGGCTTTGTATTAATGGGGGGCAGAGGAAGAAGAGGGAAATAAATTACTTAACCTTGGAAAAAACCACTTTCCCTGAAAGAAAACTCCATAGATGCTCTTGGGTGCATTCCACTTTCAGTCTCTCCAGATGTTTGTGGAAATGGAAGTGGATTTAAGTGTCCTTAAGAATTGTGTGGTTGATGAAATCAGCCAAATTCAAGGCTGGGCAAGCATCTTTCTGCAGTTTGTTTTAGAGCTTGATTAATATACAGATTTCTTGCCTCCTGTTCTCGCTCTCATTAAAACTTCTGAAATTAGTGGGAAGAAAGTGGCAACTTCAGTTTGAACTCCACTCCTTTGATGCTGCGTATGAAAAGTTCTAAATTCACCAGTGCAGTGTACAGGTTGATCAGCAGGGACTCTGAACTTGTCAGAAACAAATGGGAATTAATTATTTTTTTTTCCTTGAACGTTGCAATTTTGTTTCAGCTGATGTGGGCTCTGTCATATCAATTGCTGTGGAGTAAATTATTACTAAATGTTAGGTGGTAGCGGTGATTATTTCAAAGATAGGGTAATCTGGAAGAGACAGCTTGCACAGGAAAAGCAGTCAGTCATATTAGCTAAACTGGCAATAACTGCCACAAAACATCATCATCATTTCACAGCCCTTTTGGTCATGCTGTTGAACTGGATGAACTATGTCCTTGTTTGTGTTTCAGAGAAGAAATCTGAAATACAGTCACTTCAGGGAAAATGCAAGAGCCTTGATTTATTGATGTTATTTTATCAATTTTGCACAGGTTTTGCGGGGAGGAGGGAAAGAAGGGAGATTAGGAATTTCAGATGAAGACGGGCAGAAATGGTCGCAAATGCCTGTCACACCCAGAAGCAGTAATCAAATTACTGCTGTGAAGGAAAATGATATAATTGATTATGAAATTTGCAATCGGTGCCTAGAGCACTAGGAGAGCTGACAGTGTGAGCCAGTGTATTTAAAAAGGAGAGTGGGTGCAAACATATTAATGTGCTTTTAAGGAGAAGGAATCTGCTGCGGGAGGACATGGTGTCAGTAATTTATGGGCACGAACGAAATGCTCCATCCATGATTTACAGTTCAGGAGGGGCTATTAATGTGATTAGGGTTCAGAGTTTAATTTACTTCCCTCTTTAAAAGAGAAGAATTATCTACTGTAAAGACACACAGGAGTTGTTTTAAATGGTGTGTGAGGACCCTTCTGGGTTGAACTGGAGGAGCTGTTCTAAAGCAGTCAGGAGAGGCAGTGGGCACTGCGTGTTCCTGTTCCTCAGATGTTTGGTGTCCATGAACAGTCCCTGTAGGTCCCACCCGTCAGGGCACAGCCAGCAGGGGCAGGTCTGGTTCTCTCTGGGCTGGCACCAGTGAATTTTGTTCGTTATTTACATATTTTTTCCCAACCTATGACAACTCTTCTGTTGGCAAAATTTGAAGTTATTTGACTTTCTTAGTTTGAAGAAGAAAAAGAGATGCTTCATTCTTAGTATCAAATGACTTCATTCCTTCTGAGGATGTGAAGACCAGAACTGCCTCCTGTTGTGACTGCCTTGGAACCCTCTGTGGTAACACCAGGGATGTTTGCACAGTTTTCACAAAGTATTTCTTGCAGAAAGACCCCAGGAGCTACACATGGCATTGTTACTTTGATTTATGAATGAGAAATGAAGCTCAGAGAAACTTCTGGTTTTCGGGGTTGTGGAAGCCAGGGGCTCCAGGGGAAGAGGATTCCTCCCCCAGGAACAAGGCTTGTGTGGGTAAAGAATGAATGTCTCATTGCTTCCGTCATTAGGAGATCTGTTTGCGGTCCCAAGCCCCAGTGACTCCAGACATTTGCCACCCAGTTCTCTAAACCTGCTTTTTGAGCACAGTTTCTCTTCCCTGTTTGCCCTGCAGAGCTGCTGCTTGCTATCTTGAGCATCCTCCTCTTTCTCAGTTTTCAATTAATCTCTCCCCACTCATCCCAGTCTGTTCTGTGGCTGGCGCAGAGCTCTCCCGACAGCTCTCATCTGTGGGAGGGAAGTGTGATTTAACGGGGAGGAAGGAGAAGCTGAGTGCTTACGCCTGTGAGTGATTTTTGGGCTGTAGGTTTATTGCCATATACACCTCACCTTGCTTAAAGTCTCCCCTGGAGATATCTTCCATCCCTTGCAGCTTTCTTTAAACTTTTCTGGACAAACTTCCTGGTTGCTTCTTCTGGAGGTGCTCTGAATGAAAGTTTGGGCAGAGGCAGTGCTTTTGCTGTGACCTTCAGTATCACTCCCATAGCTAATATCAAATACCACACAAACCTTGATGCAATTTTCCATGGCTGCTGTAGGCAAAGTCTCGTATTAATGGAGGAGCCACGGGGGATTCTGATTGTGCTGTTTCTTCTGATTGTCACACTGGCTTAAAGATAAGTTATGCTTGGGGTCGTCGGGCCATATCTCCCTGTGCATTCTGCTTACGTATAAAATAATCCACACCTCGATGCCTTGCTATTTTCAAAATGCTTTAGGCGAGTTTGGACTTAAAGGCTTTCTGTGTAAGATTGGTCTAGGGGAGTAATTTGTGAGGCAGGAACCTTACTGGGAGCAGGAGGAGGGATTGAGGCTGTGCAGTGAGAGGATTTCAGAAGATGGTGGGAACTGGATATTGGATGGAGAAATGCCTGCTGGGAGTCTGGGAAGGTATTTCAAGAATGGATTTGGATGGAAGTTGAAGTGCTGGTTGGGTGTCTGGTGAGGTACTGGGTGGGCTGGACATCCTCCAGCAAATGGAGAGATGGAATCATCATATTATAGCAAGGAAATAATTGGGCTTTGTGTGAAGGAGAAAATAAGAAGAAACTAAAATTATTCTTTTGGTCTAAAACGCTTGGTTTGAAGGCAGGCTGAGTGATTGCAACTTTCAAAGAGCATTTTTCCCAAGACAAAGTTTCAGCAGGCATAAAAGCTAGCATTTGACATCTTTTTCATATAATGATTATATTAACAAAAGCAGACCTCGCTGCTGGCTGCTTTTGTACAACAACTCCAGCGCGGCTCTTCATTCTCTTTATTCCCGCGTGCGACTTGAAGGCAGCTCAGGCTGCTGCTGGAACGCAAGCAGGTCAGCTCCTCTGCCGCAGCCAGAGCGTTACAAAGTGCTCCACATGGCCTGACAACGGCTCTTTGCAATTGTTCCTTTCTGCTGCAGCGGGCAGTTCTAATACGAACCCTGATGTGTGCAGCCCTCTCGCGTTTCACGTTCTCATCCCACAGGCAGAGAGAGAAGGATTGCTCAGGCACCTGCCCTGGGATGCTGCTCTACAGTCCAGCAAGCCTGAAGTTACTGGAGTTCCTTTGTAATTAGTGATGTTTTAATTGTTGTTTAAAATACTGACTCCAGCTGCTGGCTGAGGGTTGGGTGTTCTTACAGCAGTGAAGATGGACCTCACTGACCAGAGTCCCTGTTGAATTGTCCTCATGTTTCTGGTGGCTTTCCTCAGACTGCTGTTTGATTTCCAGCTTGTGTTACAGTTGTAATTTTCTCCAAAGTGCCCAAAGAGAGATTTATTTATCTGTGCTCTCCCTTTTCCTTGTGGGATGCATGCACAGTTAAACCTCACACCTTTATGGGAAGTCTGTATCACTTCTTAAAGGCTAAAATTCCTAGTTTTTCTCCAGTGTGCTGCATGCTGTGTAATTTAAATAGCAATCCTGGTTTCTTTTATCTCTAAGAAGAGTGCAAGGGTTAGGGCAGGACTGTATAAAGGAGGAGGCAATCTGTATTTTAAGCCCTTCCACCACCACAGCCTGGTGGGGTGTCTATGTGGGAGGAGGTTTCTAAATAGGAATCCTAGGAAACTTGCGATGTGAGGAATCCTAGGAGCCACGAGGGTTGTGTAAATGTTTGCTCTTTAAAGCAGAAATAGTCTGCTTTCTCTGCTGAGAAAAATCACTTTGCTTATGAGAGAGCACAGTTTATTAGCTGTGGTGACTGGAGATGAAGCAGAGGGAAGGGACTCATTTTGTAGACTTAAAAACCCCCCAGCAGTACATTTCTGCACTGTTCTGATTTATTTTTATAATCGTGTTATCTTTATCTGGTTGCCATCACTCAGATGCAGCTGACTAGAGGTGTAGGGAAGCACAGAAATTTTGAACAGAGCATAAATACGAGAATGAACATTTGTTTCATTACTGTGAACACAGCCTGGGTAGGTGAGAAAAAGGAATGTGAGATAAGTGCTAGACATCAGCTTTGTTACAATTTGCATTTTATTAATAAATATTCTTGGAAATCATTATCCTTTAGCACCTTATTGTAAACTGCTGCTGGGGCTGTGGGGGTCATATTTCTTACTGGTAGAAATTGGTGTAGCTGAATTAGAAGTCTGATTTTCTGCTGGTCTTGGAAGCTGCTCCAGTTGGACAAGGGAAGGTTATCTCTCTTTGTCGGACTGAATTGCAGAACTGGGCTGTGCTCTGTTTGGCATTTCACTGGCACAGATAGCAGGCCTTTAATTTAGTGGAGAAAGGCGTGAGAATAACCAACAGCTTAACCAAATTAAGGACAGGAAAATTAAAAGTGAGACACTTCTGGCTAGAGAAGGCCAAACTGGGTGTTGATGGTACATTTTCTTGCTTTTGATGTACTCAGATCATGGCAGAATGACTTTCTGGGAGCCTTCTGGTTGGACTGAAGGTGTGGCCTTAATACAGGGGGGACTCTGGGAGCTGCCTCGTGGGACTGAACAAATGAAAAGAGTTAATGGTGTTTTCTGGGCCTCAAAATCCCTGATGTCCAGTGCAACCCTTGCTGCTGATGGGGCAATATTCCCAACCCTCTGAGAAGCTGGTGGATGTCTTTCTGAGATTCTTCATGCAGTCCTTTCAAAGTGTAATTCCACACTGTAGGAGAAATCTTGGTTTTGTGAAAAAGATGCTGTGTTTGTGTTAAAGCTAAATAGAGGTTTATTAATGAAAGCTTCTTTTTTTTTGTGTATAATGGATGGAAAATACAAAAGCAAAGCACACCCCGCCTGCAAAAGGGGGACTGTTCTGAGTGGTTGCTGAGCAGATTTGAACAGGTGAGGTTTTGTAAACTCACCACAAGACAGTTTAAGGAGAAAGTATGACTGGGAAACGATCTAGGTTAGAAAAGAACTGAGAGAAGGGCTGGGATCACAATCCGTGTCCAGTGTCCTGTTCCATCTCTGGATGAACACTGCTGAACTGGGGAGTCAGGTGGGCATCTGCCTTCTCTGGCACGGGGGAGTTGGGGTTCCTGCCTGCAGCTGATGTTTGTGTGGATGGCCAGAAGTACCTGTGGCTGCTGCTCTGCCTGTGCAGGAGACGGGAGGTGCTGCTGGGTGTGGGCTGCACACTGGGTGTTGGCTTGGAGAGATCATTTTCAATAACTGACCGTGGCTTGCTTCTGAAGATTTTTAAATTTTCCTCAGCACCTGGAGCCAGGAGAGTTAGAGAACCTTAAAGGAGTAAAATTGTATTTATGGAAGAGTAATGCTGAGGGCTGCTGTCTCTTTCTCCCACTTCAGTAGGAAACCAAATTTTGTAGGAATCTATATTTCCTTGGCTCTGAGGTCATCAGCCTTTTTTTAAAATTTATTTTATTTTATTTTTTCTAGTATCTGTGTGCTTTATAGCTGCCCTGAATTGGTCATTTTCAAATGGTGTAAAAAAGAGTATCTTGGCAGGGTTTTATATAAAACTGTAGTAGCCCCACTTGTGTACCTGGACTGCAAATGCATCTTTCCTGCAGTTCTGGACAAAACTCAGGAAATGCAGCAGAATTTCGCACAAGGTCTGCTATTACCTGTTCTTTCTACTCATTGTGCAGGCTGCCCCCTCAGCAGGAGAATACAGGTCTGGGCAGGGAGCTCCTGGGTCAGTCGGTCCATTTTCCTGCCATCACACACAATCACATCACACGAGCCCTTCCATTTACTGATCCAACTCCATTTTAGAGCTATGAACACTTTTTGCCCCCACCACTTCCCCTGGAAAACTGGAATAGAACCTCGTTGTCTGATGTGCAGCAGGTATTTATTCACAGCTGGTTTGCACCCCTTGTTTCTATGGTCCTTCGGTATAAATAGTTTTTTTCCCCCTGAGCCTTTGTTTGTCTGGTGTGTCCAGGAAGTTCAACTCTTCCCAGCCTTCCTTTGGGCAGGCCAACAATCATCCTCTTAGTCCTTTCCACCCACTCCAGAGATAAAAAAAAATCAAATTACCCACATGAGAGATTCTTCCCAGCGATTGCTAATACTCTAAAGAAGAAAAGGCAGAGGGAACTTTAAAGGACAGCTACACTAAGACTCTCTTAAACTTTTGTTTTGTGGTCTTTTAAAGAATGTCCTCAGATTTTTTGTTTCATTGAAGCTGTGGCTGCTGATAACTTCCAAGCTCAGCAATATGAGGGCCATAGGGGTTTTCATCCTAGAGGTTCCTTAAAGAAAAAGTCAAAGGGGTAAAAACTGGGAAAGTATTTCCCGCATAGCGCAAGTGATTTTGGGGAATTGTGGAAAGTACTGCTGGATATGGTGGTGTGAGGTGTTGTTGTAGACGTTGTGGCAGAGATGTTCCTCATGGAAAGGGGTTTTGGTGTGATCCAAAAGAATCTGTGCTCTCTCTTTACCACCTCTGCTGAAGATTTTATCTCTTTGAAGAAAGAAGCTGTCCTGTAGATGTGCTGTAGCTGCATATTTCTTTCTTCTGGTCAATGCGAAGTCAAATTTCGAACCATTCTTTGCCAGGCAGGTGATAATAGCTTTAAATTTAAAGAAAATGATGAAATGACTGAACAAATAGCTTTAAATTTAAAGAAAAGGATGGAATGACTGAACAATTTAGTATGTGGAAAAACAGCTGGAAAAGAGGTGACAGAGTGAGAGGATGGTGGTGAAGGTTTGCTAATCACGATATAGGAAAAGCTGATAGATGATACTGTTAATTTGTTTTATAATTGCAGAATGAACATTGTATGAAAACTTTTAATTACTTCAAAAATATATAGAGCAAGATTATTCTTCACACAGAAGAAAATCTCTGCAGAATAATCTGTTAGCTGAAGGTTTCTGCAGGTTCAGGATGTGGATGTGAGAAAAGGCACTGGTGGTTCTCACGTGCAGAGAGATAATCTCTGCCGGCTCATGGGGCCACAAGTTGGGATTATTTTGGAAGAGCATGGTGTTTGTGTCCTGTTTTATTTTTCCCAGGTCAAACAGTAGCTGCTTTAGTTCAATAATCTATGTTAATTGATTTCATTTCAGTGGATCTTTGAGCTCGTCAGCTCCAGCTGTTCTTAAAGTGGTTTTGTATTGTATGCTCTTGTGTATGTCTTGTAAAATTTTTATCTTTACAACAAGTGGTCACTATTAGGATGATTACGTTGATTAGTAGGTCCATTTAAGTGCTGCTGTGTGATTTATTATCTAACATGCAAGTTGGCCCTTGTCTTTCCAACTGAAGATACCCAAGAAATCCAAACCTTTCTTGCTGAGACATCATAATAGATTTTATAGGAAAACCTGCTAGAAGAATTAGATAAAGAGCCCTGAAAATGTGGAGAGGGGAGGGGGTATTACAGTTTGCATTTAAGCCCAAGCCTCCATGTTTGATTGCAGGGAGATGTTTGAAAGAAGCTGTACCAGAGCTCTGAAGGATTCTTCAGCCTACGGCTCTGAGCTCTGGGAATCGGGCTGCAAACTCCTTGAAACCCGAACAGATGTCTTGGTGCAGAGCTTCAGAGCTTTGAAAGGCTGTTTTCCCCACGTGCCTTCCTGTGTGAGGAGACTTTTAAGAGCTGCTGAATAAATTTTATTATCGTTTCTGGAAGAGCACTGTGCACATGGAAGAGGCAGGCTTGGAGCAGCCGTGGGCTCAGACGTGAGGCAATAACCACGTAAGGCAGCCCCAGCTGAACAAAAATGGAGTGGAAACGAGGGAGAGACGAGTCAGCCTGTTCAGGACCCAGAGGGGGAGAGTTTTGAGATGCTTCAGTAGCTTTTTCGTGAAGCTAAGTGAACACAAGGGAGCTGCAGTGGCTTTGGCTGTGCCCCATTAGATAGAAGAATTCCTAGTGCTGGGAGGACGTAGATGAGTAACAACCCAGATGTTCGTCTTGTGGCTTTATGTGCCTTTAGAAATGGATCTGACAGTGACGAGTGTGACCTGAGAACCCACAGAGATTTGAATGGGTAAAAGTGTCAGGAAAAGGCCATAAATGCAGCTTATCCTGAATCCTTTCACCCCTTTCCCACACACACTAACTGGGTGTGTGTTGGTGCTGGTGCTGTACGAATGCTCAGGAAAATAAAACCCCTGCTGGAAGAATTTATCAAACTTTTAAAAGTTGAGACAAAGGAAGATGTCTAGAAATAAGGGACTGAGACATTGAGAAGTGAAATCCAAATTCAGCTGAATTCCAGTGTTTCCAACCTGGAAGTCTGGGGTGCTTTTCAACACCTATCATCTGCTACTAAAACAAGAAAAAACAGTGCACTGTTATGTTGTCATAGAATCATTAACAGTTCTGATTTGTTTTATAGTTTCTGGGGGGAAAAAAAATCAAAATTCAGGTGATTCTCTTCTGAGGACTTTGTCTGTATTTTTCTGTAGGCAGGAGCAGGCCAGATCATTTTAGGTGAGCTTCATGCAGGAGTTCCCTTGCACTGTTCCTTGCTGCAATTTGCAGTATTTGCTCTCCTCTGTTTAGACTTCTGTTTCCCTTAAGGCATTGTAGTGAGTTAAGAGTGGGAGAAAAAAATTGAAATATTTTTTTCATAAAGATTTTTCAGTTTAAAGATCTGAACCAATCATAGAGTTACTTCTTTTTTTTTCCCCCCCAAAGGGGAATGCAGCCCTCAATCACAGAACTGACAGAAACTGTGGCCCATTTTTAAACTTTCTAAGGCAGGATGGAGTTCATTTGTAAGGTCAAGATCTACTTATAAGTAATGACACTTCCCGTGGGGAAAAACACTAACCCAATTTGTGAAAGTTATTTTATTTGATGGTCAAATAAACCCGATAGCACATCAGGAACAGGGTTCCTGGCTGTGATGTGATACACAGAGCAGCATTTAGGCAGAAAGCTTTGTTTTTCCTATGAATGTATTGATGGATTTTCATGTGGATGTTTGACTTCTGAAATCATAGCTTTGGTATTCTGAAAGACAAATGAAACTGTAGGGTAAAGGAACAAAGCTAAGCCAGCTCCAAGAATACAGGAAGCATGGCAGCAGGAGGGTCCACTCAGGGAAGATTATGAAGCTTCCCATTGCCAGAGCCTCTTTAGCAGCTCCTTGGCGTTGTGGGTTTGGCAGAAGGAGGATGACAGGGCTGCCAGCCTGCCTAATGATCTTCATCTAACATTTACCTTATTGAGAGGGGAATCATTCTGTTAAATTAACATCCTAGCATATTTGCTGTCCAGCTAGTTGATGAATTAAACAGCCCGAACAGAACGTTTCACGACTCGTTTCTCCGTAAGAACTGCTGGATTTTCTGTGCAAGAGGGAGTGGCGTTTCAGCAGCTGTGTGCTGCAATGCTCTGTGCCCCTTATCTGTGGGAATACACATGTTGGTGTGTGAAGAGGAGCACTTTGAGGAGGCTGTGTGTCTTTGGGAGGTGGGAGAGCACGCAGACAGACCCTGCTCCAGGAGGGAGCCGTGCTCCGGCGCCGTGCCGCGTGCCGCAAGCCCTCTGCTCGGGCTGTTAATGGCAGCCCCCGAGCCTGTGACACTTGGATCCCCCCATCAATCAAACGTGGCACCTCGTGCCAGCCCGGCCAGCTGTCCTCTTCCATCAGTGTCCGAAAGTGCCGCTCCGAAGGCCACAGGTGCCAGCTGCCAGCCCCAAATCACCGCTGGGCCTGCCCCAGGGTGAGCGTAGTTAGGCAGCCTGTTCAGATTGAATTGTCCGTCCTGACAGTCCCCTTTGATTCCAGTTTGGAAAAAGGAGAATAAACAAATTACAGGCCAAGAGACAAAGCAGCGCATCTCTAACAAGAAATCCAAGCCTAGGGCTTTGCACTCTCCAGCTGTGAGACACCTCTGTAAGTGCCTGTGACAGCAGGAGGGGTTGCTGAGGGTGCAGTTGAGTTGTCCTGCTTGGTTTGACCAAAACTTGTAAGCTCACAGTGAAGTCTGTGGTTCATGGATCCATCAACCCACTGAGAATTTGTGTTGCTTCTGATGGTGTGTGTTGGGTGTGCCAAAGAGGGCATGGGGAGGAAGACTCAGTTTTGTGAGAAAACGTATTACAAAGATGCTCATTAGGATAGAATTAGAATTTGAATGAATTACTTAATTCTTTATGTATACTTATATACTTAATTATACTAATCCTAGTAATGGAGTTTCGATGTGCAGCTGTGGAGAGTGTGGCTGTGAGCCCTGAGCTGAGGTTCCATTGCTGCTGCACACCTGAAAAGTCTCCACGTGTGACAGGCCCACCAAAAAGGGGTGAGTGAGTGATTTCAGGTGATTTTCAGATCCATGGGCAGAGACACTTCTGCATCCTTAAGTCTTGAGGACTCCAGATCTTGAGCGTGTCAGGCTGAGGAGCCTGTAGCTATGAGAGGCTTACATGGGCAGTCAGGCTTTTACAATGGAAATGGGTATTTCAGGGGAAAAAAAAAAAAAGCCTCTATTGCTGCTGTAGCCCCCAGACTGATACACAGCGAGTGATTTAAACTGTTTTCACAAAGTCAGGCTGCTGCTCTTCTGGATTCCAGTGGTTCCAAGTGCAGCAGTTTGCTCTTGTACATCTGTATCAGGGTTTTTTTCTCCTATTATCATCACCAGATCTTTGTCCTCACTTGATGTTCTCTAGGCTTCTCATTCCTATTCTCCAGCATGTATGAATTTTCTATTATTTGCTTGCTGAATGCAATCACTTGCAATTTCCCAGGTTGAAAAAAAGAAGTTCCTTTGAAAAAAAATTCGTAATGGAACATCCTCAGGTTGAAATGGGCCCTGAGCACAGCTGATGGCTTGGGGACTTTAATTTCCTAAACGTCAGTGGTTTGATGGCAATTCAACATGACTGGTGGTTGCCTGCATCGTGTTACTGCTGGGGCTGAAAAGGCTGTTTACCTTTGGAAGACAGAAAGCTCGGCTGAGCAACACAAAGAGCAATCTCCTGTGACCCGCTAATAATTTTTTTTTTCCCAAAGATTCCCCAATTGCTGAGGAGCACAAACCCCTGGAGAAAACCTTCTCTTAGTGCATATGCATGTTTATATATCTGTTACGAGAGGTCAAATGAGAAAAATGGTGTTTGCAAAAGGACACTTTATATCAGGAGTTTTCTTTGCTGCAAAGTCATCCTTAATTTGCCCAGTGGAAGACTTTTCCTTTTCAGAAGATTTCTCTCCCATTTATCATCCCAGCTTGACACAGCACTGAAATATTTCTCTGTATTTCTAATATTTGTTGTGGTACTACCTAGAACCGTGAGTGGCCCTGTACAAGTTGGAGAGCAATGGTTCAAAAAGGAGGAAAAGCCATCTGGATCTCATTAATTTGCTGAAATGATCAGAACATTTCATAAGAGAGACGATGCTGCATGTAGGGAAGACAGAGGCAGGGGCTCTTCATTTGTGCAAGTGGATGCAAACTCACCTGCCTAAGAATGATCTCGTTTCTAAAAATGAATTTGGGGTCCAAGGTCCTTAGATAATGTCAGACTTGATGGTCTTTCATCCATAAACTGCATTGCAGACAGTTTGCTTCCTCCCACTGCCAGGCAGGTGATTATGGAAGGAATATTTTTTGTGTGTTAAAAAGACAGCTAGGATCTTGCTTATTATTTAAAGAAAAAAGTTAATAAATTTTAAAAAGAGGTTTTTAGAAGTGTACATGTGCAAGTGGAGCAGCTGAAGCTGAGATGTGTCCGGTGTGGTTGGGTCAGCAGCCCCTGAACGGCAGGCTCGGGAGCTTGGCACGAATTTCTGTATTTCTGATGTGCTGCTTTCCTTTTAACATTTGCCCTTTAGGCCTTTTCTTCTGGGCTTTTGTGTGTGCAGAGCAGAATTTATTGCAGAACTGGTGCGTGCGCTCCGGGCTCCTCCGGCCGTGCGTGGCCCCTCTGTGCTGGACAGGACTCACGTCCACTCGCTGCTGCTGCTGCTGAATCCATCCAAGCAGTGCCCAGCTTGCTCAGGATGCTTTTATAGGCTCTGCAGCTGCTTTGCTTAAAACTAGATTACTGTCACATTTAGAAACATTTAGCACCACTGGACCAATGAAGAATAATAATTTAAAGAGGCTGACTGGATTTAATCAGTTTGTGGGAGATGAGACTTAATCAAACATAAGAGGGTGAGAAGGCTGATAGAGCTAATGAATCTGAATAGGTAATATAGACCCTTCCTGAACATTTTCTCTGGCCGTGGTTGGTTTATAATAACAAAGTGTTTGCAAAAGTTATCAATCAATCAATAGGTATAAAGTCCTTTGTGTGAGGAACCTCAGCAGGGGGGAGAGAAAATTGCCTGAATTGAAATTCAAAGTAGACATTCCTTGAGATTTCTTTCAGTATGGGAATTCTAAGAGTTAATTTTCACTATGTTTTCATAATATGCAAGAAAAGAGAACTGGGAAATTACCCTGAATAAAGTGCCCCTGTGAGCTGTGTCCTGCTCAGGTGGCTGCTCTTGGTGCAGACCTGCAGCAGGGTACTTACTGGAGAGCCCTGGCACGTGTTTTAACTTGCCTGACCTTTGGTTCTCCATCTGTAAAATTCATGTGCTCAACCTTTCCTGCTCTGTTTTGTCTGTTTTATGTGTTGTAGCCAGAGAAGTGTTGACTTTATAAAGAAAGGCCAGCTGAGGTGGATGCTGTGAAATGTGTGCTATAGCAATCTCTGCCTTCCCATTACCAATCTTCCGCCTGTATCTTACCCTCACGCCCAAAAATCATAGACGCCTCCTCCCCAGCCCTTGCTTCTAGTAGGAGTCAAGGACAGGTGCAGCATTAAGATCAGAGTTTGTGTGACAAGTGATCTCTTTAGTACTTTATAAATTAGGGATGCTTCAAGTGAACAAGAAGTGGCTGTAAAAGCTCCTCATTTGAAATCCGTGCTTGTGTAGTAGGAGCCTGACCCATCCCTGGGCGTTTTCAGTGAAGAATTCTGCCTGTGCTTTCTTCAGCACAGGCAGCAGTTGTAAATATTTTTCATCTTCTACTGAATTAATTGTGAGAGGTCCTGCTCTCTGCCCACCTCCTTCTGGCAGTGCTGGCAGAGCTTTGCTGGGCTTTGGAGGCAGTTTTGTCTCACACCTCTCCTTAAAGAAAATCATAAAATCATAGAAAGGTTTGGGTTGGAAGGGGCCTTAAAGGTTATCCAGTTCCAATCCCCTGCCCTGGGCAGGGACACCTTCTACTAGATCAGGTCACTCAGAGCTCCATCCTGGCCTGGAACACCTCCAGGGATGGGGCAGCCACAACTTCCCTGGGCAAAGAGGAGAAATGTGACAACAGAAGGACCAAACCCTGAGAGGTATTTTTAAAACATTCAGAATTTGGGGTGCCTGAGATCTTTTTTTGCTCCCAGCAAACCCTCTTTCAGCTGAAGAACCTGGTGGGGAAATAGAAGGTAACTGCATTCTCCTGCCTCAGCCAAGTCGGGTCCTTCACGCTGCTGGAAGAAGGATAAACTCTGTTAACTGTTGACATCAAGGTCCCCTATAAAAGACTAATGTGCCAGAGGAGCGTAGTGAGGGGAATTGGATTGGGATAGAGATTTTTAATCAGCATCAGGCCTGACAATGAACTAACACCACAACCAGCTGAATGACTGAGAGTCCTGAAATGGTGAAATATTCAGTAAATGCTGGATTTTGTGTAATGTTGTAGCAGTTGCTGAAGCTGTGGCTTTGCTCTTTTTTTCTCAGCCAAGATCAGAAATGCTTTTTCTATTCTGGCTTTTTGATGTGCTTTTGTCATAGTGCTCCGAAATGATGGGGCTGCATGGTGACTCCCTTTAAATCACTGCTTATGTGAGAGGATTGGCTGCTGAAAACATCAGGAGTTACAGAATATTTTGTTTTTGTTGTTACTGCATGAGTAATGTGAAGCTCTACTTGAAATTAAATCTTGATTATGCCATACACTGTTGAAGGCTGTCCTTCCATATTTCAGTCCAAGGTGACCATGGTCATTGTGAATCATGAAGGAAGATGTGGCATCCCTGCCTTCTGCTGCAGATTTCCGATGCAGAGGGGTCTGTGGCTGGCTTATGGTCACTGAGGTGTTTGCAGTAAAACCAAACTTAGCTTTAGCCAACAAAAGCTGCCTAGTCATTTTTTTAAAATATTCCCTCTGTACATGTTGAAAAGAAAGGCACCTCAATGTGGTTGAATCCCTTTAGCTTTGATTTCTGTCTTAGGATCTAATGAAATGCACTCTAGACAGGGTGGCTTTTATCGCCTGACTGCAGAAGGAGCCTCAATAATCACTTTGGATGGAGCTCTGAGAAACCTGCTCTGGGGGAAGGTGTCCCTGTCCATGGCAGGAGGGTCAGATCGAGATATCTTTAAGGTCCTTTCCAACCCAGGACATTGTGTGATTCTGTGACTCCTGTAGGTGGGTACATGTGAGTGTGATGAGCCCCATCTCAAGCAGAGCAGAGAAGGGACTCCAGTTTCCTCCTGAGTTCCCAGTGAGCATCACACTCCTTTTCTGCACTCTGACACTGTAACAACGTGCACGTTTTATTGCCAAAATGATTTAAACGCCGGGTTGTGTCGTTGGAACTTGCAGAGTCTTACCTCTGTGAAGTCACATTTTCCTCCTCAAAATACCCAGTTTTAGCCCTGCTTAGTATTTTCCATCCTCAGAGCAGAAGGGGGCCAGTTGTGTCAGTCTCGTTTTGGTAGGAGCAGTGCACACGTTCATTTGTGTTGCTAATGGCAGGCAGCGTGCAGAGCTAATTAATGGGGTACGGGAGGAAGTCACTGATGAGGACAGATTGAATATCTTCAGATGAAAGGAGCCACGGGTCTCCTGTTGAGTTTAAAGAACAGCCCCAGTGAACCTTTGAGGTGCAGTGTGTGGAAGTAACCAAATCAAGGGTTAGAGGGGATGAAATTAGTTCAGCTGACTCTTATTTTCTCTGTGTACACTTCCAGAAATTATTATTACCTGGTGGGTAGCTAATCGAAATAGGTGCTTAATTTTTCGCTCCCTAATTATAAAGGTCAGTACAACAACTTTCATTATCTCATTCAGTGTTTCCTTGAAGTGGATGGAGAGATTGAAATCTTGTGTTTTCAGCCTATCACCCTGTTTTGATGCCTTGCAATGTGGAAATTAAGCAGGGAGAACTGAAGAGCCATTCTAGTATAGGTTTCCTAATAGTGATACACTTAGAGTTCAGATGTTTTCAGCTGTTTTCCTTTCGTGGTGGGAATATCAGTGTAGGTGGGCTGGTTGTTGATGAAGAATTTCAGAATTGAATGACTCATGCTCAAAGAAGCAGCTCTTCTGTTTAAAAGGACATGAAACCTAAGTATGAACAGACAGGAAATGCAGCAGGAGCTACTAAAGCTTTTTGGTTATACGGGTTTTCTGCTTTGAGGGTAGGGAGGGTAGCATAGGATGGGACTTGAGGTGGATTTCTTGTCCTGCTTCTCTGGGGTTCAAGCAGGGCTGATGGAGCAGGATGATGAATGACCAGATACACCTTTCATCAGTAGGAACATTCCTTCTCATCTTGAGTAGTATCCAGTCTACAGTCACTGAGACAGCACATGGCCCTGTTGCACGTCCATTCATGGAAGTTAGAGGTGGGTGCCCCTGGTGTTTTCCACCAGACCTGGTCCCTGACAAGCGTCTCCTTTTCTTCGTGGGGAATCCCATCCTGTTCTGCATGGACAGCTTCCATTGCTGCCGGCATTGCAGCCTGGCATGGTTCCTCCATCCAGATCTCTGCCCAAATCCTTGTCCCTGGGCAGGGGAGGGAGGCTTACAAGGAACAGAAAGCTGGGGAGAAAAGATGGAAAGGTTTTCATCTTCAGGGCTTTTCTATGCCATTGCAAAGACTTCCTGAAACTATTGCTCTGGTGTTTGTTCCAGCCATCAAACCCAGGAGGAAATCCCTAATTGACTGTATGATTTCTTTCTAATTTCAGTCTATAAAGTGAAGATGGTTCAATCCTGAACGAGGGAGAACATCAAGGTTACTCCTTACAGACCTTGATTTTGATGTCTGCATGAATTTGTACTCCAAAAAACTTTCCACCAGGATAGCAAGTGGCCTCATCATTTCCTGTGAAGGATGAGAAAGATTTGCTGTTGGATGTGGTTCAGCTGTGGGGTTTTGAGCTAATACTCAAATTTTTCCTTTTGGGAGAATGTGCTTGCTGTACTTCCTGCATTGCCTGGTCATTATTGATGTCCCCATCTTCCCTCTGCTCCCTCCTTGACTTCTTGGGAAGGTCCTGCGCCGGGGATTTACAGCTCTTTTTGGTGTATGGTGACTGTTACAGCAAAGACGAATGGGAAGGGAAGCTCCTGTATGTTCCTCTGCCTGAAAACTTTCTCAAGGTTAGAGATCTCGGGTGACTTTTATTGTTACTTTTTCTGACAACAGCCTCTCCATATGAAATAGAAACTGAAATAGCAGAGTGGCAACTAAGTGGAGATAGACCTGAAAGAACTGGCATGGAGATACAAATTGCTTATTGTTTATAGTATTTGTCTACTTAAAGCCCACTTCTCTCTTGAGAGCCTGGCTTACTTAAAAAAGAATTGCTACGCTGAGAGAAGTTTCCTATATCCTAACTGTGTTATGGAAACATGTTGTGAAAGCAGTTGCCATGAAATTGAATTACAGGTGTTGTATTCTTCATAGCTTAAATTGCTCTATTATATCACAGGCCTCATCGTTTTGTTTTGAACAAATAACTGCAATTTAGTAGGAGCCTAAGAGATGATGGTATTAGCAGTCAGGGGTTGTTTAAGGCTTCCTTAATGATGGAAAATTGTTCTGATCCATTTGCCATGTGTCGTCTTCGTAAAAATGCATGTGCAGTGAATGGAAAAGGAAAACCCTTCCCTCGTGGTGTCTTTTTCCTAAGTTTGTTTTTATATTTTCCAGTGTGTGAAACAAACCCCTGTAGGTTTTTAGATTAGTCAGGGCAGTATGGTCATTCATAACTTTGACACAGCTCTGATACATCAAATGGTGGCACTGGATGTAGTCAGATATTTCACTTCATTCAGTTTGCTGGTTGCTCAACCTAAAACTTCCCAGGTTTTCATGGAATAGGGTTTTAAAAGATCCTTCAGGAATTTTTTTTTTTTAAATAACTCTCAGTGCTGAAAGCAATTATTAGGCCAGAATTCAAAACCATTTTGTCTGGGTTTAGATTCCTAATTGCTGCTCTGCGTGCTGCTTTCTCCCCAGCCCACTCGTGCCCAGTTGCCTTCTCTTGGATGTACTTTGCAGTTTCCCCTGGAGCTTAATGTCTGTGAATTGCTGCATTTGGCTTGGAAACAGGGTAATTCCAACAGAAGAGGGATGCTTGCAGAGATCTTGGGCTTGAAAATTAACCTTGCTTCCCCTACTGCCTATCCAGGGCTGTATTAATCTACCAAAGACACTCTGTACTGGAATTCAGAAGGAAAAGCTGCTCTATCACCTGGCTCAGAACAAGCTTTTCAGTGTCCTCTGTTCCCACCTGGTACTGGTCTAGAGATTTGGTGAAGTGTTACATCGTGTATTCCTGCAGTTTCACAGAGGAAATGAGGTTAGGGAGGACAGGGAGAGGTCAGTTTGTCCATCCTCTCGCCTGAAGGCAGGACCTGTTTTCCCGGGTCCGGTTTTCCCTTGACAGATGGCTGTCTAACGTGGCCTGAAAACTCCTCAGCCACCGAGGTTTGCTTACTTGCTTCAAGTGTCACTTGTGGAAAGCCAATTAAATCTGCTTCAGTGGTCCTATTTTGCCCGTGTTCCATTAGCAATTAGGATCGGTTTTCTTGCTTGTTTCAGGTTTTTTATATACATGTTTTTTTGCCTGTGTGGTTTTGGTTTTTTTTTCCCCTTTCCTGCTCTTCTCCTGATTTGAAATGTGATTTTTCAACAGCTGCTTGAAATCAGTATATGTATCAGGCTACTACTGATGGTCTGCCCACTTGACTGAAAGTGGTGTGCAATTCCCTACTACTTCAGAAATTTCAATTTCATGGCAATCTTTAAGAATAAAAAAAGGAGTAGGGCAATTTTTGGAATGAGTTCTTTTGAATGCGTATTTTTGCTGATAAACCTTATATCGGTGCTTTTAGTAAATCCTTTTGTCCTGTCTCCTGAAACGTGATATGAGAAAATAAAACTGCTTCACAAAGTTCTGTGAAAAATTAATGTGTACTGTAATTTAGAAGATGGATCACTGGAGGGCATTTAAATGTTATGCTTTTGTTTTCTGCAAATTTTATTTTAAGGGAAACCAAATACCTAGTAAGGACTGTTTCAGAAATTCAACTAAGTGCTGCTGCTACTAAAAGAATTAAGAGAGGAGAAATGAGGGGCATAGACTGCACAGCCTAATGAGGGGACATAAGCCTAATGATGCAAAATTGCAAATTGCCCAGATTACAAAGCGCTGTCCCTCGCGTGCAGCGCTGCTCTGAGGGCTCCGCAGAGCAGCAGGGTGGGCTCAGGGCTCTGATGTGCTGGCAGTGTTGCTGCCTTTTTCCCAACCTGGAAATGAGACTCGAGATAGTTTTAGTATAGGAGGGAATATAAAAGTGGATCTTTCTTTGGAGGCCTCTGGGGGCAGTTATGGAAGAGTGTCCACAAAAGCCCAGCCTGACAGGGGTACACACAATTTTATAAATTTGGCAAATTAGCATAATTGACAAAAAAGTACCAATTAGGAGCACAAGTGGGGATGCAAGTCCCCCCCCCAGGTCAAGCCCCTTCTCTGGAGCCCCCCTTGGTGCTGGCTGTGCTTTGTTTATGAAAATGTCTCACAGACCTTGGTAGCCAGGGAGAACCACGGGAGCTCAGGGGTCCTGGAATTTGTTTTGTCTTCCTGCCCAGGGAAAGGGCATGGAAAACTGCTGGGAAAACTGGCCACTAATGCAATAATGAGCTACAGAGCTCCAAATAGATGTGTAGAGAATATATAAAAGAAAAAAAGGCAAAAACCAAAACGGCATCAGTGTTGTGTGCCCGGTGCCAGTCCCGGCAGCCACGCAGCCTACGTGTGACTCCAGCCGTGCGGGCACTGGCTGAGCCCGTGCCAGACTCTGAATAGAGACCTCGCCAGGCTCTGAACAGAGACCTCGCCAGGCTGGCACTGGGTGAGCCCGTGCCAGGCTCTGAACAGAGACCTCGCCAGGCTGGCACTGGGTGAGCCCGTGCCAGGCTCTGAACAGAGACCTCACCGGGCTCTGAACAGAGACCTCGCCAGGCTGGCACTGGCTGAGCCCGTGCCAGGCTCTGAACAGAGACCTCGCCAGGCTGGCACTGGCTGAGCCCGTGCCATGTGCTGACAGAGACCTCACCAGACTCTGAGCTGCGCTGCTGGAGGAAGCTGTGGTGGGCAAGGTAGGGAATGAACTCGTGGGGTGACAGGAGAGGAGTGGTGTGGTGCTGATGCCTTAGGATTCAGGTTTTCTATTTTTCAGATCCTGTACTACTCTAGTGTAACTCTAAAACTCTAATATAGCCTGTTAGCTCCTGTTCTCCCATTCTAGTTAGAAATAACAAATCGTCTTCAGGCCTGGAACTCAAGGACACCTCACTGCCTCAGAGGTGTACACAACAGAGCGGGGGAGAGCAAACTTGGGGTAAATTACTTCATTACCTGAAGCTGTAATTGGAGGGTTAACCCTGATATGTAAATTGATCAAAACTTATAAAAGTGTAGGAAGCCCATGACCAGTGATCCATCTTGGGTGCAGCCTCTCCCAGAGAAGGCCATAGACTGCTCAAGGTGTACCTATTGAAGGCCCTTCAATAAACACCCCTTTTAATTCTCTTAATTTTGTCCAGCCTCTGTTTTAGGTAGCCAGAGCAATGCCAGAGGTGCAGGTTCCCTTGCCCAGCACCCCCTGGGCTCTCTGCTGGTGGGGGCAGACTGGTGCATAAGTGATGGTGCAGCTTCAGCCTCCCCAGCATGTGAGGGAGATCTGCCTGGGCTCCTGCTGCCACCCAGGGAAGCATTTGGGGCATTTGCTGTGCTGCAGTGAGTGTCCTAACTTGGGCAAAGGGGTTTTACTGGGACAGGAAAAGCAGGGCCCAGGGTAGCAGGTAACAGAAAGGTAAAAATGCCGTTTTTTACAGAGGAATGTTTACTTTCTTGGTGCCTGCTCTTCCTGACCCATAAAAGCTGCCAGCTGTGGTGTCAAGCTGATAAAATGTTCACGCAGCTCTAGCCAGAGCAATGAACTATAACCAAAAAAACCGAGGGAGGTTTGGGGTTTTTTCTTTGGCTTTTGCCAAGAATTCAAGCAAAAGTGTAAAAATGTATTTTCCTCACTGGTGTCACTTTCTACTCCTAAAATCCATCTGTATAAGCATGTCTGTCTCACCTTTGGGATGCTGGTTATTCCTTCTCCTTTGGTTTGTACAGGTCAAGGATGAAACGCAGCCTTAGCTTCAGGTCTCTAATTCTGCTAATAGGGAGATACCTGATAGTCTTGTGCAGCTTGTGTGCCCTGGAGATGTGATCACCAGATATTTCTTCTGCTGATGGCTGATTGCTCATCTGAGTAAACTGGAATAATTCAGGGGAAGTCTCAGGTTTCTTTTTCCTTTAGAATAGAACAAAGCATTTTGCATTGAATGCAAAATCATTTGAGATAAGTGATGAGATTACTCAGTCAAAGCCGAATAAAAACTGGGAGGGATGTAATTCATTGTTTTATTTTTTTCAAGCTGCTGACATGATGTGAGAGTTGCTAATGCAGTATGAAGTACAAATGATATGCAAAATTCCCTGATAACTACCTGGGAATTCTCATTCCATCAGCAACTTCTATGTTATCGTAAATGAGACAGCTTGAAAGGCACTTGTTGCGTTTTGTATTGCATGCAAAAGTCATTTACACTTCAAATGAACTGGCCTAGATTATTTTTGATGGGTTTTTCCTGCACAGCTTTCATAAGGAATGGAACAATGCTGAATTACTACTCTATAACATTTAACAATTCAAGAATCATGGGACAGATAAACACCCTGGTGAAGCTGCTTAGCAGCTGGAATTGTAAAAACGAGTCAGGGAGTCAGACTGGGATGTCTGATCACCTCTGAAAACTGAGAAATGCTTAGATTTTAATTGTAATTGGTTTTTATGTTCTGATAACAGAACTCAGAAGGTGAATGTGTGTTTGTCTCTCGGGACCGCCAGGCTCAGCCCCAGTGTTTGGTTCCCATCCAGTGTGAATGGTCAGAGATGTGAATTCAGGAGTGAAGCGGGGAGGGAGGATGAGCACGGAGTTTATCTTCATCCAGGAGGTGAAATAAAGGGAGTCTCTCCAAAGCTACAGGGCTCAATTCTCAGCTGCTGTGAACCACACAGTTCATGTAACTGAGACTGAGCATCTGCCCATGTGACTTTATCTGTGCCGTGTACAACAGATGATGAAGTACAAATGCACGTTGAGGTGATGTGGGCTGTGTGTAAGGATGAAGCAGGAATGTGCCTAAAAGCCTCCTAATCTCCAGTTTGTTCAATTCCTGCTATTTATCTCCCCATCACCATTGCAGTATCTCTGTATTAATCTGGAAGGCTCTCCATGCTGAATATGATGAATGTACAGAAGTCCAAAAAGGCCTGCAATGCTCATGGCTGCTGTGTTAAAGATAATTATATGGTGTTTCTAGTCCAGATGCAATCCTGGGAAGCATGAAAACAGCTTGGGGATGTATGCTCATGGTGCTAGGAGAGGTCAGCAGGAGGTAGATGCTCACAAACTAATTGGACTTCTGGGATTTCATTTTAAGGAGAGCCTTCATATAAAACACTGTACGTACCCAGGATATGCTGCTCAGTTGTTTCCTAAACTGACAGTTGTTTTAAGATAAGAGATGTTTTTATTTCACTGAAGCCCTTTTTCTCCAAGTCCAAAGGAGCCTGGAAACTATTATCTCACGGAAAAATACCTTGGGGTATGTGTGTGGAAAAGGTGATGTGTTGAGCAGCGCTGGCAGGGTCACCCTGCGTGCCTCAGTCTCCTTTCTGAATGCTGTTTATGAAGGAGAAAAACTGGCTTGAAATGCAAAGGATGTGAGTGGCTGTGGGTTTTATCTAACACGGTACAAAGTGGCCCATGGTGAATTGAGGGAGGTGTTGCTACCTGGGGGAGGCTCTTCATCCTCCCTGTGTGGCTGGAGTGATACAAACGCTCTGTGTTGACTTTTGATGAATATTCATCAGTTGTGTGTGTGGAGGGCTTTACAGCCTGTCACTGCAGCCCTATCTTGGGCGTTAGGGACAGGGGACAGCTCCTGTGTTTGGTGTCTGATGTTGGGCAGGTGAAATAACCTCACCCTGTGAGCCTGGAAGGGCCAAGGCTTGTGGGTACTGAAAGGGAGCCCTGCACTGCTCGGAGAATACCAAACAGGGAGTGCCCAAGGACAAACAAACGTAGGAAAATAAAAAGGAATCCTGAGCAGGCAGTAAATATTGTGCTCAGGAGGCTTCTCTCTTCATACCCTGAATTTATGGCCTCAGTGCCTGCATTTTCCATCTCACATCAGCGTTGTTCTGGGCCTGCCTAGGTGATGGTGTGCTGACCTTTTTCATTGTTTATAATTCTTGTGTGCCAGGATAGTACTAACAGAGTTGCGGGACACATTTTAAAACCCCCCAAAGTTGCTTTTTTCCCCCCTGTGATGGTGTTCCCCTTTCCCAGTGCTCTGCTGGTCTCTGCTTGCCTCTGCAAGGCCCTTCACGATTCCCAGTGCTCTTCCAGGAACACCTGCATCCTCTGTCCCTGAGATGGCTGGAGCCATTTGGGTGCTGCCATCTTAGCAAAGGTCCCTGTTTTGGGAGCCAGGTGGGGACACAGGGTGGATCCTGCTGCTGGCTTTGATTGGGATTCTGTTCTGTGGACTTGAGTGTGTCAGATTCAATAGTCCAGCCTAAACTGCTTGTCTGGGTGTCCGTTCAGAGGTGGCTGCAGATGCTGTGTCTGTTGAACACCATCTCTCTCCTCACTCTGGGGCAGGACCAGTGTGCTCATAACTGGGGAAACAACTCCAGCACTGAACGGTCCCTACCCTTCCCTTCCAGCCTTCACCTCCTCTAGCACAAAGTCCAGGGCAGAATAAACTTAAACCAGAAAGTTCACCTTGAAACAAGATCGCTCCACTGACTATTCCCCGAGCCTTGTGTAATGCAGAATTGCAGTGTTGCTGTTGTGGAGAGGGAGGTGCTGGGGTGAAGAACGGGAGGATGGAAAGCAAATTGCCTCCATAAAGCACTTCCTGAGGTGGATGAGCCCCATCTGACATGTCAGACTTGGCCTGTTCATTGGAACAGGTCTTGCCTGTGACACTGCTTGCAGGATAACTTTGCATCCCAGCTGATTATGCCCTTTCTTCTCCCAGTACCTTGTATTTGGATAAAAATGTGCTTTTTGTCTTTTTTTTCTTCTTCTTTGGATTAACAGCAAATCACTGTTTCTTTGTTAGGTGATGGAGAAGGTTTTAATTTTCCATGCTGAAAATCACCCAGCAGCTGTTGAAATGAAAAATCTGTTTTGTAAGAAAAACAGAACAACCCAAAAATTACCAGTAGCTAAAAACTACTCGCAGCATCTGTTGTTTAACTGTATCCATTTGCAATTAAAAACAAACTGTAATAACATATCAGCATTCAGCTCCATTAATTTTATTTCTTTTTTTTAAATATTATTTTATTATGCTTTCAAGTGGGTTCTGCAAAAGTACAAAAGATACTAACAATACTTAATAAATGAATAGGCAAATATATAAGCTTATTATAATTTTGTACAAAGTCTGTTGGAGATGTGTAATTTTTCTTAAAATAAACAAATTGATACAAAATTATAACACTTCCAGAAAAAAGGTCTATGAGCAATGATTAGGCTCACACCTGTTCAGCCACTAAAGCTTAATTGCTCGTGATTTTGTGTTTGAGGGCTCCATAGCTCACTCCTGTCATGCCGTTCACTTTGGGATCTTTGTATTATTATTTTCTTATTTCTCGCTTGCACACGGCTACAGAGATGTGTTCTTTGAGTTATTATGGTTCAATATCATACCAGCCCCTGTGTTTAGGTTTAAAGCTGTTTCAAATCAGTGCAAACTGGCCTAAGCTTGGCTTAAATGAACCATGGAGGCAGCTCCTCACGCAGGATCCCAGACCCCTTGCCCTGCTGGGGAAGGACATGGCTGCAGGCTCACAGGCCTGCCTCATCTCTTGCCTCTGGCAGTAATTTAGCTAATTAGCTCAAATATAGCGCCTGAACTTAGATGAACTCCTGTATGCAGGTAAAATCTGGGGCTCCCAGCTTTTCACTCAGCTGATATCCGTGTGTGCCTGCTCTGACTGACAGTAATTTTTCTAATTTGTGGAGCAGGAGGAGACTCATTCTGTGCCTTCCACTTGCGGACAGTTTTCTGAACGGTTCAGTCAGCTATTGCTTATATCTATCTGCAGAAATGCCCTCTCCACACAGCTGATACATCAAATGGAGACACTTAAACTGGTGCTCTGGTTGACGCTGCCGAGATGCATTTTCCTTTCTCCTTTTTCCCTTTTTTGTGTGCGGTGGGAAGTTGATACGTCGTGTACGTGTCTCTGTGTTCCACAGTATCACGTGTAAGGTCTGTTTATAAATGCAGCTAATGAAATTGGGGACCGTGTGGCCTCCAACCATTTAAAATAATGGCATGAGCAATCTCGCTCCATTACGTTTGAGTGGAAGCAGTTCATGCTGAAGTGCTGCTTCCCCCGGGAGCCAGGGAGCCCTGATTGAATCTTACTTGCAAAATGGCCAGTGAAGACAAGTTTGTTGCAGGGCAGATGACAGCTCTGACTCGACAGAAACTGCACTGCTCAGGGGAAGGGCTGCCTTGAGCCTGTTAATGCATTTTTCTTTCTCCTTCACTGCTGTCCTGCAGGCTTTGCTGCAAAAGCATCAGCCCCGTGGTGGTGTTTGCCAGAGGCGCTGAGGTGCAGTGCTGCCTGCAGGGTTGTGCTGGGTGATGCTGCTCTGCTCCTGGCTGCAATGGCTTTGAGCTTTCTCCTTTTAGCTCTGTGGTCCAGAGCAAATAGTTCCTTTCAAGAGGGTGGTTCTCCAGCGTTAAAAACTCTGTCCTGTCTTCTGCCATACTTTTATCCAACACAAATTTATAGGAATTTTCTTGACTACCACGAGGTTCTTCTAGCAAAGGGATGGCCAGGCCATTGAGCAAACAACTCTCCTTTTTTTATCCTGCTGTCATGTGTTTCAAAACACAGAAGTTGTTGGGAGCTGCTTAACAAATGAGTTTTGACAGAGGGTGATGAGCTGATGTGTGCTCTGCTGCAGTCTGTCAGTCTGGAGCAGTGCCCGTGGTTGACGGGGCGTTGTTTCGGTGAGGAGACAGACAGACCATCCCCTCGTGGCCACTTGGCAAGGAGAACTTATTTTCTCACCACCACTGGTCAGTAGTGTGGGGACGAGAAGCCTGAAAATATGTGATGCTCCTGCCTCTGGCTCAAGGTTCACCGTGGATCCTAAGCCTGCTTTCTGTTCCTGCAGGAAAAGCTCTTGGGGACAATTTCAGCACTGTGGGGGAGTTGCTGTGCACCAACTACCACAATAACACATCCCTGGTTTTGCAGAGGAAAAAATAAAATTGCTCCTGACAAAGGCCTGTAATACTTGAATATAAATACATCTGACAGGAGTTGCAGCTGCATGCATATCAGGCCAGGGCAGCACTTGACTATAACCATGAAGACTGAAGTGAACTAAAAATTCAGTAGAACGCTACAGAAATGGGCTTGCAGGGTACCGGCCTGTATCGAGAGGAAACAGGGCTTCTGCAAGACAAACAACAATTCCCAAATGCTTATCTAGCACAAACACATTGAGCAAAATAAACCTGACTCTTTCGAGTGAACATTTCACGCTGATGAGAAAACTTGGTGACGTCTTCAGTGATGGAAAATAACCGGGGAAAGGGAAATTTGAGAGGGAGAGTGGAGCAGAGTTGGAGGTGCAGATCTAGAAGAGAGGCAAAGCACCTGCAGCTTCTTCCAGACTCCCTTTGCCATCCCTGAGTGGTTGTGGGGTTGTGGACAAGGGCTCGTGGGATGTGGGGAGCAGCAAGGTGCGTCTGCTGGGCCTGCATCCCCCTGGACACCGTGGATCATCCTGCTCTGTCTTGGCACCGTGGCTGCTAACTCTGTGTTTTCTGTAGTGACATTGTGCAAGGCAGGCCCAGCCTTTGGAGAAACTCTGCCTGTTATTATCTGTATCTCCAGGAACAGCCCTCTGCACATCCAGCATCCATCTGAGTCTGTCTTTTATGTGCAGCTTTTCCCACCCTTCCCACGGTTTTACAGGCACATAATAATTTTACCAAAAGAAAAGTTGCAAATCCAAGGAATTCAGAGTTAAGCTGAAGTGCATCATAAACCTCAATGAGAGGGTTATTTTGCTGTACTGTTCTATCATATTGGGGAATTAATTTATCAGAAGTGCAAGAGGAGGTTGGTGCTTCTCTCTGCCACGTGGCTTAGAAATGTATGGGTGAGTGTAATGGTGTTTCTCAATTTCCTGCAACTGGAGTCTGGTGGGGGTTTTTGAGACTACTGAAGGACGCCCCCTTCTGTGTTTTATTGAAGATGGCGTGTGAACAGTGTCCCACAAGCGTGGTTTGCAGAGCCATGCGTTTCATTGCCAGGCTGGAAGCTTGCAGCCTGGAGATTCCCTGTGGAAGTTTGTGAAGGGAGAACGAGCACTTGGGAAAACTCGGAATGGAGGGGATGCAGTTTATTGGCTCAGTTAGCCTGGCAGTCTCCCTGGGGTACACCCAGAAATCATGATGGCACATGTCACGTGTCCCTGTGCACAATATTACATTTGGATGCCATTTGAAAAAACGGGATGGTTCTAGTGCATAACTGCAAATTATCTCTTGCTTTTATAATTAGCTTTGCCTGGATAAAATGTAATGAAATACAATATTTGTCCTCATGTGAGACAGTTGATTAATTTAATCACAGCTCTGATGAAGAGCTCATTTTGCTTCTAAGTTTCTTTCCAGTTTTAGTTTCTTTTGCCTTTGAAGATGCGATTGCTGCTGATTTGGGGGTCACTTGGAATTCCTGTCTTGTGAGAGGCAGGGTGGAATGCTGAGTAATGCACAGACTCTTGAAGCTGTGATTCACCCCCTCAGATCATGTTAGGATTTGGATTTCACTTGTGTTAAGGGCAAGAATTATGCATAAAATACATTTCTCAACTGGTTCTAAGTTTGATGTGGCTTGAATCTGAGCTCTGGGTTCAAACCTGCTCAAACTAATAAGTTTTGAGTTATTAATAACTTTTTACATTAATGACTTTTAAAGAGATGGAAATATAATCAAGTGTCCATATAATCTGCTACTGTCAGTTTGAACATTTGCAATATTTAGCCGACTGTGACAGCAAATGGCCTGGGGAGTTAGGACTGAGAAATTGAATGTTTCTTCTCTCAGCTGGGCAGGTAATTCCTTCACTAACCCCATGAATTTCAATATTAAGCCTAGATCAGATCCCAAGGCTTTTTCACCTTTTCTGTTTGTAAGGTTTCGTTTTGACCCGATGGAAAGGTCACAGCTCAGGGCAGCAGTTTCCCATCAGTGTCTTCCACGTGGGCTCACCTTGCGCTCTGTTGTGTTTCCTGGTTTCCTCCCATTTCGCACTGCTCAGGTTCCGCTCTTCCCTCTGTCCTTCCTTTGCAACCAGCTACTTTATTTTAATCTTCTTGACAGGACCCTCTTATCTGTTCTTGCCAAGCTCCATTTAACCAGTTCTGCCTTGAGCAGATTTGTCTTTCTGCCTTCCGATTTCTCGCGCCATGAACAGGCCCTGCGCTCCCATCGAAATGGAATTTTTGGATAATTTTAGCCTCTTGAATCCAGGGTTTCTCTTCTCCTGGGAATATAAACAGTCATACCCACCCATGGCCATGGGTGGGAAGCTCTGTTGTTTCTCAATCTTCAACTCTTCCTCCAAACCCAGTCCAGGCCTCTGCTAGTCTGAGACCTCCTCTGTTGAAGCAAAAAAAAAAAAATCCCAAAAACCAAACACCCACAAAAAACTGTGCCTTGTGCAGCCTACTGGATTTTCCCCTCTGGTTTCAAAGCCCAGGCTGGTCTGTTTGGATAGTAGAAGATGATTTTGTAGCAGTGAATTATTGCAGGGCTGGTGGCCAGCAGCCTCTGTCTGAAGGCTCTTTTTTCGAGCATGTGAAGATTTATGGGCAGCTCCAGCAAGTGCTGAGCACGCTGCTGGGTGTTGGGCCAGCTCGCTGCGCTGCACGGGGAATCATCTGAGCTTAAGATCTTTTTTAGTAACTGAAATATATTCCCTGGGGAGCCTGAAGTGGTCAAAATGTTGGGTTATTTTTTGTTTGGTTGTTTGGGGGGTTTTGTTGTTTTTTTTTTCTTTAAGCATCCAAAAGTACCATACTGAAAAGGTTATATGAAATTAAGAGCATTTACGTTTTCTTTCTCTCATTTTTTAAATTGAAAATTAGAGGGAAGAAACTGCTTAGTTTTCTTTCTTCCTTTATGGCTGAATCTTTCACAGCAAAGAATTGCACTTTCTCTCCTAATTCTCCTCATTTCACATATACCTTTGAGTGATAATTTCCATCCTTTCTTGATAAATAAATAATTTTCATTTCAGGACACATTTGAATGCAATTTTAAAATAAAATTGATTTTCCATCTTTATGTAATTAAACTGTGTGGTCAGAAGGAAATTGTGTTGGAATAACAAACCTGGTGTGTTATTTCCTCTTTCTGTGTATGTCCTTAAAAAACAAAACAAAGCAAAGCCACTAACAAAATGTGCCTGGAAAGGAAGCTGTAGTGTCTGATGCAGCTGTAGTGTCTGACAAAGACTTATTTTTTCTTCTATCAACAGAGAGAGGTCACTCTGAGACTCTGGCTGAAGTTGCCTTGTGTGATATAGATTTTGAAATTGCAGTGTGATTCCTCACTTTTTAATCAGCAGAGAAGTGCATGAGAACTTTCCCAAATTAGCATCACTATCCAGTGACCTCTGTAGGGGTGAAAAGAGAAGAAAACCTCCTGAGACCAGGATGATTAATTGGTTAAAACATTGAATCATGACAAAAAAACCTGAGGTGGAGTCCTGTTTAAAACATGTCTCAACTGGTGGCACCCACACTTCCTTTATTTAGTATTTTTAATGCTGTTGCGATCCATTAAAAGGTGTCAAATGGGCTGCTTTGCAGTTCCAGGTGTATTCTGGTAGCTGTTTGCTTTATTAGCATAAACGTTAGCTATGAGGGAGCAAGCGTGCTTTACATTTCTCTTCGTTCCAGAGTCTGTAATTAGCTGAAGTCTGTCCTTTGCTGAGGGGAAAATGCTGCATTTGGGCTCTTGTTTCCCTTCCTCCTTGGCCAGCGTTTGGCCGGAGCAGCCTGTTGGGTCCAGCAGCAGTCGGGTGTTTCGCAGGTGTCGTGTTTCGCATATTCAGAGCTGTCTGTAATTAATGCCAAAATTCTGCCTCACTGTGACCACAAAATGGGCAGGTGCACTTTAGTAAAACATCTGTTTCGGTCTATGATCAATGTGAGCTTTCTATTTCTCCAGTTTCCCCTCAAAAACACCCAAACTCCAACAAACAACAAAAAGAAAAAGATAATTTTTGGTGTGTTTTAACGCAGCAAACTTGCTGAGGTGCCTTGGGTCAGTCCAGAAGCTCGTTCCTTCCCATGCAGGGCAGTGACTGTCCTGGCTTTGGGTGCCTTAGGATACCTGCCTGTTTTGAGTTTTACTGCATCTTCTTTTCCTGCACCCTAAAAATGGAGACTTTAAAACCATTTCACCTGCACAACTTGTACATTACATTAGGATTGGTCTCTGAGCTAACACTGGGTCTTGTTAGCTGTGTGATTTGAACACAATTTGTGTGTGAAAACATGCCAGGAAATCTTGAACTTGAAGAAAATCTTGTGCTTGCTGCAATTCAAACACGAGTGAGTACTTAGTGGATGCTGTTGGTTCAGGGTAGGGCACAGCAGCCTGGCCCTCGACCTGCAGGCTGAGGTACCCGCCGTGTCTGGGATGCTCTGAACCTGCCACAGCCAGGGGCTCGCTGCAATTAAAGTCCCAAATGTTCAATGAGATGCAGGCAGATAATGCTGTCTGGCATTTTAGTTAATACTCAAGATGCTGAAAAGCTCCAAGAGGAATTAGGGGGAAGGATGGGCTATTCCTGGTGAGGACGGAGTGATTGGTGAGGGGATGCAGCTGCAGCTCATTGGCGTGGGCACCAGTCCTTCCCTGCCTCGCAGCGCTTGGACCACGTGCCTGGGAAAGTGGCACATCCCAGCCACCTGCAGCAATGGCACAACTGTGATTTCTGCCTCCTGAGGAGTTGGGAGAATGAATCTGATGATGATGAGGTGCTTATGGGTACAGCAGGAACAGGGCCAGACAAGGCTCTTCAGACAGGGCCTGGGAGGGGCTGGGAGCAGGCCTGGAAAGTGACTTTGAAATTTGCGCATAGGGAGTTTGTACCCACACAAGGAGATTACAATTGCTGCCTATCTCTGACAAAATCGTTCCTGCGTGTGGCAAGGGGGGCAAACAGCTCCTGCAGCAGTGCCTGCCCTGGGTCAGTGTCTCCAGGGAAAATCAAACTCTGAATTTTGCCGACTGCCTCGTGCCGCCGCTCGTTCCCCTGGCCGCCACCTCGGCCCTGCAGAGCAGCCAATCTTCCTCCCTGAGAAATCTGAGTGTTAATAATTCCTGGCAAGTGTTGTGCTGAAGCAGACAATTCTCTAACGCCAGCCAGACATGGTGAGCAGTTACACTGGACAGGGCAAGGAAAACACTTCATTCATGTCTGAATTCCTTGCTCTCCGCAGCCTCCCGGGGCAGATCCATTTCACACGGGTGCTTCCCTTGGAACTGCCTCCGGTGATGGTCTAGTATGCCGTGGTGGCTGCTTATTGCTGTAAGAATACCCCTTGGCTTGAGATTTACTATTTTTTTAAATTTTCCCCTGTTTTTTAAAGGTGATTAAAAGTGGTAAAAATATCCAGATTTAATCTTGCTTGGTGATGGGGTATCTGGTTGCCCAGTGTCACTAGGTCAATGGGAACTGTGGGCCAGGTGTGTTCAACTGGGCATATTCAACATGTTTATTTGCTCGGTGTAAGCCTGGTTAGTTATTTTATTGTTAGTTTTATTTGAAATTAGACCTTCCCTTCCCCCCTGCCCTCAGTATTTCTACCCATTGTTTTTCTGCACAACATTTTTAAGGTATTTTACAAATGGATATTAGAAATTGGATTGACTGGGGAAAAAAATTATGATAAAGGAAAAGTTTTGACTGTGTTCTGAGTACTGTTTGTTTTAAAAGTCATTGGGGAAAAGCAAAGCGAGGTGGGCTAAAAATTCCAGCATTTCCTTGGGATATTTTCAATTTAGAGAAAAAGGGTGGTTTATGACTAAGTCTCACTTGGAATTGCTGATGCTTGCCTGATCTCCAGGGGTTAATTCACAGTGTGGTTGTCCATGCTACATAAGGATCTCTCTGTGCTGACAGACATGAGGTGTGTGAGAAATTAGTATCTGTGCCATGAGAATATCGTTAACTCCACTGCTTGCATCTGGGAAGACCTTTTTCTATTCTTCAGGGACGACATCTTCGAGCTCTACCCTATTGATTCACCTCTTAAGTCTGAGCTGCTGTGGGGTCAGCAGGTGTGTGTGGGCTCTGGGATAACGAGCTGCTCGATCCCACTTAATCCACAGGAGCTGCCCGTGGGTAAATAGGAGGTAGCTCAAGGCTGCTTGACTTAGGTTTAGGAAAATATTTGTAATCACAAATATCTTTTTAATATCAACATTTTTTAGGCCAAGTAGCTTCAAGGGTTTATGGAAGTGTTTTAGATCTCCATTTCATCGGGTAAGTAGGATATAAACACCAAATCAAGTGTCTTTTAGTCTTTATGTTCCCAGTGCAAGAGAGATTTTTGTGATAGATATTCTTAAAAATTGTTGAAAGCAGTGGAATAGTCCTGTTTTTAAAATATAACATATTCCATGCAAGAAGAGATCCACGTAGTGCTGTTTGATGCTGTGTAAATATTTGTATATAAATAGAATAATCCTTTTTTAAACAAATAACTCCGAGGAGAGTAGATTTCCGCTGTGCAAAGACTGTGCATGTAACAGTTTTCACCTACCAGTTCAGCAGTGCGTTCAGATTGTAATTTATTTGCCCGAATTGTACCAGGGACAGTGGCAGAGGCAGCTGCCAGTGCTGCTCACCACACAAAACCAGCAGCTCCCACACTCACAGGTGTCCTGCTAGTGACACTTCCCTGTCTTTCCTTTCTCCTTCTAATGGATCCCTGATTGAAATTACTGTCCAGTGTGCAGAAGGAGAGTTTTTGGCAGTTCATGCTTCACTAAGAGGTTTCTAATGACGTTAGAAAAGCTGTAAAGTGAGATCAAATTTCCCTAAACAAATTAAGATTATTTCACAGCAAAATTCATTTTTTTAAATAATGAGATGTCTAGATGCACTGCACTCTAAAATGGATGCCCTTCAGATATCTAGAATGAAATAGCATTTGTGTTTAATGACACTTAATTTTTATTTCCCTCTTTTTATTTAGAACTAGTGAAAGTGACACATTGCTGTAATATTTCCAGATTGCTGCATTATTTTTACAAGGTGGGAGGGTGCTTCCTATTTCCCCTGGCAGTCCTGAGAAACCATTGTTAATGACTTAAATTAGAAATAATTTTTCCTAAACACCTGTAGGAGTAAATCTGTGTGACAGAGGCACTTTTTGAGAGCAGGATCCAGCCTTCTGCACAAAGTTGTCCCGTGCCCAAGCAGGGTAGTAGAAGTGATTGATGTCTGAGCTGAGTTGTTTGGGTTTTTTAATTCTTCTCCTACCTATAATTTCCTCTTGTTCTCCCCTCACGCCGTACGGGGTGGTGGTGAAACAGCTGTCCTAGGATCTAACACGAGAGATTTTCTCAGCAGATGGTGGGAACCTTAACTTGGCGTGTGCCTTGAATACCAACAGCTGCTGCTGTGGCGTGGAGGTGTTGGGATGACTCCTGGGCAAACACCGAGTGCTGCTGGAGGGAGACACAGTGGGGCAAAATCCACTGGCTGGGATGTTTCTCCTCCTCCAAACCAAGCTGGTTCCTTAAATCTATTCATCGATCTTTATTGGTGTTAAAGAACAACTGTTAGCACTGAAAATCAGGTCTGTAACGTGAGCTTTGAAACAATTCACATCCCGAAAATGAAGCTGGAGCTGGCAGATCAAAGCTCTGGTGAGGGGCAGAGCTGGCAGGACATGCACAGGGACACAGCTCCATCAGCTGTAAATGAAGTGAATTATTGTTCAGTTAGAGAGTCCCAGGGCCCTGCTCTGGTGTTTCTTCTCAAATCCTGGTGCCCAGCATAATGACACATCTGCTTGATGTATGGAAAGAGTTTACATGAATATCCAAACAAAGCAACTATTTGGAGAGATTTAAATGAGCAAAATAAAGAAGAGGCTCTGAGCTGGGACATCACTGAAAGTTCATAAGGAAAGGACAAAGGGTTGGCGAGGAGCTGAAAGATACGGCACCCAGATATTTCAGTGATATTCAACAACCTCACTTTTTGGGCAGCTGTGAGCTCAGTTTTAGTTACTCGGAGCCCACAGTCAGCGATTCCCCTGTCTCTGAGGGCAGGAACATGTTCCTGGCTGATTCTCCTCACGCAGCTCGAAGGAAGCGAGCGGCTCCAGTGCTGCTCTTCTGGGCTTTGCAGTGAAAGTTGCTTCGTTTCCTTACAAGATTTATGTGCTGCCTTCAGATGCACACGGGTGGCTTCTTGCTGAAGTTCCTGTTTCTACGGCTCTGAGGTAGAAATCCACATGGATTTGTTGCCTTCAGTGGGGTGATGTAATTAAGGTGAGCTGAGCTCTAGGCCTTAGGGAATTCTTAACATTTTAACCTAATTTGAGTATAACTTTAAAGGCAGTCATAGATAAAGTTAAATTTGTGCTTTAGGGTTGGTTATTTTTGTTTGTGTTATTCCCATAGCCTTGTAATCCACTTGGGCACGAGTAAACACAGCAGAATGAATCCCACAATGTTGGTTGTTTCTGGAAAGGGATGTTGTACGTTGACAAAGAAAATACTAAATTATTAAGTAGTTTTCTAAATATGTTCCCTGTCAGAATAAAATTAATGGGAGGGTAGAGGCAATTGTTATACTGAGGCTAAGGCTTGAGATTTGTGGATGGAATAGAAATCATTTTTATGTAGAACAACAGCTTGAGTCTGAAATGCTTCTGTTCAATAAAACCCTTGCTGAAGGCAGCAGAGTTGGTGTTCATTTGTATGGGAATGGTTCTTTATCTTGCACTGAGATTTTTTACCTAAAAGAACCTAAATTTTGTCTCAAGCATGGTACTCAAAAAAACTTTCTAATTTGTAATGGCAAGCCCATGAAAGACTTTTATTTTGTATAGTATTTTAAAGATGCCAGTAAGTATATTTTGAAGATGAGGATAAATAATCTTCTATAGAAGGCAAGTCTTAGAGGCTACAGAGGATCCTGGGAAGGGAGGCTTTCAACCTGTCTGTGCCATAAGATATCAGCCTCTAATTAGCAAAATCAAACTCATCAGTGGCCATTAGGGCTGTGGATGCCTTTTGGTGCTGATGCCTTAAGCACTGGTAAAAATAAGACACAGCAGTACAGGGAAAAGGGGATTACCTTGGCTTTAATGGGATCCCAGGTGCACAACCTGTCCAAGGTGGAAACAGCCGAGCAGCACCCCTCGTGTACAATGCAGATACAATTTTATGGACCTCACAAATGAGCAGATCTATCCCCAATAAGAAACTTAACAAATGAGGGAACTGTCCCCCTATCCTACCCCCAAACGAGACTACACCCGAGTTTAAAAACATGTTCCAGAGAGGAGGCTCCGTCCAAGGTTTGAGCCTCTGGTTTTGAGACAGTCGGGACGTTTTGTCTTCCCTTAGAGAACCCCCAAACTGAGCTCAATCTCAGCCTCCAAGGGTTATCCACGTGTAGGGCTGAGGGTACAAGGAAAGGGAAAGGGTATAAGGAAAGGGAAAGGGTATAAAAAGAAAAGACAAAAAACCATCAGGCATCAGTGCCTATTGGCATTGCTATTTTGTTGGCCATACATTCCGTGGTGCCTCGGGACCGTTGCTCACTTGCTCCATTGATGCACAGGTCCCGTTGTGCCGATCCTCTCACACGGAGCTGTTCTCGAGGCTGCCCAGCCCGGTGGCGTGTGGTGTTTGGAACTGGGAACGTCGGCTGCCTGGCACAGGTGCTGCTGTAGAAACATCCTGAGATTAACCAGAATTCATTTCCTTGCAAGGCTTAAGGTGAAAAAGAAATTTTTCTTCTTTAGATCAGAGACAAGAACTGTTTTCAGGTTTCTTTTGTACGTAGGACCTGCTGTCTCCTGGGATAATTTGGGCATTTTCATCTGAATTCTTCCTCCTGCTGGTGTCTGTGCCTTCATGAGGCCCTTTCTGGTTCAGGCAGGGGTCCTTGGTACTCGTTTGAGATGTGCCACAGGGAGGGTGGTGCATTTCTTTGCCTTCAGCCATGACCCCGCAGCGCAGAGCTCACCGCTGACAGCCACATTACTGCACGCGCTCTGCTCCTTTTTCCTGCCTCTCCCATGCCTGGGCCATGGGATGCTGCTCTTCTGCTGCTTTGTGCACTGCTGCAGTTCCAGCAAAGCCTGGATATTTGGTGGTAGGAACAGCATCTGTAAATCCTCATTTGTTTAATGACAGAACGTTGGAAGGGCCTGACGGTGCTGTGCTAATCGCTGTACGTGTTTAATAAAAGGAGCTGTGTGGTAAATGTCAACATCAAAATCATGTTATTTAATATGGATCTGTGCAAGCTGCTAACTGCTTTTGATCAATTCATATAAACATGATGCATCCCTTAATTGTATTAAATTTAAGTAAATTTAACAATTAATCTTCATTTAATTAACACTGCAGTTTTGACAGCCTATCACTTAGTGATTGTTGTAGACTCTTTTAAGCAGTCAAACCAAATGCTATTTATTTATTTATTTATTTATTTATTTATTTATTTATTTATTTATTTATTTATTTGCACTGCTTTTTGAGAGGACATGTTTCAGGGAAGCACCCTATAAGGCAAAGGCTGGATAAATCATTTGCAGTGTGTGTGGAGTTAAAGTGCTGCCCTGGCCAGCTGATCTGGCTTTGAAAGCATCGTGCTGCATTGCGAGCACACAAGAATCTTCACTTTTATTCTTTGGAACTTCTTGTTCACTGAGACTGCCTGGCAAACAAGGCCGTTCCTGCTGCTTAGGGAGTAAGTGCAGAGCTACGGAGTTGAAGGAAACTTTATTAATCCCACCTCTGGCCCTTCAGTCTGATTGATTTTTGACATGGCTACTGGAAAACCACTTTTTTTTCCTTAATTCACTGTTCCTTCAGCTTTTTTTTTTCTTTTTTTTCTCTTTTTCTTTTTTTTTTTTCCTTGTGATCAGCTAATGCTGAAACGCTGTGGGAAGAATTTAGTGAATATTAAAGAAACAGTAATTTAAATTACAGGGAAAAGGTAATAAATCACTATGCTTGGTACTCATTCTAAACTTCATCTCATTTGGAGACTTTTTTCCATGTTGACAGAATTAAAATATTAATTTCGTTTCCAATGACTCTCTTTCAGCTCCATTTTATGTTTCTGCCTTAGGTTTTTATAGATTTTGTCACTTTAAGAAATGTACCATTAAGGGCAGGTGTTTAATTATCTGATTTGCTTTTCCATTTAAACTTCCAGAATGATTTCCATCTAAAGATCATCTCTGCTGGGTATTTGGTTATAGGATGTAGATCAGTCACATGGAGATATTTGTATCATCTGTCACATACACTGGAAAATGAAATTTTCATTTCATTCAGAAATTAGTGTTTGCTGCTCATTTGGGGTTATCCCTTTCGGGTGCAGTACAGCTCAGGAAAGTAAATCCACTCTGGATGCACCACTGCTCTGTGGTCATGGAGCTGGGCTGGGAAAGGACAGCAAATTGAGGCCAAATGAGCTCCGTTAAAGTTAAAACCAGTTACACAGGATGAAGTATTCCTAGATCTGGAATCTCCAGGAGTATGAGCATGTGCCAAGTCGTACCTCATTGTGGTGAGACCTGGATGAGTTTAGGAAGGGAAGCAGGATTATCCTTCTCCAAGACCCATGGAGCCCCTCAGGAAATACACTGTGTACATATTTCCTTGTAAACCCTTCAATCCCTGCATTTCCAATGATTCAAAAAAGCAAATTATGAACCTTTTTGGTAGGGTTTTGCTGTGGTCTCAATCTTTTGGTCCTTTACAACCACGAGTAATCTCTTGCTGTGTAGAAACTGGACATTTCTCCAGCTGGTGCCACTACTTCTGCTTTTCCCAATATTTAAATTATTCCTCAAACTCTAAGTGTGATGTAAATCTCTGAACTCTGGTTCTTCTCTGTGGCAGACAAATGGGATATCCCCACAAAGGAGATGCCCCTGCAGCATCTGCTGCAGCGATTGCAAAGCGATGGTTGATTAATTCTCTTCACGTTTTAGGTTGGTTTTTGCTGTTTTAACGTCCAGCAAGGCTTTTTGCTCTGGCATCGATGGAAAATGGAACACTGCCAGTTGCATGTAGCAGTTGTTGTTGATCTGCATCTGATGTCAGAGCCAGCAGAGGCTGTGGAGGTGGGAGATGGGGAGGGACGAGGTGGGAGACAGGACAATGACATCACTTTGAGCTGCACAAACCCACTGGCTGGGAAGATTTCACCCCTGGGCTGCTGTGCCCGGGAGGCTTCTGTGTGCCCACGGTGCATGCCCAGGGCCTGAAATACAGCCCTGGCTCCTGTGTCCCTGACACTAATTCCACACTTAATGAGAACTTCTTAATTAGGCCTGTTCCAGAGGAGCACTTACTCCCCACTTATGCAATGAATTTCCTGTAAGTAAAAGTGTAGTACAATAATTGTGATGCATGATGGGCGTGTTTAGATAACCCTCCTATTATTTTAGGAAGTGCAGTACTTCAAAGAAAACTTATCCCAAGGTGTCCCTTAAACTTTTCTTTTGTGTTACCCTCTGGATTACTCTCCTATCTTCTTCCTTTGATATGTTAATTCAGTCATTTTTTCTACCAGGGCTCATTGCTCCTTCTTTTTTCTTCCTTTTTTTTAACTGTAATTTAATTTTGTGGAGAGTTAATGCTTATCAGTCTTGTTTAACTAGTTGACAATTTCTGGGGCCGTTTTTCTTCTTTGAAATGAAAGTACTGTTCTGCCTGACTTTTGTGTTTACTAATCTGAGTTACTATTTTTTAACAGATTTTCCTTATTACTGTTTGTTCTCTCTGAAAGAGCAGCACTTATTTTTTTTTCTTGGTTTTAGTTTGAGGTGTTTGGATCTCACAATACTTTAGCATAATTAAGAAACACATATCAAAGCTGCTGACTGAAAGGTTTTGTCAGTCTCTCTTCCACACGCATACTTGTCAACTTTGAAACTTTAACTGAGATTAGTCAAACTTACTGCAATTCATGAAAACCTGACTCTTGTGGGAAACAAATGCTTCCCTCAAGCATTGGGAGCTCCTGTTTCTTGGCCAAAAGCTTCACCTGTCAGCGTTCAGGAAAGCTTGTGCAGCATATGAGATCTGACTTGTTTTCCGTCAGCTATACAGCAAATGGTAACGAATTAATTTACAACTCATTATTTAAACCCTTTGAGCAATAGCTTTAAATATCTATCTGCTGTTGTCTCAAAAATTAAGCACCCGGCTCTGCCACCCGCGCACCGTCCGGATGATGCAGATTCTGCAGGGCTGCAGTTTGCTCACACTGAATTGTAAAAATCTAATTCTTGAGCCCGTTCTTACTCAGCATAAAGCCAATAAACCAGTTTTGTTGTTCGTGCTTCAAATTTAGCAAAAATCATATGGTTTAGCAGGAGCTTAATTATATTTACTGATGAGTTCAGCCAGCTCTTCCAGTGGGTTTTTTCCCGATGGCACTGCAGAAATGTGCTGGCAGTGCAGCTGAAAATATCCCTGCTCAGTTCCTTCCCAGCAGACAGTGGTGCCGTTAGTGTTCCGATGGTGCTGATACCCTAATCTGGGGGAGCTTCAGCCACCAAGGAAGAGGGGAGGAGGGACAGCCCCGGTTTAGGAGTTCATTGACATGTGGCCTTTGGTGGCACTGCAGTGATCTCAGTGAGCTGCTGCTGTTTGGGGACTTGGAGGGTTTGTGTGGTCACCGTGGGGGCTGAAGTGGAGCATGTTAAATTAGATTGAAGTGAATACCAGTCCCAGTCTGTCCATCAGAGTGCAGTCACCTCCCTTGGCTCTCTGTGGCTTTGCTTCCATGGTATTGGTGGCATTTACCTTATTCTTTATTATTTTACTCATTTTCATCTTTGCTGTGAGGGTGGGGAGGCCCTGGCACAGGGTGCCCGGAGAAGCTGTGGCTGCCCCATCCCTGGGAGTGTCCTAGGCCAGATTGGACGGGGCTTGGAGCACCCTGGGCTAGTGGAAGGTGTCCCTGCCTGTGGCAGGAGGGTTGGAATTAGGTGATCTTAAGATCCTTTCCAATCCAAACCATTGTGGAGTTGTGCTTCTGTGATGCTGATGTATTTAACAATACTTTTCAGCTTGTTAGAACTGTACTGTGTCTTTGCCCCTGGGCACTTGAATAGCAATTAACAGTATCAGTACATAATGAGATACTCTCTACATGTTGAAAGTCCTCCTTTTCCATTTATGTGTCTAGAGAACATCAAATGAAATTCAAACCTCTTGGGTGACTGGTTTTTTTCCCCACTCTTGTGCTTTTTCTTGGTGTTTCTGAATCTTGGTATCCAGGGACTATCCCTCTTGCTGATGGAATTAGGAGTCTGTGGTCTACCAGCACAGAAATTCTCCACTGAATATCTCTGCGTAAGACTGGCTCACCATCAGAGGCTAAACTTGGACAAGCCCTGGGCTTTGGGAATATCTTCACCTTTCTGAACTGCATCTTTCTGGCTGGAGCTAGATCCAGGAGCCAGCTGCACTCAAAGACAGGGAAAGTTTGCATCTGGAGATGGATTTCAAGTCTTATCTATGCTTGATTTTTTCTCGGCTCCTCTGTGAGCTCCCCTGTACCACTGTGCAGTTGCTCTGACAGGCAAGACAGAGATTTTGTAATTAGGAGCCTTCCATCATATGGTGTCCCTGCTGTGTCTCATCGCCAGCTGTCTTCCCAGGGCTCAGGAAGCTTTGCTTTTACCATGCTTCACTCAGCATTAAACTGTGTAGAAAAGGCTAAATATTGTAGGCCAGATGCTGCTTTCCCTTTGCCTTTTATCAGCCTAGGGAATAATTCCACTCCTGGGATGGCACTTTGCTCCTTTAGCTGTGTGTGACTGCAAGGGGCTCCTGCTCCTCCTCCGTCCTCCTTGTCCCCTGGCCCAGGGAGGGCCTTTGGCAGGGGATTATTTCCCCTGTGGCCTGATGGTGTGGGACCACCTTTCATTTTGCATTTTGGGAGATTTTGGTGGGCTTCGCTCCAGTTGCATCACGAAGGCAAGCAGAATATATAGTTTTTTCTTTTATTTTTCTCTCAGATTTTTTTTTTTAAATCCTTAAAACAGGAATGGCAGTGACTTCTTTTATCATTAATATGACTGGAGCTAACCTCTCTAGTTATTTACCTGATGAAACGGAAGTTTTCCGCAGTATCCACAACACCAAGAGGCATTCTTTGAACTCCTCCCCATTTCCTTCTCCATTTCTATTTGGAAGTGCTTTTATCCTGCGAGGGAGGAATTTTTTGAGCCTGAAATGAAGAAGCAGCCCCTAAGGGGACTTTAATACAGCGAGGTTACAACTCAGACAATAATTTGGGTCAATTTAAATGGCATGTGGGTGTGGGTTTAAATAAATAGCTTTAACCTTTAGCTTACTGATGGAACTGAAAATAGATACAGGGGTGGGCATATTGGAAGAAATGTGCCATTGCTGCCAGCATTACTTTGAATAAATAGATCTCTCTTCAGGGCTGTCAAACCAGCACCTTCGCCAGGAAGAAGCAATAAGATATTTTTTCTTTTTCCTTTTCTATTTTTTAACCAGCAGCCAAGTCTGAAAGAAGCTCTTACTTATTTTTCTTTTCTTTGGTCGTTTTCTATTCACAGGCATGCACTTTGCAATTTTCTTATATCCCCTAGACTTTTAATAACATTCATAGATCTTTGTGGCTATTTAATTGCCCAGTCACAGCTGGATGTAGAATTTCCCTAACCAGTTACATCCTAAAGGCAGGAATTAGAGCGTGTGTTGATCTTACTCAGTGTTTGCTGTGTTTCAGCCAGGAACTCTTTCTCCACACCTGTTATTTGTGGCTCAAGAACTAGAGGAGAGCTCATGGAATTATTTGCTTGGTTTAGAGGCCAGAAATGGTGGACCTGCTCTAAATTAATAATAGTCTTGGCTAGGCTGAGCTCCATCACTGCTGCCCAGGTAGCAGATGTGGAGCAGGTAGGAGCTCCTGCACTTTGCATCTTCAGGAGGAGAGGAGAATTGTGACCAGAATTCTTCTACAAACGTGTATCTGGTGAAGAAATATGAACTTCATTGCTATTTTAAGCTCCTACCAATATGAAAGTCTCATCCAGAGTAATGTAATGTGGCAGCTCCTCAGTCGTCCACAAAGAGTTGATTTACAGTCAAAATTTGCAGGCAGTTGGTGGGAGGGGAAGAGCAAGTTGTTACTTTATCTGAGGGGACTGAAAAACCATTTTGAAACTCAAATGAAACCAAGAAACCCACAAAGCAAATGTCATGGAATCATTTTCATAATGTATCAAAGTTGATGGGCTATATTTTGGCACTAAAAAGCCGCATTGTAAATGTTGGTTGCATCCTACAGCCCTAACCCAGTCAAGCAGCTGGGTGCCCTGGCTCTTCCAGGCTGGAGCTGCATTTCTTTGCAGAGATCAGTGGCATTAACAGCAGTGCCGGTCTCCCACCCTCCGGGAGGATGAAGCTCAGCAGCGTGGGAATTGCCTCGGTAAATAAGGTGCTGATGAAGAACTACCAGCTTTAGATCTTGTAAAGGCAGCGAGGCTTCTTGGAGGAGTGCAAAGCTATTTTCAGCTGCTGATTTGCTCATGTAGCATAAATGTAGGCATGATGAAATATGCAGATAATGTTTCATAGTAACCATCTGATAGCTAATAATGGCGAAGAAAAATAGAGCCGTAAGTCTGGCGTGGGCTGCAGTTTTAGTACCGCTTCCTTCTGCAGGTTGTTACTACTGCCTGTACCTGCTGAGTAGCAGATACGTCGTTCCAAAGCGTGCCAAGGACAAATAAATTCATTTTTCACCTTTTCTGCTTGCCCAGGTTGTTATCCCACGAGAAGCAGGTTGCAGCCTCGTGTTCTGTGACGCGTACCACAGTGTCGGCCCTGCGTAACTGCGTCACGCCCCGGGGAGTCACGCTCTGTGGGAAGGTGTTTTGGCATACATTTCCATAATAAAACACCTTAAATTTGCTTATGCAAAACAGATTGGGGGTGATTCACTAATGTGTGAGCAAATTTTGCAAGGAACCTCTCTTGGAAGAGCAGCACAATTGGTCATGAGGTTGTGATTTCATATTTTGTGGGCGTGGGACGAGCTGTGGAGTTGCCGAGGCTGGGGGACGAACTGTGACGAGGTGCCACCAAGGACAGAAGCTCAAGAGCTGAAGTCCAAAGGGCTGGACCTGATTTCACAGCAGTGAGGCTGCTCGACGTCAATGGTAAGGACTGGAAGGGAGATGCTTGAGAGAGGTAGAGAAATTCTTCCTTTTCAGGTTATCTGTCAACTCTCTGGTGAATTGAGATGAGGAACAAAGCAGCTCAGGTGGTTTAGTTGTTGTGTAACTGTTTGCAAAGGGTTCTCAAACCCTTCCCTGGAGCATCTGCTTTTGCTGCTGTCTGATTCAGGTTTATGGTCTAAACGGAGCACTTGTCTGATCTGTGGCAGATTCCAAATTCTGAATACTATACAGAATAATCCATAAGTAAACAGTGATACTTCCTGTAAGGTGTTTGACTTCCAGGCCCTGGGCATTTTTGTGGTTTTACGTGCATCCCTTTGAGACTTCTACTCTGCTACTGAGTGGAGTATTCAAGAATCTGTCCGGCTAAGGAGTGCTGGTCACAGTGAGCACTGAAGGCCTGGTGGTGTTACCTTCATCTGCAGTTCTTGTATGAAGAATGCTCAGTGTTCCCTTCCCTGGTAACAGCAGGATTGGACATGTCCCTACACCTGTGTGCCTGGGAGCACCTGCAGGGAGCAGTCTGCTGCCTGGGGGGCTGTACCTGGCTCTGTGTGCACAGGGGACAGTACTGGACATGTCCCTACACCTGTGTGCCTGGGAGCACCTGCAGGGAGCAGTCTGCTGCCTGGGGGGCTGTACCTCGCTCTGTGTGCACAGGGGACGGAGAGCAGCCTGCCTGACACCCAGCATTTCCCGTAGGAATACAAACGCACGTGTCCGTGTGTGCAGCTGCAATGAGTGAGCGCACACAGCACAAAAGGTGAATGGTGCAGAACGCCCTCGGGGGGAGCGGTGCACCCTGCAGTGACCAAACTGTCCTGGCCACAGCACCTGACATGCAGGAATCAGCAGCCACTTGCCCTCTGACACTGGGCTGGGATGGGAAGGGTGAGTCTGGGCGGGAGATGTTGGTTATTCATGGAACCATTTGTGTTGAGTAGGCACTTTCTTGTTCGTTCCTTTTGATCTTTTTACATACCCTAATTATGGATACAGTCTTGACAAAGATGATAAAGGGCCTCAGGGGTTATGAAACAGGAGGCGAGGTTAAGGAAATTATGTTTATATTCATTAGCATAGAAGAGATTAAGAGGGGTCATGACCGAGGTGTACAAAATCCAAAAAGTATTGAAGAAAAAACGATGCCATGAGAATATTTAAGAGAGAAGCTGTGAAGACAGGGGTAAGTGGAGAGCAGCTGGCGTTTTGATTGGAGTTGGTTGTGGGACATTTTTTCAAGGGTGTTGCTCTTGGTGAGGAAGATAACTTGTGCTGATCAGTGGGCTACAGGCAGCCAGCTTAGGACATGGAAATGCTGATGGCCAGAAGGATAGGGTACATCATGTAGCTTCTTTTTGGGATGTCTGAACGGGTTGGGTTTGGGTAGAGAGTAATGGATTAACAAAGGGAGCTTGTTTGGAATAATGAGCCGGGATGCCAAATGTCAGAAGAAGGAAAGTCCCTCATTTTCATATGGAAAATGCTTTGTGCAAACAAAGCATTGCAGTACAATAGAGGCTTTTGGGGGCTCTGTGCACAAAGACAGATAATTTTGGGGGAGTAGCACAGCAAAGAAAGCTTTTCAGTAATGTAGTGGTACAAACCCGACAAACCAAAGATGTGTGACCAAGAACACCACCAACTGTGCAGCCACATGGGCTAAAATCAGGAGAACATAGAGGCAAAATCAGTTACGGCTTTAAAGGGTTATGAAATGACTTACAAACACTGGAAATAAGAGGAAGGCAGAAGTCCATCAGGAAGAAAGGGAAGCAAATAAATGGACTAGACAGAGAAGCCAGAAATACAAAATGCCATTATTTTGCACTGCTCTTCACAGAAAGGTTAATAACTGTGTCAGATCTGTAACAGTGTTCCCTGTAAAAGGGGTTACGAGCAAAGGCAAGAACAAGATAAGGAGTATTTAGGTAACTGTGATATATTTGGGTCAGCGTGGCCTTATGAAATGTACCCGCTGAATTATTTACCACTCTCAGAAGCTTATGGAGAACAGGGCAATTGTCAGAATTCCGGAGGAAGGCAAACATAGTACCTGTCATCGCAGAGGACACCGCAAGGGAAACTGAGATTTGTAAATACCCAAGAAGATAGAGAGCAAATTACCTGTGAGCACATACCTGTGAGCAGCACGTAATAACTGACATGCTTTAAGCCCAGACTAATCTGATTTCTTTTTCTGATTGTGTGACTAATACCCAAGAGAGGAAAGCAAAAGCACTTTGTCTGTAGCCAGGAGTGTGATGCTCGCGTGAGCACCATGTTCTCATACCTGAGAGAAAGCTCAGACTTGTGACTGTCAAAATTTTTGATCAGTGGGTCGCCAGATCTCTTCTAGCAGAGCTTCACATGCCCAAGTAACAAGGATTTCACTGCACAACAACTACCACTGGCTGTACACCTGGCTTTAACAAAGTCATAAAAGCAGTTTATTGATGTTTAACTCAAACATTATTGGACATTTTAGCCATGGGATGTGAGAAGTATCTGCGTTAATAATTTTGATCAGTTGCTGGAATGATGGACCAGGAAGTTCATTTCCCAAGTGTGGGTGAGCCCCAGGCATTACAAATGAAACCTGGGTGCACGTGCAGAGTTATTGTGTAGGGCCCACTGCTGCAGGTGAGCTCAGAGGATGTCGCTGTGGACCCAGAGCTGAGGGGTGTCTGCTGTGCCATGGTGCTCCCTGAGGACGTGGACAGCCTTGGAGAGAAGCAACACAGCCAGGAGAAGCACCTCTGTTATCAGTCTGGGGTCTGTTGGACTGGGGAGGTGCTGGAGGCAATGTGGGGAAGTGGACAGACAGGACTGGCACATTCAGCACTGTGTCAGAGCAGCTGCTTGAAACTGAGTTATGGCCTCTTGTTACCAGACTCAAAACAGGTAGAGTTGCCTTGATAACAGAACTAAAACTTCACAATCTGTATGACGTGGAGCAATTTATGCACTGGTAAATCCAGTTATGGTCCTGATTTAGAAAAACACTGAAGCATCTGCTTAACTTTTTGTCTGACAGGTTTTAACAGGTGCTAAAAGCTCTTCCTGAATGAGTTGCTTTGCTGAATCGAGACCCAATCAAGCATATGCTTGTGCTAGGAAAAGGATATATGCAGTGCATAAATTCTCTGAAGGGGAGGAGGAATATATATTAGGATATTTTTAAGTGTCTATTTTTATAAATGCTTTCTCTCAATGGAAATTGCACAGACTGCAGTACCTTCCTCTTTGCTCTCTCTCCAGCATCCCTTTCCCCAGTGTATTTACTATGAAAGAGCTTTGCCGTGGGCCATGGCCTGTATTGCAGTGCAGCATCACATACTGAAAACTTACCTAACATCGGGCAGGAATGTGACGGGTGGGTGGAGGATGGGGAGCTAGAGGTAAGCCTTTAAAAACTTTTCCTACAGATAATTCTTTTTAAACACTCCTCAGGCTTTTGCATAAAGATTGCAGAGCAGGCATTCCAGCAGCTTAGACGAGCCCCGGATTTATGCTCTGTAATAAATGTATCCATAGGGTGCTGCGTTGTTGTAATGATAGCAAATGACAGTAAAATTAGGAGAATTAATAATGACCCAGCTGGAATAATTTAGCACTGTGATAAGTAAACTCTAACCTAATACTCAGCGTACTGGCAGAAATATTTACAAAGCACATTGAATGCAGAAGTCTGAGGGGAATCTTCTATAGAAAACAAAGTGAAACCCTAATCACAAACAAATGCCATAGCATGTCATTAAGAGGATTAAGTGGCTCGAAATTGATGTCTAAGGCATTTTGGTTGATTGTTGCTAAAAATACCACATGCTTGACAATTACCTTCTGTTTGCCATCCTCTCTCCTGCTAGTTGTCTGTCATGCAGTATTATCCTTGTTTACCACCCCTGCCTCATACCAGCTCTTTATCTGCGAGGTTTGCAGCTTCGTGCCAGAGCTCATCTGGAATTCACAGTCTGATGTGTTGGCACTGGTTGGTGCCAAACCATTAATACCTTGATAATAGCAAGGGAGAGGCCAGGTTCAGCAAACACCGGGCTGAGAGCAAAATGGAACAGCACAAAACTCCTGGAGTTAGCTTTTTAAATAAAAATGCTTGAGGTTTAGTTTGAAATATTGTATTTTCCCTAAGAAATATTCTTTACATTGAAGTTAACAAAGTTCATTAAAAAAATTAAATTTCAATGAAGCATTTTACAAATAAATGAGTTTTAGATGGACTTGAACTCATAATAGCTTTCTGAATAATTAGCGCTTCTGAAACTTTGACCTTTGGTCTAAGTAACAAATTTTGAAAGGTAGAAAAATTTCTTACTCTACCCTGCTTAGTGATTCTTAGCTATTACCTCCTTGGGCTGTGCTTCGCTGGAGGAAGAAGCTGCAGATGTATTTAGGCAAGTCAGATATTTCTGAGGGGAAGCCTTGAAAGTAGCAGCGTTGTGTGTGAGTGAATGTCACCATATGGATCCTCTCCGATCTGCTCGGGCTGTCAGAGAGGGAAGCTGCTCAAACTCCCAGATCTGTGACAGGAGCCGAGGTTGCTTCCATGGCTGTTCAGTGTGTGCAAGTTGAACAGGCAGCAGGGAAAGCTCCAGTTCTGGTTTAAATCCAAGAATTAGTGGGGAGTCTTGCACTCTGTGCAGGTGGCCGTGGGAATGGTGCACGTGGAGCCTGAGGGTGGGAAACTTCACCCGCATCACCTCCCGCCTGCAGCATCCTGCCGTGCAGCCCCCAGGATGTCCTGGACGTGCGCATGGAGCAGCTCCAGCTCCAGCCTGATTTAACATTCTCACTTGAAATATCACCCCTTGTTCTGGGGGCACTAAATTACCCTGTCAGGAAATGTGTCTTCAGCAGCGCAGGTTGGGTGGGGGTGTTGGCAAATTATTCTGGCTTTTGCCACTTCGGTGTCTGGTGCCCATGCAGTGCTGGGTTAGACTGAACTGTGCTGCTTCTGCAGTCAGGGAGAATTGGCACTGAGAGATCTTGGCATGTCTGCCCTGTTGGCAAGAGGATCAATGTCCTGCATAATTTGAGAAAAGACAGAAGTCTGTTGTAGTAAGAGAGAGCTACACAGGGATAAAGAAACCTCAGGTTTTCCATGTTTCTGGGCTGCAGGCAGACACAAAGGAGTTGCAGGAAAAAAAAAAAGGGCAGCAAAGTTTCAAACTGTGTTTGAACCCATTCCTTCTCACTTCAGATGAGATGTCAGATCCCCTGACCTGCTGCCTCTCTTTCATGGATGCTTCTGCCCTTGCTTGGCAATACAATCAAGGCATGGCTGGAAGTTTAGGCTGTAATCTGGATGTAATCATCCTGTTTTGAGGACACCTGAATAAATAAATATTGATTGAAGTCCTGGTTACTGTCTCCATGAACACTGCCTCGGGGCTGCTCTTCAGTTCACCTCGTGCACTCTGCACACCTCAGTCAAAGGGGTTTTCACCCAAGCCTGGGGGACAGTGAAGGTGACAGAAGTCCATCCTGTCTTCTGCTGATGGCCACGGTGATCCTGGACCTGCTGGGAAAGTCACACATTTCAGGAACATAGGCAGGAAGGGAAGGTGTCTGCTCAGTGAAAGGCATTGCCAAGTGGAATTAGGATTTGTGTCTAGACAGCAATCAAAAGTAGCCTTTCATCCTGCATCAAGGTAATACACAAATTGTTCTGTGAGCATTAGGAAGTTAATTGTATTACTTGGAGGATGCATGCATAAATAAGCATTGAATATATTTGCTGTCTTGCAAATGGAAATGAAGCTAAAATTCCAGCAAAGGTAGAGACTCCTCACTACTGGTGCTTCTTAACCCTCCTGTTCTGGCTGTGAGCTGAATTATTTTGGATTATTGTTTCCCTTTTCAGTTGATTTAACCCTGTGTAGTCCTACATTTGGTGAGCATTTAGGTGACCAGGTGAGATGCAATCTTCGTAAATTATTAACACCAGTGGAAGTCCCTCACACTGCACGAGGGATTTTGGCTGCAGAGCAGTAAAGGAGCTTGCTCTGAGTCAAAACTGGCATCTTTATAAAGGAAAAAAATATCTTTTGAAAAAACCATATGTAACAGACTATAAATGAGGGAAATGTAGTTGTAGATCAGAGCAATCCATTAAACACACACAACCTGCTGAGACATGCTACAGTATCACTCACTGCTCTGTAAGTCAGTACATAAACTCGTTTTTAATTTTTTGGCAGACTTATGAAGCCAATTATCCTGGTAATAAATATTCAGCTTTAATGGGCAAGTAAATAATTAATGTTATTGCCTTTGTAAATTTAGCTTTTCAGTTATAAATTAACATAATTAAAATAGTAATGTTTCAGTACGCACTTTACCAGCCAAATTCTAAATCAAGCAATTAAACTGTAGGTTTTTCACATCAAATGACTTGCGTTTATAATGATACAAACTGTGGGCATAAATTTGTTTTCCATGGTCAGATTCATTACAAAAACACGAATAAAAAAATATTCGGCGGTAGATGTAATCAAGTATATTATTTGAAAAACCATTCATATATACTTTAATTACTTCTTGTTGTCCTTCCACAGTGAAATAGGAAGGGGAGAGCGCATTTCCCATCAGTCTCTGGCACTGCAGTAACTGCGTGTGTGTAATTGTAGTGGCCACTGTACAGTGGCTGTCACTGCACAGTGGCTGTCACATCTTTTTGGATTGATTGGAAAACCACAATGCACTGGATGGACCTGAAAAGGAAGAAGTTGCTCTGTGGTCATTAATGTAAAAAAACTCCAGTCTGACTTACACAGACTGAAAATTGGATCATACACTTCTCCTCTGCTTATTGTTTCCTATTTTTTGTGATGAGCATGTGCCATCCCCTCATGCCAGCGTTCAGCTCAGTGAGCAATCAGAGCAGTAAAGCTTTCCGTGATAAGAGGAGATGAGTTAGTGGGAACACGGCGCTACTCCTGCTCTGAATGCAGCTCAGAGCTGGTGAATTCAGCCCTTCCAGGAGCTGATCCCCAGAGCAGAGTGTGTGGCTGTAACTTCAGGTTGGCTCAAGGGTTCAGGAGGTTGCATCAAAATTTCTCAATTTTCTTGTGAGAGGCAGTTAAGGGGTGTCTGAAACTATATGGCTTCTGAAAATTGGAAGCTTCAGGGACATCACACTGTAGGAACTTGAGCCTTTCTCTATTTTTTTTTAAACTGGGGATGTCAGAAGAGCATTTCAGTTTGTGTGACTGGTGTCAGTTTGTGACTCTTAAAAAGACGACATTTTGTTAGAAATGGGAAAAGCTCAGAAGTGACTCTGACATTCATCTGTAGACAAGGACACATGCAGATGAAAACTTGAAGCCTGAAAATTTGGTCAGAGAAGTCCTGAAAGCTTGTACTGAGAACCCAGAGCTACAGACATTTCTGGTCTTGCAACCTTCGCATATTATAATTGATCATGGGCCGAGCAGTCTATTTATAGCTCCTCAAAATGTTTCTAAGAGCAGCATTTTGCAAACTGCCAAAGGTTTGCAGATTTGTAATGAGCAGAGTTCCTCGATGCACAGCCTTGCCCACGTCCAAAGCTGCTCATTGACATTTCTACAAGCTGTGATTTCAGAGTCCTTTCGTGTCCCAGAACCCAGTGGGCAAATTTATCCCTGGCAAAGGCCCACTGAAGTCACACCAAAGATAAATTCAAGTCCATGAATTTTATTTCAGTGGTGTTCAAACTGTTTGCAGTGCAGATAGATGGCTGTTGGCTTTTTTGCAGTATCCAATTGTTTAAGCTTTAGTGGATGGGGGGAAAATAATACCTTTGAGCTGAATTTGTGGTATTTGGCTTAAATACATGCAGAACTGCAATATGGTTCTGACAACAATATTTTCTGGAGTTGTAGAAGCACTTTAAGAAGAGGAAAAGCACACTAAACTCTTGTACATGGTATCTGTGGGTTCCTGTTTCCAAAGAGGTTTTAATTGGACACAGTTATTGCTGGTGTGGTGAGCTGTGGGGGCAGAACAGGGATGCACACACCTGATGGCACAGGCAGCTCTCACAAGCACTGCTGACTCTGTGTGTCAGTGTGCACCTGTAGGAGAGACACATTTTTATCAGTGAAAAGGGCAATTTCTCTCTCAACTGCTGCCCTGCTACGAATAGTTTTAATCTGTATTTAATTATTGTACTTTAGCTGTGTCTAGATTTAGATGGGATTCAGGTGCCCTGTCTGGTTTCTTTGCCAGTGGTGGCTAAATGAGTGTTTGCATCTCGTGCCAAGCTCTGCCTGGGTTTCATGACACATTTCTGGCTGGGGTGTGACCCTGCAGTCAGCAGCCTTGAGCCATGGCTGACAGGAATCCAGCCTGGTTTGTAACAAGGCCATTCTAAACTCCCTCGGTTCGATGGGCCCCTTGCATGTGTTTTGGTTTTTGCGCACAAATCAAAGGTTGCTCTGGGCACCTGAGGGCAGTTCAGGCACTGCTGCTCAGGCTGCTCTGCCGGGTGCTGTATTCCTGCTCCTGCTTCTTCAGGATTTACAGCACTTCAAGGCAGTGTTCCCCACAGAAGTGCTGTGACACTGCCTTATTTTATGGGTGAATTGGAGTGTTCCAGGTATTTGCTGACTTTGCTGAAGTCCAGCAAACCTCCTCTCTCTGTGAGCAGGCAGCAGGAGGTGTCTGCATGGGTGCCCTGGAGCTCTCTCCCGTGTGGAGGTGAGGAGGGATGGGTGTGTGTGCCTGGAAAGGGGAGGGAACATTAAGGAGTCGTGATGTGCAGGTGCACTGTGGCAGTTTGGACAGGCCACCCTCTGGGGCTTGCAGCCGCTTCTCTTTCCTTGTGGTCCTTTTTAACCTGTAGCAGCGTTCTCCGTGTCCTGACACTTTTCCTGGAAAGCTTCAGCATCCTCCCACAGCCCCAGGTGTGCTCTGGCCTCACTCCCCATGCACTCACGTGGCCCTTGCAGTCCTTGTGGGCTGCTGCAGTCCCTGCTCACCCTTTGCTCATCCCTGAGCACATCGTGCCCTCTCCTGTGTCCTCCTGCTCTGTCCCTTCTGCTGAAATTAAAGCACTTAAAGGCTCCAGGGCTTTGCCAGGCTTCTGTGCTGGTTACCAGCTCAAGTTTAGTTTATTTTTCTTCAATTATGCGATCCACATAGGAAAAAGGACATTTTGAAAGTCAGATTGGTGTTTTTCAAGTGTCACTGAGTCCAGGCTAACACATCAGATCTCTGCACTGAACAAGGGACCTTTCTGTGTCATACCTGGGCTTTGTTGTCTCCCACCTTCCCTGGGGCTGTAAGAGTGTAAAGCTGCAGCACCAAGTGGGACTTTGTAAACAACAAATTTAGCCAAACTTCTCAAAGTTTGCAAAATGACTAAAGCCAATTGTTTCTCCTAATACAACTAAAGTTGGTTTAAAGCATCAAAGGAGAAGCACATTTTAGATTCTCAGGAAATGCAACAGAGTTTGATGCTATGTGTGGCTTTTAAAATCAAAAGTCTGAAAATAATAACCTGAATTTATAATGGAAAACCCTGCTCACATTCTGGCTTGACACCTGGCAGACAGCTGTGTGTCCTCCAGGTGCCACAGAATCAAATATACTCGTATTTTCTCTAACGTTTGGGGTACCAGCTTATCCCAATGTGTTCCGCAGAGATAAACAAGAACACTACAGAGTTAAGTGACTTTGGAGACAAGTAACTTAAGCAAAGGACAAAAAGTTTTCTTAGCAATGACAGTCAATATTAGATGGGGGTACGTGCATTTACGTGTTATTTTCCAAGAGGACATGGGTTAGAAGTGACAGTAACACAAAACAAAAATCTCTGAGCAGTGACAGATCAGGAGAACAAAGGCAATTGTTCCTTCTGACCTGTGTTAGTACAGGCCCACCATAAAGCTCACGGATTCCAGAGAGAGCAGAGTGCAGCCAGTGCCAGAAAGGTTGGGAAGTTTTGTCTGAAGTGTTCCAAAGAGAGAGTTCCTGAACCAAACCAAACAAAATTAAATTTTAAAAAAAAGTATACATACATATATATATATATATACATATATATATAAAAGAGGCAAAAGCCCACCTGAAGAAGATACAGAGAAGTCAGTCAGTTTTGGGTGGCAAAATAGAAATGCACTGAGTTCAAATGAGATTAAAGTTAAGAATGGTCAAGTTAATACCTCTGATAGAGAAGTGTAGGATGTGTATAAAAAGCTTATGCTCCAATGTCCTGATCCTGTAATAGGATCCACTTATGTGCTATCAGCTGTGGTGAAGAGATGGAAAGGCATTGGAACCTTCTAGTAACAAACAGCATTCTTCAACCTGGAATGTACTTGAATTACAGAATACAGAAAAATATCCCAGGATAGTCTCAGTGCACGCACTTTGCATGGGTAGAAATTTCTGTTGGAATGGATCAAACCCTGTTTTTTCCCTGCTTAGCATGATTTACTCTGCGTTGTTGCTCACACTGCTAAATGTTGTTTCCCTGGGCTCAGCCGAGGCGTTCCCAGCACATCCCACCTCCGCGGCACTGTGGTTGCAGAGCGGAGCCCTCTCCTGGGAACACCCTGGCAGAGGTGTGGGGATATGTGAGCCACAGCAGGAGGCTGGAAAAGAGATCATCTGTCCCAGCTTTTGCAAAACGTCTGTCCTTGGCTCGGTGTGAAAGGGATGAAGAGGATAAAGGGAAAGAAAGGCACTGCCTTTGCCTTACCAGTGAATGAAGGACTCTGCCATCCCAGATTTGGAAATGAAGCTTTTTAGCGAGCTGGGGAACAAGTTAATGCTGATGCAGTGCACTTGGGGCTGGAGAAACACGCTTCAGATTTGTGACGAAGAGACCTGGTGGAACCTGTTACTCCCCACTCCATGGGCAAGTGAGACCTGTGGCTTAACGGTGACACTGAGATGAGTGATGAGATTGTTCCCCTGTTAGATTCCCATTTTGAGTTGGAGTAAGAGGAAATCCATTGGATATTGTTCTACCAGCAGCGGTTGTGTCACACAGCTGCCTCTGGTACACCCCTGTCAGCACTTGCTGGGAGAACTGGTTCATTTCATTACTCGATTATTCTGACGCTCTGCCTGGTTCAATGGAAGCTGGTTCCTTCTCACTGCTGAAGTGAGTTCAGCGTTGCTTTTTTTCCCCCCACAAATGTGCTCCCAAGCCTTTGGAAGCATTGTTTGACAGGGGCATATGCACTGCAGTAACTTCATCATTGCTTTCAATTGAAGTGGCAGAAGAAACAATAATCTCCTGAAAGAGCCTCGGTACAAGGGCAGATGTAAACGTCTGAGTGCAGGGAGCCCAGGAGATCTTATTTTATAGTCTAACCAGGCTGTAATAGTAGGAGTAATAATAATAAAAACACTTAATAGTGTAATGCAATGTTGGCAGCTGGAGAGTTAGACAGTAGCCTGCAACTTAATGCTTTTGAACTTGAGAAGCAGCTTTGGTTAAAACCAAATGCCTGCGGAAGAAAGGAGTTTATATTACTTCAAATGGGAAGTATTTCCGTGGCATTTCTTGGGTTCATTTTCAGAAGGTATTTACTTGTGCGCAACAGCAGCAAAACCTGTGCAGTGTCATAGCATTTTCTAACCCAGCAAGATATTAATCACTCTCCTGAACCTCATAATGTACCATTGATAGTGTTATGATGGGAATGGTTCCTACAACAAGCATGATTAACCACTTATTGCCTTTTTTCTGGATACTATTAGTTTATACTTGGATGACAAAAATCAATGCTGATCTTCAGCAGCACCACAGTATTCTATTGTATTAATCTCAGTCAACGTGCTCTTCATTTTATTATTGCCTGCATTCTTTAATTGAGTTCATTTCCCATCACTCCACCAGCCCCCACCAAATTTCTAATGGTGGGTGTTATCTTGGAGCGCACCTCTCCTGTTTCACTATTTGTTTTGGTGGCAGGGAAAGAGGGGAAAAAAAAGTCTCCAAACAGCTGAGTGCCAGTAGTGCTGACGACTTCTGTTTTATTTATGTTTTGTACTGAGCTGTGTGAATGATAAAGTGTGTCTGGGACAGGCCTGTGGGCAACACTCGGAGTGTTATCGTTGGAGAGGTGCCAGAGCTGCGGTGCTGCCGATTTTTTACCATTAGCCTTCTGGAAGGAGGGAGTCAAAGTCTCATTTTATTCCCTCCTTCACCCGTGTCACCTTTCCAGTGAATGGATGTGAGATCTTTGCGGGGATGGAGCTGGCAGGGTGAGCTGTCAGCGCCACAGCTGCCCCGGACCAGAGTCAGAGCATCCCTGGTGAGGAGTGCCTGGCTGGGAGCTGGAGCCCGGGCTGGGGTTGTGCTGTGCTGTCCTGGAGCTCGGCAGGAACCCTGAACTCCGTGCCGAGGATGTGACCAAAAGCAGCAGTCATTCCCTGCTCAGCTGTGTGGGGACTCGTGTCCGAGGCTGTAATTAGCAGAGATACCTGCTAATGAATTGGTGTAATCCCCTGCTGTGTTCAGAGCCTGCTGGGGGATCTCTTTCCCTGCGTTTGCAGGGGCGGGTGACCTTGCTACATACTTAGCAGTAAAAATGTGATTTCCCTTGCCCGTTTCACAGCCTTTCTTCTACCACTGAAGCTCTTTATTAATTGAAAATATTTACCCCAGTTTAGTTTTAGGGAAAGAGGGAAGTTAGAAGAATATACACGAACATGTTCCATACACCTGAGTGTGTCATACGCAGCTACATGGGTGCACACACATATGGAATTCTGATTTCTTAATGGCCACACTAGCAGTAAAAACAAAAGAAATTTAATATTTAAGCAAGGAGTTATGTTTTCAATTATTTTTCAGTCACCAGCCACTTTAAATATTTAATCTTTTCTACGCCCAACTAATTTATTCATTTGCAGTTAGGTAGATTGTAATTAATTTTTGATGAGACAAACTAATACTAATTTGAATATCTACCACGCTGTAATATTTGCTTGCAGATGTGTTGTTTAGCTTCTCAATACCTCTTTTTTTGCCCTTGCTGGAGTTGCAAATGCTCACCAATGTTCTCATGTCAGGCCACAAGGCCCAAGCTGCACCTTAAGCTGTGTGACACAGAAATAAAAGGATGATTTGCTGGGTCACAGGAGGGTCCAGCCAGCTCCCGTCCTCACCCCGACAGGGATCAATAGCTGGTACCTAAAGACAAGGGCTGAGAACAGGGCAAAGGTACAGCAAGGCTCCCAGAGAGAGAGAGTCTCCCAGACTTCATTGATTTGTGGCCTGGAAACATCCCAAGATAGAAATGGTGTCTTCAAATGCAATATTTGATCTTATTTGTTATGTCTAAAGTATGTAGTTATTTTGTATAATTCATGCTTTCCATCAGCAAAGGACTGAGACTCCTCCAAGGGAAATACTCCCTTTTTACTGGAAAAATGTCCCGTCTGCCTTTTCTGATTAATGAGAACATCCATATGCCGGCTTTTGTGAGTGGAAGACGGATCTGATACCACTTAACCATGTTAACTGAATGTAAAGCTCTGAAGTGGAGGGGTAATGGAAGTAATTTGCAGTTTGTCGCCGTGTTCCCTCTGATCAAAGACGAGTGGGGGAGCACAGCAACTTACAAACAACACAACGAAATTGTAGGATTTCTAAGACATGGGGCATTTTTGCAAGTTCAGGCTTGGTTTTGTTTCAGGTAGGAGCAGTGCCAGCTCCTATAGCAGCTGCAGACTGAAATGGATGATTTTTATATCAGGGATCATGGAATGGTTTGGGTTGGAAGGGATCTTAAAAGATCATCTCATTCCACCCTCTGCCATGGCAGGGACACCTTCCACTATCCCAGGGTGCTCCAAGCCCTGTCCAGCCTGGCCTTGGACACTTCCAGGGGTGGGACAGCCACAGGTTTTTGGGTAACGAGTTCTCACTCTGCAGCCATGGAGTGCACCTGAGGCTCTGGGCTGGGCAAGAACTGCCCAAAGCTAAGGAGGCCTAAGAAACATCGTGGCAGCTCTGTGATGGGCTGCCCAGGGTCCTTGACTGAGAGGGAAACCAGCTGGACATCACTCCATCAAGGCAGGAGTGACTTACTGAACCTAAAGGGTTTTTTCTGCAGAATCATGCAGATCTTGGTAACACAAACTGTATACTTTTTTTTTAATTTTATTTTTTCTTGGTTTTTTTCTCCTGTGTAGTTCTAAGCCAGCACAATTTATAGTTGTGAGGGCTTCCATACATTTATCTTTTGTAGCCTTTTACTTTACTGCTGACTGGGATGGTCCCTGGCCTGCCTCCCTCCCCGTGCATCGTGAGAGGCACAACAGAGCCCATGGCAGGCAGGCTGGAGCATCCTTGCTGCTTGCTGGAAACCTGGCCACTGATTTCATTTTGTTAGGTTGCCCTGTCTCTGTTGTATCGTGAGAGATGGGAATTGTGCTTGATCACTGCATTTTGTCATGACTAAAGCTGTTTTCACCTCCATGTCTACACCTTCTGTTCCTTCTCCTCCTTCAATTTTGCATATTCATTGGCAAACTGCACTAAACAGGAACTTTTCCCACACCTTTCCCAGCCTGAGCCCAGGCCCCGGCACTCGGGTGGCAGTGAGGATCTGGTCCTGTTGCTGTTACTTGCACTACTCAACTCCGCTGATGCTGTGGTTAGTGCACAAAAATGTGGCACTGGTCTTCTTTAGTGACTATTCTGTGTTACAATTTATGAGTAGAAATGAAAAAGTAATTGTAGCTGTGGTCTCTAGAGATAAAATCCCTTAAAAGCAGTAGAATTAGGTCTTACTGCTGCCTGCAGATCAAGCTGCTGCAGCATCAGCCATTCCTGTGCCCATAAGTCACTCAGCAGCCATTCCAGTCGGCAGCCTGATTTTCCACGGTTGGAGGACAGGAGCTGTGGAGGTCCCCTTTTGTCCTTCATGTCTGAGTTCAAGGGAGGCAGGAAGTCTGCAGAAATGTCCAGCAATTACAGGGCTGAGGTCTGAGACCACCCTGGCTCCTGTTGTGGGTGTCTCCCAAGGTGTTCATCTTGTGGAGCCTTTAGGGGGGTATGTGGTCCTGTGAAGTAATTAGTGATAAATAAAGTGAATATATTTGATTGTTCTGATCTATCTGGCTATGCTTGCTATGTAGACTTCCAGCAAATAAGGAAAAAAACCTATTATATACATTCATGTGTGTGTGTATATATAAAAATTTATATATATATATATATATAAGGCAGTATGATGCTAACTTCCAGTATGCACAGTTTCACGCTCTGGTTACTGAAATCTTCCTTCTTGCAAGCCCCAAACCGAATGTGTTTTCCAGATAGCTGTAACCTGTTCATGGGTTCAGGGTTTTTTGTGAAGATGTGATGGGATTTTGTGGCACTTTGAGCCACCACAGGCTTCCTCCCCTGAGGGAAACCTCTTGTACATCTCTGGGGTTTTTTTCCTGTTGCTTTTTTTTGCATTCCTAGGCCAAGTCAGGGTATCTTCGTGGCTGCCGAGTTAATCTTAGAGAAGCATCTCTGGGTGTGGTTTGGGGACACAAGCCCTGGGTGTATCTGACACAGGGAGCTCAGATCCTGTTCTCTGCTCAGCCCTCACCTGTGCTGTGCTGCTGTGCCCGGTTTTGCTTCACAGGCTGTGCAGTCTGGGTGGGGCAAGGATGATCCTCGGGGTGTTTCCCATCTGCCAGGGATTAGGGATGAGCATCTGCACTTGTTGGTGCTGCTCTGAGGTTTCTGCTCGCTGGCAGTGCTGCTGCTGCTGGTGGTTGCCTCCATCGCTGTCTCTCACCTCGAGTCTGCAGTGAGGCCTCGAATCCCTGCTCAGTGCCGGGGTTTGACCTCTTGAAAACTCTGAGCTCATCTAGCAGTGCTAGGGAGCTGGAAAACGTGGTGATGCGGAGCCCCCCGCTCCCAGAAAACCCCAGGACATTTCCTGGTCTCTGACAACTGCGTTGGAGGCAGAACTTTGGGAACTGCAGCGTGTTGGGTTGGCAGTCACGACTTCCCATCTGCTGTGAGCTCCTAAGCTTCGAATTTCTTGAGTAAGAGCCATTTTAATGTGCAGAGTATTAAGACTGAGGTGATGTCTCTGCTTTTAATATGAAAGTCCTGTTATTCTTCAGAAATGCCATAATGAATTAAAATATTCCCTATGGAGAAGTGCATTACTTACTTTTGTATTATGATATTGGACTGGAATAAAAAGCAGCCAGGCTGTCATTCATTTCCTGGTCTAGGGACACTATAAAAGTACTGTAAAGCAAGAATAGCTTTGCACCACAGTTCTTGAATTCAATGATTGCCCTCTGAAGGTGCCACACATGATGGATTGTCACAGACTCTCTGTCCTGCCTTGACATTTCATTCCTATCCAGTGTTGTCTTGTGTTCTGCTCTGAATCTGCCAAACAACTGACCCTAGAATTTAATGCCACACCTTCTTCTCTTTTCTTTTTCTGAGCAGCATCTTGTGCAGCTGAGGCTCTGAAATACTGGAGGACACTGCATCTTCCTCAGGGACACGGGCAAGGGAGAGCTGGAGCCTCTGGGGGCTCGGGAAGGAACTGTGGTTGGTGGTCGCCTGAGGAACTTACTTTCACCCCAATGTTGCTCTGAAACGAGTCGTGTCGAGCAGTCAGGTTTGGCAAGGTATGTATGTTTTCTCTTGCTCTTGTATTTTTACTCTTTTTTGAATGTCTCCATATGGGGAAAACAGAACATTAGCAGCCTTTGAGTTTATTGCTGTATTCATGCCATGCTCATACTGTGTCTGTAAATAAGCCTTGCTCTCCCTGAATTTGGAAAGAGTTCATCAGGAGTGAAGGGTTTTTATTGTCTTGGGCTCGAGGGGGTGTATGTTTATGTGAAAGTCTTTACTGGACAAAATGCTCGCTGGTGGTTGTGTGTTGCTGCTCATGATGGATACTTGGTGATAGGAATCCACGTTTGTAAAATCCCATTTGTTGTGTTTCACTAATGACTGCAGTTCTGAGGGTCAGAGATGGTGAAAAAAAGGAAATTAAGAAGCCCATTTGTAATTCAGCCCTGTGCTTTCCTTTGTGCTTTGTATATTCTCACTGTTTGCAAAAGATGGAAATACCACTACCAATTTCCTGGATAATCGTATTCCACCTTTGTTGTGTAGCACTTAAAATTTTGCCTGTGTGGGGGTTCTCATACCCACACAAACATTGCCTTGGCTGTGCTGGAAGTGTAGCAAGGCAGTGTGCAACCATTTTCTAACAAGAAACTGAAGGCCAGGATGAATTGTTGATAAAGATTTTGCTCAATGAGGTTTTAGGGTAATGCAGTCTCTGATCTCTGGCTTCTTTTACCTAGGTCAAGTTATTTCTGTGAAGGCAAAGTTTTGTGACTCAAAAAAGAAAAGCCAACAAATTTGAAGCAGTGGTTCCCAGATCTCAGTGGAATGGTATCAGATGATATTATCCTTTTTCATTTAACACATGGGTATTGACTTCCTTTATATGACTGAGCCAGCACTATAATCTTGTTGAGGAAAGTACAGCAGCAATATAACACCTGCGCTTGGTGTCAGTGGAGGAGCAGGGAAAAGAAGTCAAGACTTTCTTAAAAGCCTCTAAAAGAAACCTTGATGCGTCCATGGGAGTGTACATTAGTTCCTGCTTTTGATCTGTCTGCTCTTGTCGTGTTACCTCTGGAAATCGTTACCTCAAACTCTCATGCCCCAGCAGAGCTCTGCCAGTGTCTGGCAAATGCAGAGAAAAGTTGGTTGGAATAGCTTAAATTGGGTGCTTAACTTTTAAATGCTGAGGGTCAAGAAAGGTCTGTTCCAGCCACAGCATGTGCTGTTAATTTGTACAGGAATTTCAAGAAAACAATACGGTTGCCAGGGCGAGGTTCCCTCATTACGGCACAGCACAGCTCTGCTTGTCTGCCTGCTCTGGTGGCGCCTGCTTTCTGCAAGAAGAGCTTGTTAAACATTGCTCCTGCCTTTATTATCCTCTTCACTTCTGTTTATTTCCAAGCTGCTCCTCTTGTGATTATAACACTTAAAAAGGGAAGGTTGTAGGAGAGGTATTTCATAATCAAGAGAGCTTCGTGACTCTCGCAGAGAAAAATGTGGCACTGGTAAAATGTAGAAATCACAGCAGTTTGGTTTATTCCTTGTTTGGGTTTGAGATTTCTAAGTTGAAACATTTAAATTTTCCTTGCAGTGGGGGTGTGAGTTTTGCTGGGTACCCAGGGTGTGTGAGGATCTACTCCAGAGATGTTGGTGCTGGTGTGACTGTGGTGCTGCTCCTGCCTGGGGCAGGGGGTGGTAAATGAGCTCCCCTGTCACCCTGAGCCAGTCCAACTCTCACTCTAAGGTCTGTACAGCTGATTTGGGTGAAACTGTCATTAAGGCATTAAACTCTAGGTTGGACTTTGATTATAATTTTGCATTTTACTTTGTGACCATCAGGTCTAAAACTTGGTTCTTGTTTAAATCTCACTCTTATGGAAACTTCATCTTTCAGAAGAACATTGCAGCTTGAGAAGGTTGGGCTAAAATACAAAGATTTGGCCAAACTATTGTTGCTCCCTTAAGTAGCTGAGGCCTTTCTTTATCAATTCTCCTCATCTCAGGGACTTGTGATTGCCAGAGTGCTTGAGTGCCATCAACTTTATCTGTTCCCACGACACCCTTATAAGACAGAAGTGCTCCTTATCCCCATTTGGTAAATGGTGAAGAAGAAGCAGTCGCTTCCAGGTCACTTTTGAGTGGCAAACATCTGTCCCTGCTGCTCAGGCAGTCCAAGTGCTCAAGCTGCATCTGATGCCCGCAGCTGGAGGCACACAGCCTGGCTGAGCACAGGATTTGGACGTGGATCCTTCTGAGGTCACTGCTCCCACCTAATCCAGTTTTTTCCATGTGTCCTGCTCTCCCAAGTAGAGAGGGTTTTAATTAAGTGATTACAGTAACGCTCAGTGACATCAGTTCTCAACGTTCCCCTCCCTGTCTCTACTGGAAACTGAAACATCTGTTCAGATCATGGGAGCGGAATTCATTCATCCTTGCAGCAGAGTGTTTGCTCACAAGCAGATTCCCTTTTAGCAACATTTATGACATTGTGCTGATGGTAATCTCATTGTATGAGGAATTAGTTCAAATGGATCTGCAGATAACATGCAGAGTAATATTTTTTTTCTGAAATGGCTCATTTGAGATTAGTAGAATCCGGTTAGTAAAATGCTCTGTTTGGCTGAAAAGGCACATTTAATAAATATGTAAGAGAAATTTTTAAGTAGCCATTAAACATAGTTAATAAATTTTATCTTGCAAGTAGAATTGGAAAAAAACCTGTTCATTTAATGTGTTTTATGGCTCTCGTAGCAATTAATTGTCCTCATTACATGAACATAAATCCTCAATGTAATTCACCTTTCTCAGATTAATTGCTGTGGAAATTTCCCCTTTGCTTTGTTTAGATTAGTAATATTATTTCTCTTTTCTGAAAGTCAAATCTTAACATCACATTTTTTACCTTTTCCAGATGTTCTGTAAATCAGTTCCAGTTAAAAAAGATCTCTCTGTGCTGCAGGCCGGTGCAGGGGTGGTGCTGCAGCTGTGATGCTCTGATCAGGTGAAGCAGAGACTTCAAGCCCTGCTTGACCCACAGCAGAGCAGTGGGCAGGTCTCCTCCTCTCATTCATCATATTATGTGGTCTGATAAAATCTTATTATTTCTTTCTTCAAATTTCTCTTGTTTCTTGTATGATTTCATTTATTAAATCAGAAAAACCGCTCTGGTTTTATATGCCTGTGGGTTTGGCTGTCACAGTAAGACCCTAGTGCAACTTTTCAGTGTCTTTGCTGAGGGGTGCAGGTGGCTGTGTCTGATAATTTGTCAGTAAAATTGTCCTCCAACATTATTGAGAGAATAGTTTGGTTGGAGCATCAGGGGATTTCTGCTTGAATTCCCAAAATTAAATTAAAAGCTTTATTTTGATTAAAGCCTCTATTCCTCTGGATTGAATTTTGCACACTGAACAGGACAAGAGGACGGCATGCAGGATCGTGTTTTACATATGTTTTGTTATCAGCGAGCAGGCCGAGCTTGTTTGCATGAGGAACATTTATGCAAATGTTTTCTGGTGTTTCTCTGGACTGTTTTGCCAGGGTGAGGAAATACAACAGCTATTATATTTGCGTGTTTTTGTTGCAGGATCAGCAGACTGGCTGTTAACGTATCAATTCCCTTGCTGACACCACTTCTGTGGCCCCATTCACGCAGCTCCTCCTGACAGGGCTTTTATTGAATCCATCAACCTGACACATATCAAAGCACAATTTCTGATAACAAATATCTTGTTGTAAAATGAATTAAAAAGCTGATAGCAGCAGCAGAACTGAGTTGAATTTCTGAAAGAAAATAAGAAACTCCCAAACTAACATGAGATTCTTAAGATACCAGCCACAGAGCAGTGATAGAATAGTCCTTTACCTGTGTTCTGAGAAGTCGGTGGGTCTGTCTGAAGCCGTGCAAATGGCCTTGCTCATGGCTGGCAGCCTGTGGCTCTGCCTTCTGCCGTCTGATGTTTGTAGTGGTGCTTCAGAGCGTGGGGAGGTTGGGGTTTATTCTTTCTGGACCTCTTTCCCCTGCGAGGACCAGCAGCCTCCTTGTCATGACTTTGCACTCAGTTGTGCAGAGGCTGGAGACTGAGGAGTGGGAAGTGCTGGCTCTGGCTGGAGCACACGCTGCTCCTCTCAGCAGACAAAGCAGTTTGGGGTCCCTTGTCCTCTGCAGAGCTGCTTGGCAGCCCCTGGGCCGTGTCCAGGCAGAGTCCAGCCGGGGTGGGAAAAGGCCTGTGTTTCTGTGGGCTGCAGATGTTTTGAAATGAGCTGGCTCAAAGCCTTTGTCTGAGAACACATTTTCTGTCTTCTTGCAAACCTCTCCTGTCTGTCTTGCTCTCTTCATCCTGCTTTTCTATTCCCTTTGGGTTTGCATCTCTCAGAGGACAGGCAGCTTCTGGCAGGGCAGCCTTTGCACTGGTACTGCTCTCACTCTGCCCAGGCTCACTTTCCTCTGAGTTTTGGCCAGCGAGCACTGTAAAATGCTGGCTAATAATAATCAGGCTTTTTGCTCTGTGGCAGGCCTGCTTTTTGGATAAGTATTCATTGACAGTTTGCAGCCTAGCAGAGAGGAAGAGGAGGGCAGCCAACAGTTGATGTGGAAAATTAATTATGAACTGCCATCCTCCTGCCATGTAGTTAAGGCAGTTCTGCATTCCAAGCTTTACATCCAGCTGCGCATTTCCTTCCTCAAATAGTGGGAATGCTGCCAGAACAAAGCTTAGTGGAGGATGTCTCATATGGGACTGATCCCTCAGGATGCTCTGGAGCCTTTACTGCTCCGCTTTCAGCTGTGACACCACCCAAGGAGTAATTTTTTACCTTTTGTTGGATGAATGTTTGGCTTAATTGTGCATCCAAGTTGATAAAGATTTGTGTGTGTGGTGGGGGAGTCACCCGTGTCCCCTGTGCAGTCAGGGAGCAACATTTTTGTGTTTCAGTGCAGTGGTGACTTGGTAACGTTCAGGTTCAGCGGAGATGCAGCTTGTTATATTTTCATCCTTCAGGATGACATATTTACTTCTTAATGATCCTCCAAACTGGCCTCTTACATGGAAAGGGCAGAGTTTGACAGGCACCAGGCAGCCCTGGGAATGTAATTACCTAAAGGAGCAGTTCTGTCCCCGGCATCCTCTGTCTTTAGGGTGACCGAGGCAGTTGCTGGAAGCCCCAGGACTGTGCGTAGTTCAGGAGCGGTTCTGGTCTCATAATTGAAGATTGGGTCCCACGGCGTTGAGCTGAGCACTGCAGAGCCAGCACAGCCCAATCCAAGTCCAAAGATGCCCTTCCTTAGGGAGCCCTCTAGGATATATGAGAGAGGCTGAAAGAGGAATGGTTTTGGAAAACCCTGACAAATTTGTAAGTGGCTATTTGGGGCTGAGCTAAAGAAATAAGCATTTGGTGTAACTTTCCTCGAGGAAGGCTTTGTTTAGTCCAGAGGGCATTGAAGGGAGTGATGGAAACAGCCCTGCAAAGCCACAGCAGTAACAGGTGTGAGGTGTTACAGAGCTACTGTTCTCTATAACAGTGTCTCTTCAGACCAGAAAAACCCTTTTGACTGCTCAAGTTTTCGGTTAAGGTATCAAAAGTCTCCACTTTGTACGTTTTTATTGTGAAATTCATTGTTACAGTTGTTGACTGATGTAATGGTTAACTGAGGGGTGATCTCTCAGAAATACCTAGGATATTGTAAAGGGCCCAGTTGCTGCCTGGTGGAAGTCACTGGCTCAAATCATGATGGTGTCGTTTTTATTTTCCTCTTCCTGATCTCTACCTCCTGACTGACACAAATTCTACTTTCTTTCTAGTGCTGTCATGCTGATTTTCTGCAGCCAGGGGACTGTATTTGGAAGCACAAACCCATTGCACAGGTTTAGATGTGCTGCAAATAATTATGAATGTCTAATGAAGGGAAGCTAAAACATATGGAAAGTGTTTGGAAATAAGAGAGAATGTGTTCAGCCAAGCATGAGCTGTGAGTGAAGAGTTCTTGTTGGCATCATTTAATGGGAACTTTCCAGCTTGTGGTTTCTGTGGTGAATATAAAGATAACAGCAAGACCAAAAAGGCAGGGCTGCTGCAGGTGAGTGGAGGGAGCCTTTCCCCTCTGGGGAGCAGGGGCAGTGATGGGAGCAGCGTTTCTGTTGCTGCTGACACCCCCTCAGTCTTTGCTGCCCAGTTAGTGGGAAGGGGCCAGCAGAGACCCTGCTGCAGCGTCCTCCTCTGAACAAAGTTGTGTCTTATTCCTTCACAGCACCAAAAACCATCTGTGTTTTACTCCTGAGTGTCCAGGAAAAGACGGGGAGAATTTTTTGTACATTTTGGGTATTTTTTCTCTCTGTTAGGTGGGGTAAGGTAGCTCCATGTGTATCTCTCCAGACAAGCTTGTCCCATTGACACAAGTGGCCAGATGCCTTTTTGTCCACCTCAGGAAGTGCTGATCCCTGATCCTTGTGGAGATTCCCCTCTTCCTTTCTTCCCACTGAAGTTGTGCTTTCCAGTCTCAGAGTCGTGTGAGGAGGAACACTTCAGTTTTATGTTAGATGTTGTATAAAGGCTTGGGGAACCATCAAATTGATATGATGCCATCACCCACATGGCTGGAGAAGCTGAAAATCAAAGCATTCTGAATGAAAAAGCACCGTGAGGGTTAGGACTGTGCCATTTCCCTGCAGGCCTTGTGCCTCTCTCAGGTACTGGATGTTCTCAGCTTCTCTCCTTCTTCCTGGTCCTGTTCTGGTGGGTCTGTGCCGGCATGCTGGGGGAGAGGAGATATAAGTAAAATAGAGAATTCAGGACATTTTCTACAAACCTCTTTGCATTTGATGTGTTAAATTGAGTGGGAAAGGTGGTGCTTGACTGGCACTGTGGGGTGACACTGCCCAGGCTGTCCTTGGGTTTATGGCTGAATTAGGGAGGTTCTGAGTCCTTCTTGTGCTGCCGCCGGGGGGTGACACTAAAACACAGAGGATCACTGGAAGTTTCCTCTTGGAGCGCTCTTAACATGGGGAAAAACAACAACAACAAAAGTGTTTTTCCTTGGGAAGGTTGTTGGCACCTCTCCTTGGCTCAGGAGCACGGGAAGAGCGGGCTGGGCAGCCCTGCACTCAGCTTGCTTTCTGTCTGGGAGGAATTTGTTAGTTAATGATTAATTCAAATGTTTCTTGTCACGAGTACAGTCTGCACAGAGTGATAAATCTGCGGTGGGTTAGAGGTGGAGGTTGCTCAGTGCTGACAATTAGTTTGCGCCACAGGCTTTGCTTTCATTGGCATTTTCACAGCATTAACCTGGACCTTGTCAATTAAAATCCAGACACATTTTGATGAGGGACATCTTCTTCTAATGATAATTGTAATAATATCACTTTTCTTCATTTAAAACCTGTCAGGCAGGCCATGTTTCCTGGAAAATAACTGCCCAGTTTTCACATTGCCTAAATAACTGGGAAGTATCTTTCAGTTTTTTGAGCTGACATTTCATCACCAGTAACTAAAAGCATATGAGGCCAGAGCTGTTAATCTTCGAACACTTACCAACTTCAGTCAAGGCAATTTGACTTTATCTGCTAAAATAAGCAGGTTTATTAGCCTTCATTTTGGAGGCTAATAAACATGTGATAATTGCCTGAAGTCGTTGATGGGGATTTATCCTATTTAGGTGTTCTGTTTGACAGAGGAGCTCCAGAGCGTGTCCTAGGCAGTGATCCATTTCTGCAGCTCACCTGTTCATTAGGTGCAGGAGGAAGCCTGGTGTAAATGTTGATTAAGGAACTTGTCTGAGTTGCACAAGAAGTCTGCAGTAAAATAAACCCTGGAAAACCTCTGTTCTTCTATATTAACTTCAGTGGGTTTTTTATGTGTCTGTAAATAATGCATTTAGAATCTTTCAGGCCACAAAAGTGAGTATTTAATAGTTGCAATGGGAGTGGTGTATCAGGTTTCAGTTGGAAACCCAGTGTGTTTTTATTTTAGCATGGCAAAAAAAAGTGAAAATTGTGTTCAGTTTTGCATGTAAAAATGCTTTTCATTTTTCTGAATGGTGGTTCAAAAGTGAAATCCTTTACAAATAGCCAGAGCAGGGAAGCAAAAAGCTGTATCAAGTAGAACTGTCTAGACCTTGCAATGTGTTTGAGCTGAGCTCATCCACGTGGGTGGAAAACGCTGCACTTCTTTCTCAAAAACTTGCTTCTCCTCTGGTCTTTCTCTGAGAAGTGTAGAAGAAGGAATTCTGTTTAATCATGAGCACCTCTAGGTGATGCCATAATATAAATAACAACAACCCACCTTATTTCTATAGCAACTGGAAAAATGTCTTGAGTTACTTTAGTTAAAAACTCGGGGCACAGCAGGGACTCAGAGTAGGAAACTCAGGCACAAAATACTGCTCTGAAAAAGGACTGAGGAGTGATAACTGAGAGCTAAATGTGCTTGGGCTGCTCTGCCTGGATTCTAGAAGTTTATGGTTGTGCTTTCAGTCGATGCAAAGAGTAATCCACCCCCTCCGTGGTGAGGCTTTTCCCTTTCCAGTATGAACTGGCAACCCTGCAGTCTGCCTTCTGGTGCATACGGGAATCACATTTACAACAGCAGAGCTTGAAGGCTGGAAATATTATCAGGTATTTTTCCAGTGAGCCTTTATCAACCAAGCTGTGTATCTCATGCTCTCATTTTTTTCAGAGTGCATTAGGGGTGATCAATAAAACCTGACCTACCTTTGCAAGTTAAATAGGCCTGATTTTAAATGACCATACTTAAAGAGATTAAGATTTGCTAACAGTGATTTAAAGTGCAAGCAAGGTCATTTACATGCCATTTCTTTTCCACTTTTGAGGTTTGAATTGCATTGGAAAATGTGTCACATTGGACATTAAAGCATGGAAGTGGAAGCTGACACTTTGTTGATCATGTCTTTATGTAGGAGCTGCCTTCCTACCCTGCACTTCACTGTACTTTACTGAAAATGTAACTAATGGATGTGGAACGCACCTGACTGTGCAGAGTGAAGGCTCTGTGAACTTGGACTCCAAGCAGTGTTTTCTATGTGCTGCTTTGATCTTTGGGAGATGCCCAAGGAGGGAAAAGAACATGTAATAAACAAACAAACAGACACAAAATAATAATAATTACATATATATTTTTATATATATATATATATATCTGTTGTTTAACCCTTGGAGGACAGTGTGGAAGTAGAGGCTGGAAGAGCAGCACTTCCCTGCCATGCAGGTCTGGCTGGGCATGAGGAAGGGATGTATTGGTGCTGTAGAGCAGTCTTTTATTTCCCCACCTCATGACTTTTAAGCATTTAATTTAGGAACTTGAAAGCGGTGTGGAGTGATCTTCTGCCATGAAAGACAAGTTCGGTTATACAAATGAAATACTTCATTGCCTTAAAGTTAGTCTGAGGGGTGGTGTAATAAGCAGGTCATGGAGTGAAACCTGCTGCAGTAAAACCTCCTGGCAGGAATGCTGTATGCTGCAGGTGTTATCTCTGTTACAGAGAACTGCTTGAGAACATTGGAAATAGTTTTGTGGCACTTGTTTGTCATAAGCACCCAGCTCTCTGTCTGTTGGGCTCGTTCTGATTGCTGTGCTATGTGATGTGGTGCCTCTGGGGGTTCCAGCTGAGATTGGGCACAGTCCATGCAGTCACTGCTGCTGTGTCTCAGTTTCAGGAGATCCTTGTGTGCCAGCTGCTCTTCCTCTCCCCTGGGTGGTTCCTATGAGAGAAAAGGTGTGTGAGCTCAGTGAGAGCAATCCCAAGGCCCTCAGGGGCCTCTATTGTTTTACATGGATCTTATGTGTGTTAGTTTTTACTTTAGGCTTGTGTGCATGCATGCTGATACTCTGTTGGACTAGTTATTAATAAACATTTTTATTACTTTTATTCCTAAATGGTTTTGCCTGTCTCTCTGGCCCTCGTTTGAGCCCTGCCATGCTCAGTGCTGGGGAGTGAGTTCGTACATGACAGTCCTTGGCCCAGAGAGGTTTTGTGTGAAAAATCTTAAGTGTAGTGGGAGAAGGAGCCTGGAATTGCCAGCAAGTGTGGAGGCAGCAGATGGAGCACAGCGGTGGAGATGAAGGATGTGCAGAGCTCTGTGCGTTGCGGGGCACTGATGATCAAAACTCCTCTTTGTTGTGGTGCCTGTACAAGGCTCCCAGCAATCGGGGATTTGGTTTGCTGAGACTAACTCCTGCCTTGTTAACTGCTACCTCTTGATTATTTCTGTCTATATCCATCTGCTGCCTCTTTGCTGTTAGAGCTGCAAATTCCTTAGGGTTCAGACAGCTTTTTCTTTTAGTGTTTGTGCGGTACTGAATTCCGTGGGGTTCTGGCCCAGGGTTAATGCCGGGAGCTGTTAGCAGTGGCATTTGCACATAAAAAATAAGGCATTAGGAAAACAATTATTTTCACGTCCTGATTATCTCTATTTGCATTCCAACATCCTCTGAATCTTTGAAACCGAAAACATTATTTAAATGAAAGATACATGATTATAATTATTGTCATAATGTTCTGTAACCACAAATAGGTCAGCGCAGGAAATGCAATTTTTTTGGTGTGTGGTTGTTTATATCTATATAAATTTATATCTATACACACACACCTGTATTTGTCTGGCTGGTAGATTTTATCTTACAGCCTCTGGCTGTTGCTTTCCTAGGTGCTTATTCATATTTAATGCAGCTCCCCCATGTATTTGCATACATAAATACACACTTGTTTTTAGCACCTGTTTGCATCCTTTAATTCTAGATAGACCCTGAGGCTGCTGTCTGTGGGGTTTGTGCAGCCCAGGTAGCTGGGTGTTCCAATTTACTTCTTTTTCCTGAGCCCTGAGCCTGTGTCTCACTGACCTGCCAGCTGAAGTTTCCCCTCCTGGCACCGCGCCACCACCAAGAGCTTTCAGCGAGTTCTCGGCTGTAATCCTGAGCTGATTTCTGGGATGCAATTCACTGCCACGGTTATCATATCAAAAGGGGAGTGATTTACATTTCCTGCACGTCGCCGTGCTGCCAGCCCCGGAGATGCTGCAGAGAGAAAGTTAACGCAATTTGATAAAATAACGAAAAAGAGCCTATTTACAGCGCTGCGCCTTACACTGTGGAGGAATTTGATACAGACGCAAAGTTGGCACTAAGTACGAATTTAGACTGTGCACAGAGATTAATTTGGGCACTTCTTTTGGCTCCCAGGGAAAAAATAGGAAGATTGTTCCTGAAGACTGAATGCGTGGAGAGCTGTGTACTCGGCTTTGTGCGCCGCAAAACAAATCTTTATCTTGATTTCTTATTGTGCTGCCCCTTAAAGTCTCTCTCTTCTCCTGATACTCATCCAGAGCAGCACCTGCATACCGCGTTAATCTTTGGGTTTTATCTGACCCCCTCAGCCCCCTGCAGTTTCCTCAGTGAAAAGGCATTGAGCAATCACGCCAGCATCATTTGTACAAAGTGAAACTCTTTATGCTGAGGTATTTTGAGCACGTTCCTGCTGGAAATGCCATAGGAATGGCAGGGCTGCGGCGCTTGCCGCTGCTGCGCATTCAGCTGCCGGTATTTGTATGCAGAAGCAGACACAGTGGTGGCTTCACATTCATTTCCTGTGTATCAATTGCTTATTAGTAATCCACAAGCCCAATTAAGGCGCTGGAGGTGGGATGTAATGCTGAGACTGTGGCCATGCCTCTCCTGTTGGAGTCTGGAGAGGGCACGGATGTATCTGGTGCAGGTGACTGAACTGGATTCCTGCAGTCTTGTCTAACTTTGGCCTAATTTCCTATTCTTTTATGAGCATCTTTCTTGGCTGTATTGACTGTGCTGCAATGAGGAGTTGTGGAAAAGGGGCACTCAAGGAGAACAGAGTGGGCAAAGCACTCTTGGATTTACTGCACCTTATATTTGTCAGTTGAGGTTTTGATATTGTGTACTTGCAGCTGCCAGTGCAAAAATATGTACCATAAGTTCCATAAGCCTTGCAGGAATGGCCGCAGCTCCTCTGCAGGGTTTGTAGTCCCAGGTCAGAGTTTTTTAGGAATTGGTGAGTAGAGGTCAAAAAATTCAGCTTCAGGCTGTTCAGGACAGGGTATACTCTCCCTCCTATTTCACTTCCCTTTTCTTCCTCACATTTCAGCAAAGAAATATCTTTGTTCCTGTCTGTGTTTTACCTGCCTTTAAAGCTGTGAAGCTTTGCGTAGTTCTCACTTAACTTTAGCAAATCCTTTAAAAGCAGATCACAGAGATTGACCACACCAGGAAAGTATCACCGTGTCACCTTGATTAGTTTGGGTGCCTGACCTCCTCTTCCTCCTAACTTTGACTACTGCTTCTTGTCATCTTTGATTTCATCTCTCTCTTTTCTGTTTTTCCCCCTTTCCCTTTACTGTCTATGAAGATTTGCACTGCCTGATGCTATCACCTCTCCACGCTGCTTGAATCTTAATGCAGGTGCCCTGGGACGAGATTACTCTCACCCTTCAAACTGATACATCTCTTTTAATGTATGATGTCCAAAGAGAAGACTGTTCCTGCATCCTGGAAATTAAAACCAACCGGTCCACGTGTTGCTTTATCCAGACAAAATGTGAACTTCAGTGCAAGCCAGAGCACAGTGTGGGTGCTTGGCTGGCATGCAGCAGGTCGGGGCACTTTCCTGTGTAAGGCATCACTGATGGAAAGGGAAGCTCTGCACTTTCCTTCTGTCCCTCTCATTCTTTTTTTCTCTCTATTCTACTTTTTTTTAAGAGCTGATTTCCGTAGGGAGTTGTTAATGCTCAGGGCTTTTTACCCTGACATTTCGGACAATGATGTGACAACACAAGTGCATCTATTACTCTTCCTCTGGAATCTGACTGAAGCTGAGGACTTGATGGATAATGGCCACATTTTCCTGCAGCACCTGATGTACATGTGAGAAGAATGACTGAGTGACCTGCAGATAAAACCAGCCTATGCCAGGCACAAAGTCTGAGCACAGAACCAGGAGGGAAGTCTGAGAACATGAGCCTTTCATGATGAGGTCCTTATTTTGCTCCCCTTCTCTCTGCTGCAGGAAATCTGGTGCTGTCAGTGCTGAGGCAGTGCAGGCTGGGGTGTGGGGATGTGTGATGTGCTTCCTGGGAAGGGAGGGCACAGGGAGCAGGCTCGTGTGGCATGGGCAGCGTTAAGAGAAGGAGGCTGCCCACCTGGAAATGGAGCATCCCTTCACCTTTGGCTGCCAAAGAAAGCTGATTCTCCTCTGCCTTGAGCAGTCAGTTTACAAATTGAATGTAAAACAGCACTGGCTGGAGCTTGCATTCTGTGCTGCTGTGGGGGCCCTTCAGGGAAAGGGGAGAGAGCTGGGAGCCCTTGGGGCTGTTGGGGCTCTGGATCTGGAAGTCCTGGGTCACTGGAGCAGGTGAGGTGTGTGGTGGGATTCTGGGGGCTGTGCTGGGTGCTGCAGACCTTTTCCTGAAGCTGGTACTGCTCTGCTTTCTATCCCACAGCACACACTTGCTAAAGCTGAGGTTGAACTCCCACAGCTGGGATGGGAAGGGGAGGAAGGGGGAGTTGCAGGGGGCGGGGCTGGGGTGCTCCCCCCTCCCCGTTCCCCAGCACATGGCCCAGGCACAACCCCCTGACCACTGACTCGTGCTCTCCCAGTCTCTCTCTGCAGGGCCACTGTGAGAAATGCTCAAGGGTTCAAGTAGTTCTCATGGAACTGGAGAAGGAAAAGTGGAAGGAGGGCAGGACCACGTGCATTTTGCAGCAGGAGCACCAAGTGTGCAGGGAGTGGAGGGATGGCAGCTCTGCCCTCGGCGGTGCTGTTCTCATGAGCAGCACGTCTGGAGCTGTCAGAATGCCCAGGCCTTCCTTTGCTAAACTGCTCTGGGGTATAATGAAAGTACATTTCATTATGTACTTTCTTCTTTTAATGACTTTAATAATTATTAGGTGAGCTGTTAGGCTCGGGGAGTAGCTCGCAGGTGACATGTGATGTACTGAAGTCCATTGCATTCTTAATGTTGTAGCAGCCCAAGTGACAGTCTTGCCTCAGGACAAGAATGTGCTCCAAGCAGACCTTGAATGTTCAATTTTCATGGAGGACACACTCATAAATATTTGTGAACAAACAGGAAGTTGCAGTGTGCCAAGAGAAGAAAATAACAGAGTGGAAAAACCAATCCCAGGTTGAATATCTGTTTCTGGGACGTATTTTCTGTGAATGATTTCGTGGCTTCTCTGTGCTTCAGATTTTCCATCTTTCCAGGGGCACTCCATCACCTTTCCCTGGGATTTGGGGCACACTGGTAATCTGCGAGATGTGAGGTGGTCAGGGGCCACTCTGGAGACACCAAAGAACATCAGGCTGAGAAGTGAGAGTGCCCTCTGTAGCAGTGCCTGCTGTCGTGCTTGTTTGTATAAGGCAGAAGTGGCTGCAAAACCTCCTTTTCTCTACCTAAGGTAGCTTGTAATTGCAGTAACAGTTGCTTCACGTGTTTCAAACAACAAAAAAAGCCCCATAAAAATATTGTCCAAAGAAATTATTATATCCCATGTTCCTTATTATCAAACATTTTGCCAAGAAACCTGTGGCTGTAATGAGGCTGATAAACAGCCCCACTGCCACAGCATTAAAACCTAATTGCCCCTGGGTTTCTTGATTATCTCCAGCACAGCTCTCATGTTGCCCCTTTGAAAAAATGAACTCACATCACATGCACAAACCCCAAAGGTTTATTTTTTCCCTGGAGACAGGCAAAGTTATTATCAAGCAGTCTCTGGTGTTTTTACCAAACTTGTTGGAATATTGCACTGAACTGGGGACCTGTTGCTTCTCGATCCCAAGTTAAATGATTGTTCAGGTTTCCTGTCACACTTGGCCATTACCACAGCAGGACTCCTGCCAGCATTCTGAGCCTGCTGCCTCCACAGGTAAGAGCATTATTATTTATTAGCTGTGGCTGGAACAGGGGCTCCGTGTTCCCGGGATGTAATCCTCCCTGCCACTGCAGGAAAGGTGCCCTCAGGGCCCTCGCTGCCTCCTCTCGTGGCCCCTGTGAAATGGGAGCAGTGATGTTGTTCTTTCATATTGCTCCATCCTGCAACAATGCGCTGCTGCTGTTCAAAATGGGCCCATTTTCCAAGGAAAAGAAAGAAAATAATACAAGAACTGTGAAAATAGATCATTTTCTGAGCCTTCAACAAGCACAAACCTGCCTCCTAAGTAACTGAATATAAATTTCCCTCTAATTGCAGGTATTTTGAACCTGTCTCAGTCCTTAGAATAGCCCCGGATTGGTAAGGAGGATTTGCAAAGCTTTAATCACCCAGTTCCCCGTGGCTTTTGGCAGGAGTTTAGTGGCTGATTTCCCTTTGTGGCTTTACTGTTAATCTCTCCTTGACCTCATCTCCCGAGCAGACACGAGGGTGACACATCCAGCCTGTCCCAGTTCCAGGGTGGTGGCCATGGACAGCCCCAGCCATGGCACCAACATGGTTCTAAGGCTCCAGGAACCATTCTGGGCTGAGCAGAAGAGTTGCACTCGAACTTTTTTTACTGAATGAGGAGGGAAAATGGCTTAATTTCAGGTTCAGTTGTCATTCTGCCCTCCTGCAAGAGTTAAAATGAGATTTTTGCACTGCCCAAAATGGATGTGGAAGTGAACAACTCAGAACTTTGGAAAAGCTTCAGAAGGCCGAGTGTTTGGTCAAATCAAGGGGGTATTGCTGGCAGGGGTGAGCTCAGGGCAGGTGAGGGTTGGTGTTTGTGTGGGAGTTTGGTCTCACAGTCTGGTCCAGGGCAGGTGGTGATGAGGGGATGGGCAGAGAGCCCAAAGTCTCACCTGGATTTGTCCCCACCCAGCTTTTGGAGCGTGCTGGGCCCAGCCTGAGCGTTGCTCTCTTGCCCTGGTGCAGTGGGAGATTGCAGATGGCAGAGATTTTGAGAAATTGGTTTAGTTTGAAAACAAATCCCCCTCTCTCCTCCAGATAATTTATGTTTATTTTTGAAGGGGGAAAAGCAATCAGGCAGCTAAAAACAGCATAGCCATGACAAGTTGGTGATGCCTAGCCTATTCCAGAAGGCTTCCCTGGGTGTAGTACAAAGTGTTTCTGTTTGTGCAAATGAATTACTAAAAAAGAAGAAAGCTCATAGCCTTTTGGAAGCCATGCTGGGACTGAAACAGCCAAAAAGAGGGAAGGAGGAAAATATCCCAAAATGTCTGAAATGGTTCAGGGTATCACCTGGGGGTATCAGTTACTTACAGGGGATCAGGAGAGGGGTTTGCTTGGGCATCAGAGTTGGCCTTCATCCAACCAGCCCCCCTGCACTGAAGCTGGAAGGAGGTTTTTTTCTATTTTTCCTGAAGGTGGAGAGGGAGCTGGCAGTGCTGGAATGAGCAGCCCCATGTGTGGGCTGTGCAGGGCGAGGGGGAGTGGGCAATGCAGCAGGGCACAGCTGGCAGCCACACTGACAGCCCCGTAAAGGGAGCTGCTGGTAAGTGAGGAGAGCTGAACGTGCGTGTGAGCTTGTAGGATCCTTGTTATCCTGTTATCTGGGATCTTCAGGGACAAAGCAGCCACTCGTGCGTGCACCGTAAACAGGCACACACGCTGGATAAATAATGCGTGCAAGAGCAGCTTCTGAATGCAATTTCCATCATTATTTAAAAACCTGCTGCTTAGGCAAATTATTGTAATTCCAGTGACACTAACTAATCCATCAGTAATTAGGATGGGAAATGGGAATAAATTCCACAGAAATGATCTTGATATTTCACCCATCCAATTGTACAGTAGTCGTCTTGAAGAATAAGCTGTCATTTGCCCAGAGATTTTTGGAAGGCTATATTTTAGCTGATTTTAAATAAATAAAAAAAATCAGGAAAATTCCCCTGGAGATCTTCATGTTGGGTTGAGGACACTTAAGTTGAGAATAATACAATTAGCAGTGCTTTTGCTGCTTTTGCAGTATCTCCTCTTAGCATAGCTGATTATGTAAATACTGATAATAATTCCATCTTCTCTTGGCATCTGTGGCTTCCTGTGAGCTCAGTCTTTTCCAAGCTCAGTGAGGCCACATGGCTGCTGCTTTTCCAGAGATGCTTTTGCTGCTCCCTTTGGAGAGCTCCTCTGTAGCACTTCCATCTTTCAAAACTTTTTCCGTGGGTAACAGGAACTGCAAATGTATTGACTGGAGCTGGGGGTGTTTATCCTGGAGAAAAGGAGACTGAGGGCGGACTTTATTGCCCCGAGAGCTGCCTGAAAGGAGGTTGGGGGAGATTGGGGAGATCAGTGTGTTGTAAGTAACAAGTGATGGGATGAGAGGAAAGGCCTTCAATTTGTACCAAGGGAAATTCAGGCTGAGATTTAGGAAAAAATTCTTCACCATGAGGGTTGTCAAGCCTTGGAAGAGGCTGCCCAGGGATGTGGTTGGGTCGCCATCTCTGGAGGCAGTTGAAGCTGTGTAGATGTGGCACTTGGGGACAGGGTTTAGTCGTGGACTTGGCATCCAGCACAGGGCTTGTCCCACGGAGCCTGGAATACCTGCCTTGAAGTGAACACAGTTTGCCAAAATAGCAATGAAGAAGTGCTGGCAGAAACAGCTCCTGAGACCCCTTGAGTGGAGCTCCAGGTGCTGGGAGCTTTAAAATTCACCCTTTTTGATCTGCCAACCCTGTGGCTGTGAATCCGAATTTTTTATGTACTCTTAAATATCAGCCCCTCTGTACAGGCAGATGTGCTTTGTAATCCCAGTTTCAGTATCTTGCACAGAAGCTGGTAATGAAGTGAGTTTGTTCCATGGCTTTGCTCTCTCTGGGGAGTAGATTAAGATCATCAGACGTCTTTGACTCGCAGCCCAAAACAAGTTGAAATACCTGTGCTGGAGGAGCGAGGCAAATGCAATTCCTGCCTTACACTGCGTGCCCCTGTTGAAGCAGGTCACTGTCAATGAAAAACTCTCTCACTAACCTTTAAAAATGGGCTTTTCTGTAATTCTGGTTCCGCTGAAGGGTAAAGCTGTGTACAGTAATTGAATTGGTGGTGCATGCAGACTGAAATTTTGCAGGATGAAATTACGGAGCTATAAAATTGTCTCTGTTTTCCTCTCTTCCCTCTATTCTATCTTTTCTTCTCTTTGTTTTTCCTTCTTCTCTTATTTATTGGTGTTGGAATTGGCATCTGAAAAATTTTAAGTGGTTCAGTGGGGAAAGCTGAAGCTGTGATTCAGGAAAATTTGGATTTTTAATCTGTTTTGAACTCTTTACCTCTTGGTTCTGTGGTCATCTCTGCTGGCTAAATTATTTTGAAGCAAACCTTTTGTTTAAAAAACCAAACCAAAATCCTCAGTAGAGTAGGGCACCTCTTACAGGGACTTCCAGAAAGCTTCTGGAATGGAGGGGAGGAACGCTGAGACCCCTCTGTCACAGGAGCAGAGGGAGTTTTGGATGCATTGAAACCCTTGGGAGCTCCATGCTGGCTCTGCAGACAGGACAAATTCCCATTTGAAAATCATGAGTGAGAACGTGCACAGCTGCTTCTTCCTCCTCAGATTTTAGAACCATCCAGGGTTTTTATTTTTGCCTGCTGTCACACAGGGGTTGTTCAGCTTCCTGATTTAGGATGTGTTCCTTTCCTGATGGGATCCCTGATTCCAGCGCCTCTCTCAGCAGCCAAAATTGCTTGAAGGTTTTAGCTTCAATTAAGCGAAGTTTGTTGGAGCATCCCAGCTGGGCCAGTAGCCGATACTGTCTCAGTCAGTTCTCCTTCTCCCCAAACCATGGGAATGCCTCCTACATTTCTCCAGCTATAACATACTTCAGATGAGCTCTGAGTCTTGCTAAAATATCTGGGAATATTGGACAAATATATATCATATTGTACCACTGAACAAAACTGTGCTTTACTTTTGATTTTGCTGGGTTTTTTTTCCTTTTTGTTTCAGCTGTTTTCTCATGTCTTTCCAAAGTCACAAGCCAAAAGCTCACCTCAGCAGTGCCACACCAGACCTAGGCTGACCTAGTTTCCAGGAAGCCCAGAATTAAATCCCCATTTATTTAGCAAGTGCTAAACCAACAGAATCTGCTTTCCAAATACCAGATCAATTGTGGATGTTGGAACAAGAGATTGAGTTTCATCAGGGTTTGTCTGGGTGAAATGAGAGCCAGGTCTCAGACAAAGTGGTGCCTCAAACAGAGGTGAGAAAAGGCCCCTGGGGACAATTCTTGGTGGAGCTGTGGCCAGAGCACATGGCTTAGGACTGCAAGCAAAGCAACAGGTTTCTTATTATTTTCTTTTTTTTAAGGAAAAGAATATGCTGTGCTTTGTATTTGGGAGAGAAGTGGTTACACACAAAAAAAGAAAAAGAAAAGTTAATTCTGTGATCAAATTCTCTTCCTACAGCAAATAATGTGTAAAAGCCCTGCACACTGCACAGTCATGTCAAGGAGGCAGAGACAATCAGAGTTGTTTGTTCCTTGGCAATATTTGCTGAATTACGTCTCTCCCGACTCTTTGGCTTATCAAAGCCTTCGCTTGCTCCTCTCTTCCATCCCCAGGCCCTGAGGGCTGTCCTGCCTCAGTCCCTCTGGCCACTGGGCCATTGCACGACATTGATCCAGCCTGTCCAGAGTTGTCCTTTGCTGCCACCAGCAATGAATCCCAGTGCACAAAGCAGACAGGTTTACACAGGGCCTGCTTTAATTCCATTATGAAAAGCAAATTCAGCTGTGAGATCTTTTTTCCTCCCCCGTATTTGCTGGGAGTCTGCGTTAGGATTTAGAAGTAGGGCGGAAAGTTTTAGATCCAGACGAGCAACCCTCCTTTCATTAGCTAATGCCTTTTACTTAGCAATAAATAAATAAATAAATTCCAAATCCCTCCTTTTTGGTCTTTCTGCCTCATATGCCTGTGTCACAGCCTTTTTTCCATATAATTAATCAGCCCATATCTCCCATGCAGCTCTGCTTGTCAGCAGGGATTAAAGCCTGGCAGTATTTAATCATCCTGTATTCCATAGAAGACTAACAGTCTCCCTTTGCTTCCTCTTCCCTCCTTTCCCTTTCATTTCCTTCTCTTTTCTGGGTATGTAGCACAGTGTCTGCTCTGTCTGAAGTTTTTGTACAGGGAGTGACAGGTATAAAATCCCTTTCTTGGCTCTTTTCTTCTGTGACCCATGTAACTCCCTCACGGGATTGTTTGCTGGGACGTTTTAGGTGTTCTGTGACCTACCCTGTTAGCACAGAACCACCACACACTGAGACTGTAGGAGGATATATTGAATCATATTTTACTGTTATTTTTTCCTCCAGGAAACAGGGTAAAGCTGTGAGCCAAGTGGGCTGAATAACTAAACCAATTATTATTTCATGTTTCTGAGGGGATTGAGCTGTTTGTTTTGAATATATGTGAGCAGCTTGGACACTGACTTTGATTCATTTCATTAATTTAGTATCTCATGAAATTGTGGATCTCAGTGTTTGACCTACTCGCAGAGATCCCTCCGTACTCAAGGGGTGGAAACGGATCCTTCCTTTAGGCACAATACTTCTATTTCCAGGTATAAATCCCCGTGGGTAGATGATTCATCTCCTGGAAGGGCTTCTCTGTCTCCATTGATGTTTAAATAACTTGTCCAAGTAGAGATATTTTCCGTGTAGGTGCAGAGGGAGATGAGTTGCATGGTGAGGTTTGAGTCTTTGCCGCTGCCCCGGGAGGTTTGTCCCTTTCTGTCCCTCTGGGGTGGGGTGGGAGGCTGAGGGAGCTGTCCTGGGTCCCGTTCCCTGCATGAGCAGGAGCTCCAAGGGACTCTCTGAGTGCTGGGACACCCAGAGGGACGAACCTCAGTGCGGGAGCACGGGACCCTCGTACAACGAATCAATGTGATTTCGCAAGAGTCCCTTTATTGTTTACATTACTCCATTCTTATGCATTTCTACAACTGTAGTTCACGCGATCACGCACAACCTGATTGGATCTCCCACATTGTCCACGCGCCGTGCATGCACCCTTCAGGACACCTGATTGGTCTCAGTCCAGGATGGTGCAGTCCCTCTTCACCTGTTTTTGTTATTCTCTCTTCTACCGTCTTCGTTCCCAATTCAGAACTGCTTGCATTCCTCAGGCCCTGATAAGGGTGCTGAAGATAACTTGGCTGGGGCACCCTGACAGGGTTCTCATGCCTTACAACACCTCAGGGCTTGGCTCTCTGCTCTGCCTCCTTTCTCCCAGAGTATGGATTGCTAATTCCTCAGACTTAAAACAATCACTATCTTAATTTAATTAGACACCCTTTTTAGCGTGGATGATGTCAGATATTATAAGGTCTGCAGATCGAACTGATTGAATGTGTTCCATTTAATTTGAATTTGTAGGTTAAGTGGTGTTGACCCTGGCCAGCTTCTACATGGGAGGCTCCCAAGAAATCCCAAATACCATCAATGCAAATGGCATTTGGCTTCCCCCACACCAGATCTCATGGCACTGAAATGTGTTTGCTTTCTGCTGCTTTTCTGACACTGGGTATTGATGGCTGAAACCTGGAGGAGGAAAGGAAAGGGAGAGAGGAAGAGAACACTTAGAAAAGCCAGTTATTTTCATGTCCTAGGTAAATGTTCTCTTGCTGCAGAAGAAAGTTCTATTTATAGCAGGGTTCAGGTGTTGAGAGAGGTCATAGGAGGTAGGAGGGTGGAACCTTTGGCAGATGCTGTTGAATCCTAGAATATTCTTTTTCCTAATTCAGCTATGAAGACTTCACTACTTCATGCTGTAGGAGGCAGCTTATTGTCTTTGGGCTCTTTTAAAATCAAATAGTGGATGAAATGTTTGGTTACAGTTTTGACAACAAAAGTAGAAGAATAAATCACAATCATGGCTGAGAATTAGGTGTTTTTCTGCATTGACCCAAGTGAAAACAAAAAGAACAAACAGATCAAAAGACAGTGAAGAACGCAATATTTGCTGGTTTCTTTAGTTCTAACATGGGCAACTTCAGGTCTGCAGACTGAAAATCCATACCTAAAAGCAGCCAAGTGCCTCTTAAATGGAATTAGCATGTGCCAGAAATCCCAGGGAGAAATGTTTGTTTTGTGTTGAATGAGCTGTCAAACTAATGATCAAAATAGATCTCTTTGTCCCCGAACCTTTTTATCAATACAGATTCTTCATTTTTCTTATAAGACTGGCTGAATAGATGTTTATATTTTATGGGAAATAGCAAAACCAGCAGGTAAAAGTAAAAGCCAACAACAGTACCAGAAGCTGGGGCTTTTTTAAAGGGAGGATTTATGATGTTTAAGCCTGGATTTATTTTCAAAAAAAGAGCATGAGCAATGGTTTTTAAGCACATTTGCCAAGGAAAAAAGAGGTAGAAACCTGCAAAATAAAAGTTAGGAGGTGATAAATGCAGACATCACTTAATGAAGAAAATTAATTCCACAAGCAGAGTGATACAGAAAGGAAACATCCGTTACTGAGGAAGGGGCATGGAGGCAGAGGACATTTGTCATCTCAAGTGACAATTAGATGAGCTCCAAACAGAGCAGGGTAAAGAAGGTAAAATTATGCAAGGGAAGAAAATGAGGCGAGGAGAATTGAAGGAATACAGAGCAGACTTTTTCAGGTCTGTTGGCCTGATTTATGCTTTTACACCCTCCTTAGCATACAAACATCCCTGAGACGAAGAGCTTTGCTCCCGTTCCTGTACAGTCCTGCGAGCTCCTGTCGGGTGAATGTGCTCGGCAGCAGCACCTGGGAGCAGCTGTGGGACTGGGCAGGAGCTGCTGCAGCAGCTGAACCCTGTGGGATCCCTGTTCCCTGCCCGCTCTCCTGAGGCCGTGGAGGAGGCAGCGGCAGCTGGGAGAGCCTCGTGCTCTGCCCAAGCTCAGGGTCGCACTCGAATCTGGTGCTGCAGAAATTTCCTTCACAGAGGCTCGAGAGCACCACGGGCTGTCCCCTGTGCTAGCCCCACTCAGTCCATCCACCATGAGCTGCCCTACTGAGAAAATCAGCCTCCATTTCCTAAATGCAGATGAGAAAATCCTGCTTCTGTTGGGGGAAATGCCTCTCCACAGGTTATTTCCTCTCTGCATCTCTGCGTTTGGGTAGTACAAGGGCTTCCCTGTGCCCCACAGGTGTCGTTTCCACAGGGGTCTCAGGGCATTGGGTGTCATAATTCAGCTTCTGCCCAAATGCTCATGTTTAGAGAAGAGAGAGCTTTATAGTTTTGCTCTGATATTTTGCATTGGCAGAAGAAACTGGCAGACTGGTTTGAAATAGGAGTACTCACAAAATGGGTGAGTTTTCTATTGTTGATGCAATTCAGAAGGTCTTGATGGCTTCTGCCATCAAGGGGCTCCTTCCACCCCTCACTTCCCGTGGACTTTGGGTGTCTCCTGTGTTCACTGCCAGGTCTCTTCCATTTCCAGAGCCCTTCTGACCCTCTGGCTAATGTCAGAGAGTAGCCCAGAGCAGGAGCTCCCAGCAGTCCCTTTGCACAGAGCTCCTGTTCTGGGGACCCTCTCATTTAGTCCAGGACAAATAATTCGAACCCCAGCTGGGCAGGGTGTGCCAGCCAGGCTCATGGTTCTGCAACTCCCGTGGGAGAATATCCGCCTGATGATCAAACCTGACCCAGGTTCTGGGGTGTCATGGTCAAGGGGGACGGGGGGCATCTGTGCTCCCCAGGTGTGCACTCGTGCCTCAGGCACCCATCCTGCTCAGGTACCATCACTTGAAAAGAAATCTTTAGCTACTCTGTAGAAAATCAGACATGGGCATCACCCATCAGGCTGTTTCAGCTGCTAGAAACTCAGTCTGGTTTAAAGATTTTATTGAGACTTAAAAGTGGAATCTGATCCCTTCAAGATGAACTGTTTGTGCATGTTTGATGAGCTTGCTTCTTGTTCGTGGTGGGTTTGGGTGGTTTTTTAAGTGTTGTATGAGTAAACTGTTAATGGTGCATCTGGGTGTAACACCCTTCCAAGTGGCCGAGTTTGGCAGAAATTGAATGTTCTGCAGAAAAAGGGGCTGTTCAGTCCCAGGTCAAGTAGGGTTTTAAGCTCCAAAAGCTGAGTGATCTTGTGTCAAGTGCTGTGCCTGTGCTTTTGATCCAGCTTTTAGCAGCTCTGTACCTGTGATTAGTGCTATAAAAAAGGAAAGTTGAAACTTCTGGGGTTTTACAAAAAGTCAAACTTGGCCCAAGTCAGCAAGATTCACTTAGAGCTCTTGGGGCTGGACTCTTACAAACAGAAACTTTTCAGGACAGCAAGCCATGGACTTTGCCCTTCTTTTGGGATTAATGTATTTACGACTTTTGCATGTGAAAAGCTAGAAAAGTGAAGTTATTTATTATTTAGTTCTTTGTCATTATCTTTTATTCTACCTATCTTATTAAAAAAATAACAAAACAAAGAAAACCACATACCAAGAATACTTGCTTTAGGCACATGATACAGGAGGAGATGTTCAGTCTTGAAGTCAGGAAGTGCAGACTGTGATTACACAGTGTGAAGTGGTTTCAGGGCAGACCTGTGTGGGGCTGTTAGGCACAACAGCTTCCATTCTTCTGTCAAGTGACAATTTCATGATCTCATCTCTGTCTAATAACTCTAAATAAAAGAAAATAATCTCCTTGAGCTGTTAGGCTGGAGCTGGTCTCTCTGTGATACACACCAGAGGTGAAGGTTCTGTGGTCTGTGGCTCTGCTCTTTCAATCCTGTTTATATATCATTTATTTCAAATTAGTGAGTCTTAGCAGGAACCCAGACATTTGCATCTGCTCCAGCGTCAGGGCCAAATAGACAAAAATGGAGCAAAGCCCCAAGGAGTGCTCAGAATCTGGGTGTATTGGTTAAGTGCCATTGCTGCCTTCAGGGAATACTTTTATTCCCCTTGGCTGTGCCAGCCCTGTGGCCAGGCACACAGGAAGAGGGCTCAGATGGAGCTGCCTTGGGGCAGCAGGGAGAGGATTTTCAGCCCTGGGGGTTGTTCCAGAGCAGTGCTGGCCCACAGACACCCCCCAAGGATCTGCTCCCTGGCTCTGTGTCACGCCAGGAGCTGCCCGAACGAGGCATTAATTATCCTTTCCTGTGCATTCCCCGTTCCCATTAATTTACAAATTTAATCTCTCCGTTTGGTTGTGCCGTTTGCTCGATGAAATATCGCTGGCATTCTCTGCAGTAATGAAAACCCACAAATAATCCCCGTGCCCTAAGTACCTGTCCCGATTATCTACCGCGTTCATAAGCGCCGCTTGCAGCATTATTTTGCCTGGTTAATGTTTGATTTTGTATTTATTCTAATTGCCAGTGCTGCTATTTTAGAAGTTGCCAACCCACTGGTGGATGTTCTGGTTTAATCCTTTTTGCCATCCCCCAGCAAGCTCCACTCTGCCTGTTTCACAAAGCCATCCCGAGTTCCTGTGCAGACACAAGTGGGGCTGGCCCCTGCCTCCATATGGTGCACATTAATCACAATTTAGCTGTGCAAACACAAACTTGTATTTCGTGCTGCATGCGGCTGCCCAGCTGAGGATGAATGAAAGATTTCATTTTTGTAACTCATATAAACACACCTGAGACTCTGAACACAACGTAACATGGCTCTCTGTTCCGTAGAACACATCAGTCTGCTAATTAAAAATCTGCTCTTATGGTTGATGCTCGTTTCTTTTTATGAAGCCCTGGAATGCTATTAAACAACTCTGGAATGGTGATGTGTGGTTTATTGTTTTTCCTTAAAATTGTTTCCTGCCTATTTTGTCTGTGATTTCGTTGTGTTGAAGAGTCACTCTTTGCTTTTCATTTATGGTTTTCATAGAGTAATTCTGCAAGTATTGTTTATAGTTGAAATGTTCTCAATTGTATATTTTCGGAACAGCTTGGTTTTAATAGCTGGTTTATGTTTGGAATAAATAAGTTTAAAAAAAAGAAAAAGGCCATGAATCAACAAAAGGAAAATAAAAACAAAGTCTTCAGAGAACGAAGTAACAAGGCTGTGTACCTTTTAGCCCAGAAAATCCATCAATCCTTTTGTCCATGTGTACACTCATGTTGTCATTTTGCTTTGATTCATGTGTACTTCAGGGACTCCGATGCTTACTCCAGGTGAGAACTACCAATAGAGCTATTACAGCAAGACAGAAGAAACACAGCGTGTGTCAAGTATTCAGCTGTTTGGATTCTTTTCTTAAATATTGCCAGTGGATAAGGTGCTGCATGCTACTCAGGCATAAAGTTATCCAGATTTTATAAGAGCAGGGTTTAGAATAAAATAACATTTTAGGCTGCAAAAGCAATATTTAATACACATTTAGCAGGGAATGTGTGGTTACAGGGAAGGGAGAGAACCATAGGCCAATATGTCTCTTATAGATGAGTATTAATGAAGAACAGCTTGAGAATGTGACAACTTCTGATGGGTCTTTCTATCCTGGTACCGTTTATAAGATCTGCTGCGACCAAGAGAGACTCCCACTTTTAGCAGTTCTTAAGGACACAAGAAACCTGATTTTGATCAATAATTTCTATGGCAAAATCCATAAAACAAAATAGATCCTTTACACAATTCAGAACAAATAATTTAGCCTACAAGCCCCGAGACAATTTCTGTTTCAGCTTGGCTGGAGGATGCTGCTCTGACACGCAAAGTGGAGCTGTATAGTATTGACATTTAAATAGAACCATAGGAGTAGCTGGGTGAGAGTCCAACAAGAGCCACAAGCAACTGAGTCAGTTGCTGGCAGAGGAGCTGATGGGAAGGACTGCAGTGATTGCAAATGAGGCCTGACCAGGAGATAATGGGATTAGTGTTCTCTGGGAGCAAAGTACGTTGCAGAAATTAAATGAAGCCTGGAGTGAGGTGGAGGTGGGGGAGAAATCCCATAATTCCTCCAGTTTCATCTCATAAGAGCTTTATCATTTTCAGTTGTGGGTTGGTGGCGGTTTTTTCTTTTCCCCAGCCTTGTGCTCAGGGTGTTTGAGAGTTATTGTGAGATTTGAAAGAATGCTGAGGTTTTGATCTTGTCACGACTGAAAGTCCTTTATAAATGTCAGAGTTGGTGCCTGAGAATCTGGGACGCTGCTTGGCAGCTTCTCCTGCGAGAGCTCGGCTAATGAGGCCACCAGAGAGCCCCGGGGTGCTGGCCCTGCTGCCTCGAGCCTCTGGGGAGGGAGGAGACACCAGAGATGGGCTGGCCAGCAAACTGCCAGCCCTAATTAATAATAATAATGTCTGGCACTCCCTTCAGGGGAAGGCTTTCCTGGTGTGCTGCAGAGTTGTGGTCACCTCCTTCTGTCCTGACTCTGAGGATGTGGGGACAATGTCTTGAGGTTTTGGTGTTCATCCTGTCTGCTGCTTTCAAACTTCATCAGAGCAGGGTGGGGTAACCAGAGCAAGGCACCCGGAGGGGCCCTGTGGGCACTGGGGCAGAAGCTTTGTTGGCCTCGTGAAGGTTTTACTCCAGGTTCAGGCGCGGAAGCAACGTGACACCAGCACACATCTGACATCAGCAGTCCCCAAAAACGTGAAGTGCCGGAATTCACACGAGATGTGCTAAGTTTTTCTGGGCAACTGTTTTTTGAAGCTCCATAAACATGCAGCTCTTTTAAGGCTTGCTCAGGAGTTTGCTTTTTTAAGAGCAGTGATGAAAAATTTCCACAGTGAATTTAAGAGGAACAGGAGGGTGGTTACAGGAGATCCCACCAGCTGCCATTCACATGCCTGAGTAACTGATTTGCATTGGAGTCTGGCAAAACTGTTTTGTTGAAGACGCTGAACAAGAATAGTAAGTTTTTCCTGGTGTACCATAGGCATATATTGACAAGTTTCTTCTCTCCAAATTGCAGCTGTGAAAGCAGCACGCAGAAGCCCAAGTCTTAACTTAGCACACAAATAATTTCCTTGAGCTCAAAAACACTTCACATATGCTTTCATTTATCTGCTTAAAGGGTTTTGGGCTGAGTTGTGGTCAGCATTGACACCAATGTCCTGCAGACTTGGTGCTCCCCAAACCTCTGCCAACATCTGTCTCTGCCGATGCTGAGAAGCTGAGATAAACAGCCTGTGCTTGAAGGGAACATAAAGGGTCCATACAGCAATTCAGATGGACAGATTAGGAAACCACTTTGCTAAAGCCACTTTTCACTGCCTAGAAATTGGGTGCTTATGTTCTTCACGGATTTTGGAAATGGCAGGTGTCAAACAGAAGCGGTACTAGTGCTGTACTAGAAAATTCTGTTACTAAAATGTATTTTCCCCAAGGGAAAACAGGACTTTGCTGAGTGCTTGCTGAGCAGGAAGTAGGGGTGGTTTAGACAGGAGCTTCACTCTGGGAAACAGCAGCACAAATGGGTTTGTGTCTCACAAATACCAGCTTGTGAACGAGGCAGTGGCCATGTAACTCCTGGGAAATCTGTTAAAATTTCTGGAGACCTCACTGTAAGACAAGAATGTGCAAATACCACTGAACTGTGTATAAACAGCAGGGATATTTTCACTAACTGAATAATTCGATATCCCTTTGCCCAGCCTGCTTGATCTCTACTCTCTTACTTCAGGTAAGTCAGCTGGATCTGAAGCACACAAGCAGCACTTCCTAGATTCTGCCCTGCTTTGTAAAATTAAGTCTCTGGCTGATTGATTAATTAAATGTTGGTGCATGGCTTTGTTTTGGAGCTTCATGGCAGTTGATTTGGAGCACTTTAACACCACATCCATTTTGAGGTGTGATTTAATGTAGTATCTGCTGAGAGAGCCTCACCTGGGGTCTGTCTGCTGGCCTGTGCTGGGCAGATGTGTTCAGTTTGGGTTTTGGGGACTGGAAACCATGGTAGTTAGACAACATCAGCCCTATTAAACCACTGAGATCTGGCATTGTGGCTCTGGAATCCCCAGAGAATCAGGCATCTGGGGAGAAGAATGGGATTCACACACTCTGGCACTGGCTCTCGTGTCTCTCATGGTAAACGAGCACACAAACAATGGTTTGGAATTTGTTTCCACTACAGAATGAATTCTTGATCCCAAGGCAATAAACAGTCAAAGCAAGCAGCAAAGAATCAAATATTACAGAAGCTTGTGCTGAAAAAACCTGGAGATTTCTGCTGGGAATTTTGTATGTCTTTTCAGCAGCAGAATCTGGGATGCATCAAACACTTGTAGTGTGATGTTTTTAACAATTAGAAGTCCAAATATGTGCAATTATCAACAGTAGGACTTCTGTCAGGAATGACTGCACCAGGCTTAATTTAATGTACTCAGCCTTGTAATTGTTTTTTTTAATCTTGCTGTGCCAATGACAGCATTTTTTTGCTTCGTAGTTTTTATGTTTTATATCCTCCACAAATCACACATTTAAGACAGTTTTGCTTTGCAGCGTCTCTGAAATGCTGGCTTATTAGCAAGCCAGTCCACACCAGATTATTTTAATATTGATAGACCGTATCACCAGTTGAGTTTAAGATTCGTTCCTCGTGCTGTTTTGTTAAGGTTTAGTGGGACTAAATCACAAAACATTGCTTTGCTTGGAAATTGAATTGAAAAGATCCATCTACAGTAGGATTACTTGTTCAGACTAAGCTGCTCTTGCATTCTGAAGATTCTGGTGGTTTTCCCTTGTAGTCTGGGTGCCTGAACAATACCAGGCAAATTTGAAGTGCCTCGGTGCTCCAGCACTGTGCTCAACTGGGATCTTGCTTACAAAGGATATTTTCATCTCCGCTTCCTAAAGCTCTGTCTTTGTCATAACTAAATAGGAGATAGGAAAGCAAACTTGAATGTAGAGTTATATGTAACATTAATTTTCTATGCAATATAACCATGAGCTGCTAGACCTGCTGGTGACAAATGATGCTGCTGCCCGTGTGTTCTTAATCTTTGGAGGCTGCACATGATTATAAGGATTAGTCCTACAAACAGGGGTATTTCCTTTTCCATTTTTTTACTTGCTTTGCATTGAAACACTTGTGTGTGCATTCAGGATATTGCTTCTTTCATTCTGGCACTTTTCATATGAAACTTGCCAGATTTTTATCCTGGCCGTGATGGATGCTGACCTGTGGGATGTGGACAGCCGGCGTGCCAGGCTGTTGTGCTGGGGTGGTGGAAGTGCCTTTCAGCCTCGTGCTCCTGGACCTTCAGCAGCTTCTGCTCCCTTCTAGGGGATTACAGAAAATAAGTAGTAAAATCAAGGCTTCTGTCAGGATTTCTGAATGCAATCCCTTGGTCTGCACTTCGTTTGGAAATTTTGTAGGGTTTTGTCAGGCACATCAGGTTGATCACTGCTGGCTGTGACTCCTTTTGTGGAGCCGATTACAGGGTGTTTCAGCGCGTAGTGTCTTACAGGGCTTGAAGTTGGCTGGTAATGATCTACATAATCTCATATATGCGCCTTCAGCAGACACCCAGCTGTACACCTTCAGCTTGAGCTGCTCAGTGCATAACTCTGTACCCTCGGTCATTAAAAAATAAAAATTCACTGTGATAAAAAATTCAATAACTCCTTCTGGAATCAGGAATATGAAGAAGAATTGTTGGACATACCTTGCAGGCTGCGTTTCAGATTTTAGGGAAAGTCTGGCTCATTGTCTTTCATGCTGTATGTCAGGCCTCTGACATTAATCCTTTATGTCTCCTGGCAAGTATTTCACATTCAAAAAGGCTTATGAGCCTAGGGGAAAAAAAAAAAGTACAAGGAAAAAAGACAATAGCAGTGACACAGGTTAAACTAATAGAGAGCAGGGCTTAGAGAAGGTGTGGAAGTGTTTACACTTGTGCGTGGCAGTGATTCCTGCCCGGACCATGGCCCGTGGATCAATATTGCTCTCCCTCAGCAATCCCAGCCCCGTGCACACCCAAGTGGTGGATTCCACCGCACATCCCTTGTTGTGACTAGGACAGCCAAAATTTCATCCTTCTGGAGGGAAATGGAAACCCCAACACGCCCATGTCTGCTGTGTTTCATCCCCACCCATGGGCTGTTCATGCTCCTGGAAATCGTGGAAAATCCTGGGTTGCAAACAAACCTGGCTGAGGACCTGCTCCTTCCTGCAGCTTTGGGTAGAGATGCAGCTGAGATGGTCAAAAACCTGCCTGCTTGAGCCTTGCTGCCCTGGTCTTAAGGGGATGTTAAACTCTTAGGGTTTTTATGCTGGTGTCTCCTGGAGTAATTTCCTGTGCTCCTTAATTTGCCTTTACAGCAGCCAAGGAAATGTTCTTTGGAGCAGCGAATTTATTCCCCTTCTCCCTTTGCGCACTGTGGGTCTTCTTTGTGGATGGAGGAATTCCCATCTGCACTGAGAGATCCAAGTGCCTGTGTGTGACCCATGGCTGGAGATGAATTTGGGAGGCTCACCCTGAACACCAGAACCTACGTTCAGGTGTGCTGCGTGCCGGTGGGAGAAACTTTGTTAAATCTTTAGGAGGTGATTTGCCCAGCTGGGCTTTGAAATGCAAGGTTTTCTTGCCTTTTTGGCAAAAGAAAAATGATTTTTGTCAAAGAAAAATGAGGCTTGTGGTCTCATTTTGAGCCCTAAAACACAGGTGTGCTCATGAACATTCCATGACACACAGTGGCCAATTTCTTCAGTGGATGTTGACTTCATTCCTCTGTTGTTAACAGAGAGAATTTTTTAAAGCAAAGTGAGAGTGTGTGTTTTGATTGATTGTATCCAGCAGTGGTATTGGCTCTCGGGAGGCAGGAAGAAATTCCCAAACCATTTGATATTCTGGTGCCTGCCAGTATTTAGCTGTTCCCTGTTAGTTACTGAGGTCATTGCAGCAGGGTGCGAGACCCTCAGTCTTTAACTCCTGGGTGTAAAAGTCTCCAAGAAACACAGGCTGCACTTTCTCTAAGCTGTAGGTCCATCCCCCCAGTGTGTATTTCTGTGTGAATTATAATCAAAAGTCTAAGAACTGGCCAGTGTTTTGCTACCTTCTGCTGACAGCTTTTGGCTTTTTTGGAAATATTTTAGCTTCGTGCATACTGTAGCTGTCGCTGTGATTCAGAGCCTTTGGAAGCAGAGCTTCCTCTTGTATTTGTTATTTGCTCAGCAGAGCTTTGACTTTATGGCCATGTATTTCAGAATCTTTTATGCCAGGGAATCGTTTATATTTCAGAGATACGGGAAGGCACCTTGGAGCTCGCTGCATGTCTTGTTTTTTAACCTTAGCCCAGCGTGATATTCTCTCTAAAGAATATTCTCACGTAATCCTGCAGGGAGGGATAAAGGTAACACAGTTGCCTGGCATTAAAACTGTAAATCAGAAGTACACAATGACAAGTCTGAGAAATGTACTAAAAATAAAAATAAGACAGGCTTGTTTCTGAACAGTAAATGCCATTAAACTTCTCTTTGAATTCTTACTTACATCCAAATCTGCACCCACAGCCCTCATCTGTGTGTCAAGGGGCTGTTTGCTTGTTCTGTACTTCAGAGGAGCTGATTCAACTTTATGTGCTGGTCCAGATGAGACTCTCCCTGGGGGTGTTCCTTGGCCAGGCTGTAGAATGGTGTTTCTGAGAGCCCAAAGGGAACTCTAAAGCTGAAAACGTGGCCAACACTGCCTCGGGGGTGTTCCTTTCCCTGGGAGGAAAGCTGGGACTGGGGAGGGACGATGGCCCATTTTGTAGGGCTGAGAGCAGGAGGGTGACATTTTTACAAGCAGGGAAGCTTGATGGAGCCTGAGCTGCTTCTTAAGCCCAGCTTATATGGACAAGTGTGGTTGAGAGGTGATTACAGTGAGGATTTCTAGGGGTGTCAGCAGAGAGGCTTTCTCAAGGATTTTGGACACCCTGTGTATAGTTCTGATTTCCTTCTGGACGTCTTTGTAGGACTCTGTATCACCGTGGCAGACATTTTGGAGATACAGGAGGCCCAACTCCATCCAGGCCAGGCAAACCTGGGCCTAAGCAGGGCCATTCTGGTGGGAACTGGGTGTAGCCTTCTCACCTGGCTACTGGAGAGTGGAGAAGGGGTGTGGACTGCACATTCCATTACACTTCAAGGTGCTGCCATTTGTCTAGGGGGAAGGGACATAAATACCTAATTTATGATCTCATTAGCAGTGCCTGATTCATATTTGCATTCCCAGGCTCTGAGAAGAAAAACGCTTGCATTTAAACCTTCCGTGAGATTTGAAATTAAAGATACATGAAATTGCCCGAGAATCCCTTTAAGACGTTAGGGTGAATCATAGATTAAAATAAAGATCCTGCAATTGCTGACAGGGGGAGTAGGTGTTCTATTCAAGGCTGTGGGGCTTCTCCTGGCCCTGGTGTGCAGTGCAAAAGCAGCCCAAAGCAATCTGCTCCCTGGCAGCTCTGACAGAGACAGCACACGCTGCTGCTGCTGCATGGCCGGGGCCCCACGGAACAGAGCGCAGACAGGGTCAGGACTTGGCACGGGCTTGGAGGGTGCTTTCTCAGGGATTCTGGCAGTCAGAAAGGTGGGGACAACACCTGCTTTGAGCCCCTGTAATAAATGCCTTTGCTTTGGATGAGCCTGCTGAGGGGTTCAGTCTGAATAGGTGTGGTTTGTGTCTAGAAAGCTCCCCTGTGGGAAGTTACACACACACACCCACACACACCCCCCCCATCTTGCTTTTTCCTCCTTGACACGAGTGTTGAGGTGTTCCAAGTCCATGGCCACTCTGAGATGAGAAAGTAAGAAAATGATCAAAGCAGATGCTGGAAATGAGAACAACATAGTATGGCCCTAACAAATCAGTGCTAAATAAAGTGATAACTTAGAGCTGCCCCAGCAAGCCTCAGAGGCAGGCTGGCTCATTTAACCATGAGCCCAATCAACTGGCTCCTAATTACGATAAAGCAGTGACTGTCTGAAAACTGCTCGTGAAGTTTGTCTCCCTCTCCTTTGGCAACTTCTCTCTAGTGCCTGCAGAACTGAAGCCAGGAGACCTGGCTGGCGTGTTGGGACAGTCCATGCCAGCCTCTCTAACCCGTGTGTGCTGAATTTCCATGTGGGCAGAATTAGGAGGTGGCCACAAATAACAGGTTGAATGTGTTCCTCTGGGAAACTGGGTAGAAAATGCCAAGTTTTGAGCAACTTCCACCCATGCTTCAGGAGGGGCTTGCTGACAGAGCAGCTCATGGCGTGGTGGTTTTAATTGCCATCCAGAGCTGATGATTCACAGGTTTCTCTCTTCCCATTCCCTTTCCCTTGGCAGATCCTGGGTGTCCTGTTGACAGCTGAAGCCAGCAGCTCAAACCTGAGCTCTCATCTCTCCCTCAGAACCCTCCCAGCCGCCTCCCTTTCCCGCTGATGCTGACAGCTCCGCCACCACGCCGTGTCCCACGGCTCACAGCAGTGGTGGCACTGCGCACTCTCCTCCCTCTCGGAGGTTTTCAGAAATGCTTGTGCTTAGTTGTGCAGAATCTCTGAGTGCTCCTTCTCTCCTTGTTTCTGCCCCCAACACAAACTTCAGCATCCCCCTCTGTGGCTTTCCTGATTCTGCACTGTCTCTCCACCTCTGAAGTTGGGAGGATCTGCTCCATCCTTCATTTCCCTCCCCTTTCCACATTTCTCCACACCATGAACGGGTGCTGGGTGAGGAGAGAAACAGGCAGTAAGGAAAAAGGGAATTGATTTTAATTTCAGAAGACCACAATGCTCCTGTTGTTACGCCCAGAGGAGCACAGGCTTATTAATCCACACATGAGATTTCCTGGGTTCTTCACGCTTTTGTTTCACTTCAGTGACAGCTAAATTGGTGCAGGTTTTTTGCAGAATACTGGAGATAGGGAAATGTGAGTTTCTCTAAGTTTGTCCTGAAGTTCACAAATTGATATTGCTGCCTG